>JAFEMH010004218.1:0-221226 GCA_022495995.1 Adenophora triphylla var. japonica | reverse complement strand
ATGACTCCTCCGAACCTAAATCTCTGATCTCGGCTTTTTTCAAAGTTTTGGCCTTCAAAATTAAATGGCGTGGCGACTTAAGTTTTCCCGGTTTTATTTGGTTTTTCAAAGAAACGCAAAAATCGAATTTTTCCCGCGAATGGCAACATCATCACAGTGGCGACTCCGCTGGGGACTAAGCTTTTTAATAAAAAATGGTATTCGGTATATTGGTGGAAACCACTAAATTTCCCGTTATCGCCTCCTAACACGAGTCGGGGATAAATTGTGGTCTAACAATCCCACGTACCGGTATCACCGTTTTAAAAAAAAAAAGCTTTTTGAGGGTCAAGCTTCCGTCCCGGCTTTGAAAATCATTTTTGTGTGTGTGTTGATTTTTGCACGCTTTTCATGTTGTTTTGGCCGCCTTGAGAAAGTCAAAATTTTGACTGTCGGAATAATGTCCCTAACTGTCGGAATTTCCGTGCTTACGTGCTTATGTGCTCATAAAAAAGAAGTCAAAAAAAAAATTTCAAAAAAAAAAGAAAATTTCCAAAAAAAAATCATGCATCATATTTTTAAGACACATAAAAAATTTCTATTTTACTCAGAAAAAGAATATAGATCGTTTGCACACTACGCGCACGTGACCGTACACTGCACACTACGTCCTTAACCCGGGGAAATCCTTGTCGCGGTCCGTTTGGTCTTATTACGCCTCTCGGATGAGCACAGGACTACCCAAACATCCCATGGAGCCTCGTGTCGACCATGCACTTGTCCGTGACACACTTTGTCCGAGACCCGGTTGGTTTTTAGTCTGATCTGTGTCATGCCCTGTCCGTGTATAGACCTTTCCTTTCAAGCCTTTGTCGGCATACCGACTCAATATCTTTCGGGTCCCTAATCAGCCGAAGTTCTCGCCGGTTTTCCGCCGCAGACTTTGACCAAGATATCGACCGGCGCCTTGACTTCGGCTCGACCGGCACAAATTATACACCGACTCCCAAAGATTGACACTCGAGTCATCAAGGATTAATGACTATTCCATGCCTAATTACGGCTTAACCGACGACAAGTCAAGATCAATCGTGGACGCTTATCGGCCCAAATCATGCCGACTTTTTGTCGAGCTCCTCGGACATGATCTTGACTTTCGACGCGCCTTGTCCGTAATTTACATCGAATGCTCGTTAAGACTCGATTACCCGCCGACTTTTAGGATCGTTTTTCTTTCGGTCGGTGGGACCCGCTTGCCCTATAGGACCCTCGCCCGGGCTGTCCACCCCGGGAGGTCGAAATACAGTGGAATACGAGGGGCTTATAGACGTAGTGACGGGGCCCACCGATCCAGGAATCGAGTAGTTTGCGAAAAGAAGAGCAATCTTTTCCAACCGATTAGGTTAATAAAACATGTTTTAAGTAAACGTGAACAAATAACTCGCATGTTGCATGAGCCAAAAGCCCAAACACCTACCCTCCTTCCATTCCTGGACATCTCGAACCTTCGTGTCCTTTCCCCCAGCCTCCGCACAAAGCTTGGTTTCGGCACGGTCACCGTTTGATCGCTGGGAAGAGTCAAGCGCGTCATCGCCTTCGCCATTTGTTCCAACTCCGGGTTTCGTAATGTCTCGCATCGCCCGGTAATGATGGGGATAACGTTGCTCCGTCCTCCAAAATCCCTCCACAGCATGTACCGCATGTGGATCCGGCTTAGAACAAATGAGACTTCGACATGAGGCTCAAATTGATGACCTACTGGGGGTAGTCGCAAGTCATGGTTTGACTATCGCCTCAATTCCGATGGCACTTTTACCGCAAAGAAGGAAGAGGGTTCTCCCCTCTTCTTAATAGTCCCGGATACATCAAGATGCTACCCCAAGATTCCTATGTTTCCACCGCCGGACTCTCGCCCGCCGACTTACAGGGCAACCGGCCCCCGAACAGCTAGCCGTGGACGAAAGAGTTCGGTATACCGTCAGCTGTCCCCTCTCAAAGTGATGATCCCACAAATATCAGCCTGAGTGATGAAAATCGTGGAGACAGTTGAAGAAATATGGGTCGGCCATCAAAGCCCCGGAAGAACGCTGCACGTACATCGCATACAGGCCTGGATTGAAGAGGCCACACGCCACTTCGGGACCTTAACAATATCCCAACCGACCGGGGCTACCTTGAAAGACAAACATGTGCCCGTTCCCCCGGGACCTCAATATCTCTCATTATCCCAAGCAGATTCCAATCACTCGCTACTGATGAGTCCAAGAGCAGATCCCCTGACCTGGCCTCCACTCAAAGTCATTCCAAAGACCGCCAACCCGAGGTCCCAAATCCGCCACCAACCGTAGAACACATTTGGTGGGATATTTGTGACTCGTCCCGATTGCCTTGAAAGGGACTATCAGGATCGGATACACGAGGACCGTCCTCCTAAGAAAAAGAAAATTTCCTCCCAAAGAAAATTGAAGGAGAGATTCGAGGCCGGTGATAACAAGGTGGGAACGCTCTGGGAGCCATCTCGGGGATTTGATTATTATGTACTCTACTCCGCCGCCTTCCCCAAAGCAAAAAGGGGTGAAAGAACAGTAAAAGCCTTGCCAACGACGGAACTGAGACCTTCGGATACCAGAGTACCGTGTAACGTAAGTCCAACCCCTCGGGTCGCCCAAGGTTCGCTTTGTCCAGCCTCCCGAATATACACCGATGAAGAAAACCGACGCCGGCCTGGGCGCTCCCACTCAATCAACATGTTGACTAGAGATGGCAACCGCCACAAAAGGCATCAAGCATAACCTGTGGGCTTCGGCAAAGACTACGCCTCGCAAGAAAAAGGCACGAAGTGACTGGCTTGATGACTCTCCATCCCGAGACAAGGACCAAATCTATGATCCTCACCTATATGGGAGTATGATCACCTTCTCGCGATGAAGATTTGCCAAGAGATGTCTCCCAACACAATGAAGCTTTGTACATCACTATTCGGCTCAACACCATGTCACTCCCCGGGGTATTAGTGGACAATGGATCATCGGTAAATGTCCTTCCCTCGGCATGATGAGGGCCCTCCGCATAAATGAAAGGCGCGTGATCCCATCTACCCGGACCGTCAAAGCCTACGACGGTTCGTCTCGCCCCATTCTCGGGGACAGTGACTGGAACTGCGGTACGAAACCCAAATGGTGCCCGCAAAGTTCCATGTAATGGATATCCCCTCCGAGTTCACACTCTACTAGTGGCGCCCTTGGTTGCATCACATGAAAGCCATAGCCTCCACTCTCCACCAATGCGTCAAATTCATCAACCGGCAGGGAGACCTTGAAGTCATAAGGGGTGACAGCTTTCCTCATAGGGAACGAAGCGAAACAATAGCCAAGAACACCCACAGCCAAACACCGGGCTACATCCTTCAAGAGGCAAGTCTCGCGGTATCCTTTGGAATCTAGCGATGCCAACTATGTCGACACACTCAAGCAGCGTACTCCGAAGAAGTTCGATTCATCAAATTTAATTGCTATTTCCAACACTTGGAGTCGTACTCGGAAGGAAACGCCGAACGCCGCCATGATACGGGCACACAAGTCCCGGTCCTCAATCACAGATTTGTCGCATTTTGCAAACCCATTCTTTGGCCTCGCCGGCGAGGAGATTTTCATGATAAAAGTCGCAAACACCGACGTACTCGGCTCGAATCTATGAACGTCGTGTGGGACGTCCTCCTTGCCGAACTACTCCGCCAAGCCTTTCCGCTCGAGTATGGGACATGAGATTTTTCTAGCGGCTCACCGAGACGCAATGCGTCCTTACATCCGGGATTGAGCGGTCGATTGTGACGAAACGGAAGTCCCTGCACTGAGGAAGATCCCTACATCCACATGCTCGCCTTTCGATGCCAAACACAGTTGATTCTCGGTTCGACAAAGAGATGATAGCAACGATCGAAGAGGGAGCACAGAGACCATGCCTTTCCCGGGTTTTGAAGCCACCGACAGCGATGCCTTTAAAGAATTGGGAAACTCTCTCGGGCCCGTCCGCGACCAAAGAGGAAATGATCACCAAGCTTGGATTGGTCCCCCGTCCTTTCGTGTCAACCTTTGTAAAATCCTCCGAGTCTCTCATTGTTGAGTTCGAGTCTCTCGAGTCGTCCGATGGCCTTACGCCTGAAGACTACGAATCTGTAGCGAACGTTGTATTCCCCTTCGTCTTCAATGAAATGATGAACCTTTCTGAGTATCCCTTAATTGCCACTCTAACTAATGATGAATTAACTAATAATCTAAAAACAGTTAATAACGATTCACTAGATGAAGAGGCAGACACATTAAATGAACAATATATCAAAGAAATCTTTAAGCAGGTTGTCCGGGAAGAGGAAAATCGAGCCCAAGCTGCCGAAGAGATTTTGACGAGTGAGAATTTGGGAACTGCGGAAGAGCCTAAGAGACGCAGATTGGTGATTTCTTTGAAGGAATCGGAAAGGATGCTCTGCAAAGTCCTACAAAATCCTCAACTCAAGGAAAGTAGCCCTCTTCATCAAAGAAAACATCATATGCAGATACGGGTTGCCCGCCGAAATCATCTCAGATAATGGATCCCACTTCGAAGGGGAACGTGAAAAGCCGGCGTGAATTCCGAATAACCCGTCACAAGTCATCTCCTTACAGGCCCCAAACCAACGGAGCCGTCGAAGCAAAGCAAACAAGACTACGGAAAATATCATCAGGAAGATGGCCGTCCAAGGCGTAGATTGGCCCGAGAAGTTACACTCGGCACTCGGGGCTACGTAACATCGCCGAACGGCAACCGGGGAAACACCGTTTGCCCTCACATACGGAATGGAAGTCGTACTCCCAATCGAGCTGGAAATGCCCTCGCTCCGTATACCGCCGGAAAGCCCAGATCAACGAGGTCGAATGGCTCCAGTCGCCATGACGAATTGGCCCTACTAGATGAACGCCGATTGAAAGCAATGGAACACATCCGAGCCTACCAGGGAAGAATGGTCAGAGCCTTCGACAAGAAAGTAAAGCATCGGGAGATCCGAGAAGGTGATCTCGTTCTAAAAGAAAAGCCCCAAGTCCGTATCAACCCCCTCGGCAAATGGGAGCTCGTATGGGTCGGGCCATATGTCGTCCGTAAGATCTTCTCCGAGGAGCCATGCAACTCGCAGACCTCGACGGGAATCCCTTTGTACACCCAAGTAATGGTGACAAGGCTGCGCGAGATACTACGCATAAAAAAAAAAAAGAGACCAAAAAAAAACAAAAAAAAAACAAAAAAAACAACAAAAAAAGAGTGCTAAAAAGAGTAATACCCAACTAGGTTAGAAACCCGAAAAGGGCGGCCTAGGTAAAAAAAAAACAGGGTTGCACCAAAAAAAAACAACAAAAAAAAACTAAAAAAAAATTAAAAAAAAGAGTGCTAAAAGAGTAATACCCAACTAGGTTAAAAATCCGAAAGGGCGGCCTAGGTAAAAGACAGGGTTGCACCAAAAAAAAAACAAAAAAAAGTTCACCAGGTTGAACTACGAAGACCTGAGCTCCTCAAAATGAGGGGAACGTAGGCAAATGAAACGGTTCGGTCTAAAGCACAAATAAAAGCCATACTTTGGCATCAATACAATTGGTCGACCATGAAAGCGTCTCGAAAAACTCTAAAGCAATTCAAATATTCATTACAAGTTAAAAGCTCTTTGATGAGTCTAAGCCCTATTCATTCCTACAACGGCAACCTCGCTAAAAGAAAACTAAGATACATAATCAAACTAATGTGTCTCATGGCAAGGAAGGGATACTTGGAAACCTCGGAGTCACTCCAAGCCACTCATCTTGGCCTCTCCCTTCTTCTTCCCCTCCGAGTCTTTCTCTTACGAACCGGAAAAATGTCGGTATTCCTCCTACCAAGCTCGGTATAGGAACAGGGGGTCTATCAAACCGGCCTCTGTCGGGGCCTTAGTAGCCCTAGCGTCATCCTCATCTCCCGTAACCTAGCCGGTAACATAGGAGCCCTCCTCTCCGTCTCTTGACGTAAGCCTCATAATCGGGCCACGCCGTCTCCGCTCCCGTCATGAGGGTTGGCCCTCGCCTCGGCCCTCCTCCTCTCGAAGCGATCAGGACCTCCGCACCCACAATAGCCTCACGCCGCCTGAAAATGGCCACCCGAGTCTCTCCTGCATGCCTCTCATACCAATCCAGGTACCAAGTGGTCAAGAACACCGGTCTCGGACGCCTGAGGATAACCCGAGGAGGAAAGGCATCATACCTCCATGCTCGGGAAAGAAATGGAAACACCGAGGGATCATCCATGGAAGCAGGAGCCACCACCCCGGTGGCTATATCATCAAAACCCTCCAAAGGAACTCCGCTCCAAGCCAAACCGTCTCAGGACCGTGAGCCGGAATGTAGAAACCGGACCGAGAAAGCCCGGAAGCATAACCACTGGGACCCGTCCCCGAAGCACTCGCGAGTCTCCACCGCCAATGAGGCACCAACCATCGATATCTTCACCCGGCGACCCGCCATCCAATGCTCCCACGAGCCCCGATCATCAAAATCTACATCAACACCTCTCCCGGCAAAAGTCCAAGGCTCGATCATATCGAGAGGTTTCCCGAAGAACCCCCAAACGCTCCATCGCCCACGGGGTCAAGAGGAACGGGCTGCCCCGTGCATATACCGCCGTCCGGTAGCTAATCCGTCGAGAGCATGAAAAGTCTCCCCAAGAATCAAAGGAACGACATCTCTCGCCTGTGCGACGGTGAACGACAACATCCAGCAGAGACCGATGGCGCATCCCAAAGGAATAGACCATGAACAGGGGTGCCAAACATACAAAGTGCAAAGGCATCCCAATAGGCATCATCCACCAAGCCTAGGCCCCCTAAATGCATCGGGAAGACCGGAAATATCGAAATGATCGGGACCGCGGATCATACCTTGCGCTTCCTCCGGGGAAAGATGAAGGAGGACGCACAATCTGTCAACAAAAGAAGCCCCTCCGGGCAAAGGAACCGCTATCTCTTCCACCTCCGGACCTCCAAGCAAGGCCCGAAATTCTTCCACAGTCGGAACAATCTCGTTGAAGGAAAGGCAAAAGACATGCCTTCTAGTATCCCAAAACGAAGAAGAAGCTCTTAAGAGGTCATAATCCGGAACCAATTCTTTGAGAGACCACAAGCATCGTACCTTGTACCTTTCTTCAAAGAATGATCTTCTCTCGTGCATGATCTCCCTACACCACTCCTTGAACTTTTCAAAGAACAACATTTGCCTTTCTTTGGACAATTTTGGAGAATTTTTGGCCATTTCCATGGTTTTTCTCTCTTTCTCCCCGAAAATGGCTGTTTGGACTGGAGGTTGAAGAGGATATTCGAATTTGAAATAAAGCAAGACCAGGTCTGAACCAAAATTAAAGGACAGTGTCAGAAACTGCCCCTATCCGCGCGGATGAGTTTGCCAAAAAAAAAAATCTGCAACAGTCCAAGCTGCTACACCAAAAGAGGAATATTCCGTCCCGGTTGCTCGAAACCTGTGCAAAAACCCTCCCCAAACCAGTCCATATACCAAACACCCTTGCAAAAAAAAAAAACCAAGGCTCATGCAACACTGCATTCATATTGCATTGCATTCATAAAATAAAATCCTAAATTATTACATTCCAAAAAAAAAAAAGAGAGTGTGCATAAAAAAAAAACAAACAAACATAAATAAAATCCTAAATTATTACATCCAAAAAAAAAATGTGCATAATCTGTACAAATCTAAATCTCAAAAAAAAAATCAATCGGAGTCTCCTGCCCGATGTCTCCCCCGGCCCCTCTTGCGACTCGGGCCCGCCTCCTCGGGAGCCCCGAAAATCTCGGGCTCGGAATCGTCCTCGTCTCCAGAGAGAGGCTCGTCGGACCAACCGGCACGCTACGATAGGGCAAGCCGAGATCTCGCGAAAAATCGTGCCGAAAGGTGAAGGCGTCGGACTCCCGCACGTACGAAGACGACCCGCCATGCCGCCAAACGTGTCCCCGCCCGTGTGGATCCCCGAGAATGACGTGATCCGAAGGCGCACCGCAGCGGGGATCAAGGAGAGGAGACAAAGGAGTCTCTGAAGAAGTCTACGAGCGAATAGGGGAAGCCTCCCGTCCGACGGGCGCCGGCGTGGTCGCCTCGCTCTAGCTTTGAGGAGCCCCGCAAGCGACCATCCTCCCGATGAATCTCTTGGCCCCGATCACTTGCTTCGTCGGCTTCTCGACGACCACCTCCGAAAACCGCACAAAAGCAAAAGCGTCAAAAAAAGAGGTGATGCTAAAGATGATGAAACAAAGGAAAGAAAAGAAGGGGAAAAGGTGAAACCATACCTTCATACCGGACGAGGCCGGAAAGCTCGTGGAAGTCGCTCGGGTGAGGGATCTGCACCCTCAATCGGACCCCATCCTGGATATAGGAAAAATCCGTCCGAGGGTACCGCGGGATCCCAAGCCCCTCCCTATCCGTAACCCGAGGCATCCTCGGCCTCCTCAAGACGAATGTCGCATACGGCTCAATCGCCACGAAGTCCGAGAAGTGCCGACTGCTCGGTAATCATCCCGGAGTCACGGACCGATCGCTCAGTGCATCATATCGGCGGGAGGCTCCACCGGTGTCCTCAAGGCGAGTTCACGCCATGGTGGCGCGTCACCCTCTCTCCCGGATAATATGCATCGCGAGTCGAGACCCCTCAAAATCCTCCGCCGCACTGTCCGGATCTCGGCGCCCTTCGGCTGCGCTACCTCAAAGCGATCCCGGGGAAGAATATCATCCCCTCATCTGTCTCGGCCTCCGTCAAAGGAAGGCAATCCGCGTACACGAGTCGTACGCCCCCTGGAGCTTATCTTCTCCCGGGCATGCTTGGACCAAGGCTGCATGGCCGGATACGCCCAACGTACTCCGCCATTGCCGCCACACCGTGACGATGGAAAAACTCCAACGCCCATACTGCGAAAGGTAAAAATCCAATCAATCCGGTGCAAATAAAAGTGTGTGCTCAAAAGAAGAGAGGGAAAGCAAAAAGAGAGCTTATACCTCCGGGGCAAACTCGAAGCGGTACAAGGAGCTCACAGCCTTCCATTTGTACCTATCAAGAGCAAAATAAAGCTCTGCCGGCCAGGCCTCTCCCCACGAGACATCTCCGGCCGTCTCCATGTCCTCCAAGGACCTCGGCAAGGCAAAGACCGCCGTCCTCAGCATGTCCAAAGAGCGTGCTCGAGAAAGCAAACCACAAGAAGGCCTGGCAATCGATCGGCGCCTATCCTCTCCTCCCCGGCCTCATAGCTCGCTATGGTCTCCACAATCTTGCCGTAGACCACGGCATACTCCATCCCCATCCCTTTTTGGGAATAGGGAAAATCCCGAAGAGCACAGTAAATCCGCATCGGCTGTAGCCATCCCGCCACTCAATGCTGCGTCCATTAAAGGACAGGCCCGTGATCGCAGCGTAATCGGAGGGCGTAACCGTAGCCTCGCCCCAGAAGAAGTGGAAGGTGTGGGTCGCGTCCCACCGATCTTTGCGCCGGAGAGCAAACATCAAGCCCTTGCTCTTAGGGAACTTGACCGGTCCCCTCAAGCACTCGATGAACTCCCGAGCCCCGTCTCGACAACAACTGTCTCGGACTCGGCAAAGCTCCTCGGCCCGCATCCGGAAGCCGATCCCACAAGTCAATCACGAGACTCCACCGATCCTCGAGTCTTCATCTTGTTCGTTGCTCCGTCACAAAACGGTTTCCGCCCTGTAAAAAAAAAAAAAAAGAGAAAATGTCAAAAAGATTGCATTTGCATTTACATTAAAAAAAAAAATTCGACAGCATAACAGCATACAATGAGCATAGCCCCATTTTTCTCGCATGAAAGAAAACAATTTTCAGCAAGTCCCAATGCATTCATCAAAAAAAAAAGATGCATTCCTACGGAAGTAAAAACTCCGTCCCATTTTCATAAAATAACATGCATCATCTCAAAAAAAAAAATGCATACATGCATATCATCCATCTTACATGCAACGGGAGGAAAAATCCGTCCCACTTTTCAAAAAAAATCCTAAACATACATACATCTCATATTGGCAAAATGCCCATTCTTTCCAAACAAAATGCATGCATTGCATCATCATATCAAAATTCAATTTCAAAAAAAAAATCATCATCATCATCAACATGCAATATTCAAAAAAAAAAAAATCACAATTCTTTGAATTTTCACATGAAATTTTCGAATTGAAAAAAAAAAAAAATGTGGCAAAAATGCCAATTCTTTTTCCCAAGCAAAGTGCACATTTTGGGTTACTCATATACTCATTACAACATGCAAAGCATCAAAATCAAAATTCAAAGCCAAGAATATCAATCATTCGAATTTTCAAAAAAAAAATTTCAAAACAAGAAATCAACAAAGGGATCAAAGGGTTTCAAAGTATACCGTTCGGAGATGCGGATCCGAAGCCCAATGTTGCCAAGCATCGGGGTAATGCTCCTCCTCAACCGATTGCGAAAGATTGTAATGCCTCCTCATCCGGACGAGCTCCAATCGCCTCTCCGCTACCGGGCCACGTCCTTGGCCTTGAAAAGCGCCTTCCCCGTGTTCCATTGCTCAAAAAATCGAAGAAATCGGAAGATTTTTGAAGCTTTTGGGCCAAAAATGGCGGATTCTGAGAATTTTCTCTCTCTCTCTCGTAATTTTACGCAAAGCGAGATGGGGAAGAAGAAAAGGGCGTTGGCCCTAATTAATACCCCTGGCTTTCAGCTCCTATCCGCGCGGATAAGATTGCAAGGATCAAAATGACCCTTTTGCCCCTTAAAATTTCAGGACACTGCAATTCAGTCCCCAACTTGACAGAGTTAACAAAGTTAACCAAAGTCAGCCCCTTGTCATCAAAATCCTTCCCGGCAGTAAAACGTAAGACCGAGTGCCCCGAGAAAGATAACGAGATCCCGTATCTTTCATCAAAAATCACCCCGGCGGAAACGTAAGACCGAGTGCCCCGAGAAAGATAACGAGATCCCGTATCTTTCATCAAAATCACCCCTATAAAGAAAAACGTAAGACCGAGTGCCGAGAAAGATAACGAGATCCCGTATCTTTCATCAAAATCACCCGGCGGTCAAAGCGTAAGACCGAGTGCCCCGAGAAAGATAACGGATCCGTATCTTTCATCAAAATCTTCCGGCGATCAAAGCGTAAGACCGAGTGCCCCGAGAAAGATAACGAGATCCCGTATCTTTCATCAAAATTACCCCGGCAGTCAAACGTAAGACCGAGTGACCCGAGAAAGATAACGGATCCCGTATCTTTCATCAAAATTACCGGCGATCAAACGTAAGACCGAGTGCCCCGAGAAAGATAACGAGATCCCGTATCTTTCATCAAAATCTTCCGGCGATCAAACGTAAGACCGAGTGCCCCGAGAAAGATAACGAGATCCGTATCTTTCATCAAAATTACCCCGATCAAACGTAAGACCGAGTGCCCCGAGAAAGATAACGAGATCCCGTATCTTTCATCAAAATTACCCCGGCGATCAAACGTAAGACCGAGTGACTCGAGAAAGATAACGAGATCCCGTATCTTTCATCAAAAATCTTCCCCGGTAGTCAAACGTAAGACCGAGTGACCCGAGAAAGATAACGGATCCCGTATCTTTCATCAAAATCTTCCCCGGCAGTCAAACGTAAGACCGATCTCCTCGAGAAAGATAACGAGATCCCGTATCTTTCATCAAAATCTTCCCCGGCAGTCAAACGTAAGACCGAGTGACCCGAGAAAGATAACGGATCCCGTATCTTTCATCAAAATTACCCCCGGCAGTCAAACGTAAGACCGAGTGCCCCGAGAAAGATAACGAGATCCCGTATCTTTCATCAAAATTACCCCTATCAAACGTAAGACCGAGTGCCCCGAGAAAGATAACGAGATCCCGTATCTTTCATCAAAATTACCCCCGGCACGTCAAACGTAAGACCGAGTGCCCTGAGAAAGATAACGAGATCCCGTATCTTTCATCAAAATCAGCCAACGGCAGTCAAACGTAAGACCGATTTCCCAGACAAATACGTCTGATTTTCCTCAAAGAAAGGCTAACGAAATCCCCAAAGAAAATTAACGGAATCCCAAAAGCCAACGGAATCTCGAGTAGTACTCGAACTACGAAAGGGCTTGATTCCCACTAGGGATACGTAGGTAGCCTGTCATTAGGTCCAGCCCCTCGACCAAAACGGTCACCCTCTCCTTCGGCAGCAGACGAAGTCCACCGAAAGGCCATTTCAAATTAAGGTCCGAGGCACCTAAAAAGCCACCATCATCAAGGTCCGAGGCACCTAAAAGGCCATCAATTAAGGTCCGAGGCACCTAAAAAGCCATCATCATCAAGGTCCAAGGCACCTAAAAGGCCATCAATCAAGGTCCGAGGCACCTAAAAAGCCATCATCATCAAGGTCCGAGGCACCTAAAAAGCCATCATCATCATCAAGGTCCGAGGCACCTAAAAAGCCATCTTCAAGGTTCGAGGCACCTAAAACGCCATCTCCAAGGTCCGAGGCACCTAAAACGCCATCTCCAAGGTTCGAGGCACCTAAAACGCCATCATCAAGGTTCGAGGCACCTAAGACGCTATCACTAGGAAAGCGATAAATCGCAAAAATCCCCAGCAGAGCGGATACCCGTCAGACCAAAAATGGTCATTCCTATCCCCAGCAGAGCGGATAGCCATCAGACCAAAAATGGTCATCTCTTATCCCCAACAGAGTTTCTTTCCGATGTAACCGTAGAACTCGCTCATCGGGTTCGAGGCACCTAAAACGCCATCATCTCCGGGGTCAAAGACCCGAACTACGGCAGCTTGATTCCCATTCGGGATACGTAGATAGCCTATCGCTAGGTTCGGCCACCCGATCACTCGATCATCCCGCCAAATATGGAGCCTTACTCTTATCGACGACCCCGCTTCCTTCGAAGCGCCGTCGCCGAGGGCTACCGTAAGTGCTCCAATTTGAGCTTGTTAGAATTTTCGTTAGAAAATTAACGAAAGTTATAACATTTCTAACAATTCCTAACTATCCTAACATTTCTAACAAAGTGAGGGTAAAATGGGCATTGTTATTTAAGGTTAAACCTTAAAAAGAATCTTAAAAAGAAAAACAAAAGAATAAAACCACAAATAGAAATCTTTGGAAACATAATCTGGTGGTCAATTTGAATTTTGAAAAAGATTATTCCTTGTGTCCAAAGCCGAAGCGGCAATTAATGAACGGTGCACGCGATTTGGATCCATCCGCGCGGACATCTTTGCTATTTTCAGAGGGCTATAAATTGAGCCCTCCAGTCACAAAAATAAAGAGGAAGAACACATTTTGCACCGAACCTCTGGCGAAATATAGAGAGAAAACAGTGAGAATTCTTCAAGAATTGTCACCTTTTTCTCTCCAATCTTTCCCAACTCATATTCATCCACTCACTCTCATATTAAATCCCTAAACACTCATACACTCAAGCCAAACACTCAAGAACACAAGGAAGATTGGTAAACCCTCCTCCTCCTAACCCTAAATCTCAACCATGCATGCATCTTCAAACTACAAAATGTAGTTCTTTCATCTTCTTGCTCTAGATCTAAGAAGATCACCATGGAAGACCATCTCCATGGATGATCTTCTACAAAGATCAAAATTATTTTTAAGCTTTCTTACTTTCTTGCAAAGAAAACTCATTTTCAAAACCCTAAAAACCATTTTCAAGCATAAAATCTTGATTTCAAAGGATAAAATTCCCCTTCCCAAGCAAATGAAATGCTTAGTCCTAATGTACCCCAAGGATGGTTTGGTATAGTTGATTCACCACTAAAATGTCTAGTGATCACTAACCAAAACCTAGGGAAATGGGGACAAGCATGGATGCAAAACCCCCTTAAAATCATATTTTCTTTCTTGAGAAGTTGCTGTCCAGTAGCAATTTTCTCAGACCTCAGTCCATGGTCTTAATTTTTGGACACAGATGAACTTGGAATTTGGTGTTGACTACAAAATACTTTTTGTAGCCAACATCCAGAGCTTTCCAGACATATTTTTACCTTATTTTTTGGGTGAGTAAAACTCCTCTTTTCAAATTTTCTTTCAGAGGCTAGTTCATCAGCTTCTGAGAATCCAGATCTCATATCTGAGGTTTCCAGAAGGTTTTGACCCCTCAAATCTTCTCCAAAATGGAAAATTCCTTCGCACAAACTTTATTTAAGGTGTCTAGAACAACTTTCATTCTCTGAGTTTATCCAGATTATGAAGTTTTAAGACCCTTGAATCCCTTTCAAAATCAAAGGTCCACTGCCTTTTTCATTCTGGCAGAAATGGCTCTCAACTTCAAAAGGTCTTTTGAGTACCAAATCTCAATCCAAAAATCTTCTAAAAAATCATGGGATCAGTTTAAAGTCTTAAAAAGATATCCCAATTTTTACTTTTCTGAGTTTCAACTTATTTTGGCCAAAACACACACACACACACACACATAAATGATTTTCAGCTTGGAAGACTCGTTTTACGAGGCGCGTCGGGTGCACACTAACGTCCTTCCCGACGCGTAACATGACCTCCGAACCTAAATCTCTGATCTCGGGCTTTTTTCAAAGTTTTGGCCTTCAAAATTAAAATGGCGTGGCGACTCCGTTTTCCGGTTTTATTTGGTTTTTCAAAGAAACGCAAAAATCGAATTTTCCCGCGAATGGCAACATCATCACAGGTAGACCCTAGTCTAGCTACTCTTCGCGGGTTGGACTGCCAGGTAACTTGAGCTTTCCTTCGTAGATCAGCCACTGAGTTTCTTTCTTCAGATCCACACACTTGTCTGTCACATGCCCAAAATGCTTGTGGTACTCGCAGAACTTGGTCCTGTCAACTCTACTGGGGTTTCTTGGCTTATAATTCTTGAGAGGTGTGAGAAGGCCTCGTTTCACCAAATCATCGAAAACTTTGCTCATGGGCATCCCGAAATCATCAGACTGACATTTCTGACCTTGTACATCCTGAATCGACCTCTTACCATAGCTTTCTGTTTTTGGCCCATGGAGGTTCTCGAGCTTCCCATTTTCTATCAACTTCTGGATCTCATGCCTCAAATAGGTGCAATCATCAGTGTTGTGCCCAGGGTATTGATGGAAAAGACAGTGCTTGGACTCGTCCAACCGAATCTCGGGGTTCTGGGCTTCCAATTCTCCGGTGGCTTTATCGGCTTTTCTTTCATCGGCTTTTCCAGAATCTTGCTTAAAGGCAGATCCGTATTGCGGAGTTTTCGGGAGACATTGTTGTTCTCAAGACTCGGAGTTCAATTGTCCAGTTGGTTCCCTTGTTGGATTTGGCTGAAGGAGGCTACGACACTCTTTACTTTGTGAGGAGCGGGTGCGACATGGGTACGGTTCTTTGTTTGGTCTTTGGTGGCATTGGGTCATGCTTGGTGGAGTCATTTCCTTGCTTGGTTCGACGTCTGGGGTCAAGGGAGTATTGATACTCATCATGAAGTCAAACTTCTCTTGCATTCGTTTCACTTGTTCCATCAATATTGCCACATGGGGGTCAACGGGGACTCTCGAGTTACCGGCACTCGCAACAGGACTCTTATCAGTAGAGGGAACCACAGTAGCAAACTGACGGCTGAATTCATTAAGCCCGGTAGGTGACAGCTGGAGACTTGAATCATCCTTTGGCAACTCATGATCGCACTCAGGTGGGTGTAGGGGCTTCAGAACATAGCCACATAACTCAAATTGATTATGCGAAGCAGGAGCGTAAACTGGCAGGTATTGCTGAAACTGAGGAACAGGTGAGGTGAAGCCCAATCCGTTCTGAGGAACTGAGGGCAATGAAGCCCTGATGAGCTGGGATGTTGGAAAGGACTGAGAAGGAGTGGTACTTGGCAAGGGATTGCACGTGGATGGGGGAAGGTATTGGCTGTAGGATGGAAGGTCTTGGTTATAGGATGAAGGGACTGAAATCACTGTTTCTGAAGTCTCATCTTCGACTACCACTAGAGAACCGTTCGACTCAACTGTGACCTGAACTCCATGACGACGGAGTGCGTCAATAAGCATGGCTAGCTATTCCTCATGAACCTTATGGGCATTTTCCAAAGCCAGGACTAACTCTTCCTTCCTAACCATCTGATTTCCTGCACCCTCACTGTTTTCTGTCAAATCTGTCATTCTGACTCTCTAGCGACAAAACTAACGATTCGCCGAACTATACGAACCTAAGGTTTTTGCTTTGAAAAGCCTGACCCGGTATTCTCGCCCACTTCTTTCTCGCTGCGGGAAAAGGATAGGCAAAGTTTAGACTCGGGGATAGGTAATGTTTAGGCTCGAAGGTAGGTAAGATTTAGACTCGGAGGTAAGTGTTTAGGCTAAAGGCTCAAGTAACATGCACTTATCGCTTAAACTTTGCTCAAAACACATTTTTTCCTAATCCTAATTGATCAGAAAAGATGAGACCTTGAAAGGTCAAGATTGGAAATTGAAGATCGGACCGAGGAGGTCTCGACTAGGAATTTGACCGCGAAAGAGGGAGAGATGAAAAATCGAAGATCGGACCGAGGAGGTCTCGATTAGGGATTTGACCATGAAAGGTCGGGAGATGGAAGATCGGGAATCGGACCGAGGAGGTCTCGATTAGGGATATGACCATGAAAGGTCGAGACAGGGAAATCGGAAATCGGACCGAGGAGATCTCGATTAGGGATATGACCATGAAAGGTCGGGACAGGGAAATCGGAAATCGGACCGAGGAGGTCTCGATTAGGGATATCAGAGATAGGAAAAAAATCGGAGATCGGACTGAGGAGGTCTCGATTAGGGATTTGACCATGAAAGGTCGAGACAGAAAAATCGGAAATCGGACCGAGGAGGTCTCGATTAGGGATATCAGAGATAGGAAAAAATCGGAGATCGGACTGAGGAGGTCTCGATTAGGGATTTGACCATGAAAGGTCGAGACAGAAAAATCGGAAATCGGACCGAGGAGGTCTCGATTAGGGATATCAGAGATAGGAAAATGCAATTATGATTCCGTTAATTGTTCAAGTTTACTTAAAACAATGTCTTTTATTTATTCCTATTTGGTTGGAAAAGGGGGTTTGCCCTTCTTTTTCGCAACTACTCTAGATCCTGGATCAGTGGGTTCCGTCACTACGTCTATAAGCCCCTCGTATTCCACCTGTATTTCGACCTCCCAGGGTGGACAGCCCCGGGCGAGGGTCCTATAGGGCACGCGGATCCCACCGACCGAGAGTAAAGAACGCTCCTAATGGGTCTAGCGGGTCATAGGAACTTTCAACGCACAAGCGATGCGGATTATAGTCAAGGCAATACCGGGAAAGTCTCGTCTTTCTGCCTTGATAGAATTTCGGCAGAATTTCGCTTGAGCGAATGACGTTTTGACTTTCGGTAATGTCCGAGAAAATAATAGGCATGGGTCGGGCGGCAAAAGCCGAATGACACAGTGTCACATTGAACTTCGTTGCATACGCCGGGCATGAGTCAGAATCGAAGTCAATGCCGGGTCAAGATCTTGCCAATTTTTCCTTGTCGGAATTTTGGCAGAGCTTCGCTTGAGCGAAAGATCTTTTGATTTGTTGGCAAAGACTCGGTCTTGACTCTTACACATTCCGTGCAGTTCAAGGTCAATAGTCAATGTCGGAGTCGAGATCTCGCCAATTTTTCCTTGTCGGAATTTTGGCAGAGTTCTTCTTCCGTTATGAACTAAGGCTTGACCTTTACGAGGGTATGCAACTGGGCTATATGACACGGACTAGACCAAAAACCAACCAAAAAGTCACGGTTTTTGAAACGTGTGACACGGGTGTGCATTGGTCGACACTTGTTGCCATGGGGAGGTTGGGATGATTCCGTGCGCGCCGGGAGCATCGTAAAGGCTGTCATGATTTGGAACCACCCTCGGGTTTGAAGGACGTGCGTGCAAAAGTGTACGGGATATATCGGGTGCGCGTAGTGTGCGGTCTCCTAAAAATGTTCCTTTTTGAGTTAAAACAGAGATTTTCGAAAATGTGTTTTAAAGTAATGATTTTCGGGCCGGGGAGAATGCAACACATAAGCACGTAAATTTTCTGGGAGCCCCAGTCAGTCATGGAGCTGAGTAGCCCCAAGCTGCTAGGACTGCCAGATTAACCATGATTTTTCCTGGTGGAATTGCCACTGAGGTCGCCCGGTCAGAATCCAATGAGGATTGAGCCGTACGACTGCATGGATCAATTTTCCAGGTTCCATTCCTTTTGCTATTTTTCGGGTTGTTTCCCGTTCAAAGTATGCACAGATTCCAAGATGCAAATGATGCAATGCATGGTAAAGAAAGCAAGCATGATTAATGAAATCGGCGATGGGAGTCTAACCCGCTCAAAGGGAAAAGCTTTCTTTTATTTTTTTCAAATTTTTTTTTTGAAAAGGGATACTGGTACGTGGATTGTTAAACCACCGGTTATCCCAACTCCCACATCAGGGAGTGTACAGGAAGGGAAAGTGGTTTCCACCTATATACCGAGTATTGATTTTTTTTTGTTTTGAAAATAAAAGCTTTTCTCCTTTGGGTTTCCCCAGCAGAGTCGCCAAACTGTGAATGTGTGCCCAAAATTTTTGTTTGTTGGATTCACGCGAGTTTGAAGACATCCGGTTTAATTTGAAAAACGGAGTCGCCACGCCATTTTGATTACCTCAAAACTTTGAAAAAAGGTTTTATTGGGTTCGGAGGTTAAGTTACCCCTTGGGAAGAACGTTTGGCGTTCACCCAAAGTGCCTTGCCGGAGCAAGTCTCCCAAGATTTCAGTAATCGTGCTTGCTTGCGTGCTTTCTTGTGTGCATGTGTTTGAAAAAAAAAAGGGGGGGAATGTCCCAAGTTGTCTTCCGGACGTACAAACCATTTGTTGGTTGTCGCTCGGGATTCCTTGGAATTTTATGTATTTGGGATTATGATCCCATCCTCATCTTATGACTTGTGATCATCGCATTTTAACCTCGGGACCCTCGGGACTTGCGTGATCGAGAGAATGACTCTCTTTTGGTCAGAGATGAGGTTCTTTAGAAAAGGAGGGTCCTTAGCCCATCAATCCTACGCTTTAAGACGGTCGAGCTCGTATAGAGGCTTCATACTCTTTCTTAAGCGATAATCGGAGATATAGGGTTCAAGGTTATCCCTTTCCAAAGAAATATGGAACCTTTAATGGAAGGAACGATGTAAAGATAGGATCTTTTACACCGGTCCATTCCTAGGTTGTTAATGGGGGAATGGGGGAAATGTATGTAAAAATGAATCTTTAATGAAAAGATGACATTTTTGGGTTGCAAATGATGCACTTAGTTTAAAGAAATAATCTTTATTGCAAATGATGCATAAAGATTTGATTTTTATGCAAATGATGCATTTTTGTTGAAGAAATTGGCATTCATTATGCAAATGATGCATAAAGATTGCATTTTGAAAAGCATATGATGCTAGTTTATGGTAAAGACATGGTCTTTAAAGCAAATGATGCTTGAACAAGGGATTTTGGATGCAAATGATGCATTTTGATTAAAAAAGATTTGATTTTTATATGCAAAGGATGCATGAAGATGACATTTTTATTTGAAAATGGGGGTTTTAGGTGCAAAGGATGCACCTTTATGGGAAAAGACTACATTTTTATGACAAATGATGTCTAATGCATGCCAAAGGGAAAGGGGAATATAAAGATAGGATCTTTATATCTACCAAGTCCCAAGCAATATAAAGACAATGCAATGAGCAAATTATAAAGCAATTAGGATGCAAAGGTAGGGCGTGCGAGGTTACCAATAGCTTCCTTCTTCTTTGGTCGGAGCTAGGAGGAGAGGTTGGTCTTGGATCTTCAAGGAGGAGGGAGGGAGCTTCTTGGCCTTCTTCTTCACCTTCTTGAGCTTCCAGCAGTATTCTTCACGTATTTGGAGTGTTTGTGGGTGACTTGCTATGGATTGTGTCTTGAAATGAGTAGAGGAGGGCTCTATTTATAGGTAATCTGGATAAGGTGAATGAAGCCGTGCGGCTAGGGACAACGAGCTAATGCAGCCGTGCGGGCTTATCCTGAATGACTCAGCATTCTAGAACCATGCAAGGTGGCAAATTCTAGAACCCTCCTTCCTAATTAAGAAAAACGTGTTTTTTAATTAGGAAGGATCCCCTTCAGCCCTTATTTAATAAAAAACAGTTCCGGAATGTTTCCGGAACGCTGGGAAGGTCTGGGGAATTACCGGAAAACTTACCGAAATTGTCGGGAAAATTAACCGGAAGGCATGAGCCAGATTTGGGTACTTATACATGCCAACCTACCCCTCACTCTTTAACCCTATGCTCTCACCACTGCTACCTACCTCATAAACAGATTACCCACCCCCACCCTAAACAATGATTCCCCCTACTTCCGCCTTTTCCGCTCTCCTCCAAACTACACCAAGCTACGTAATTTTGGTTGCCTCTGCTATCCCTGGCTTCGCCCATACACCACCCACAAACTCGACCCAAAATCCATCCCTTGTATTTTAGTTGGTTACTCACCCACGCAAAGCGTATATTACTGCCTAGATCCTACCTCCCATCATGTCTACACCTCCCGCCATGTCCGCTTTATTGAAACCACTTTCCCTTACAACTCCCTCACCACCACATCCCCCACTGCTTCCGCTCCTCCTCCCTCTGAATGGCACACCCTTTTCCTCCCCATCCTAGACACCACCCCCTCCATCCCACCTCCCCCTAACCCCAACCCCCTCTACCTCCCCCCAACTCATCCCTCTCCCAATCCCACCCCTAATGAACCCTCTACCCCAACTCAACTTGATATTACAATACCCACTCCCAACCCTCCATCCCCTCCACCTCCCACCCGTACTATCACCACTAGACTTTCCCATGGCATCACCAAACCCAACCCCAAGTATTGCCAACCTATCCCTCCTAACCTCTCCCACAAGCCTTCCCACCACCACCAAACAAGCCCTATCCATTCCTCATTAGCGTAACGCCATGATTGAAGAATTCCAAGCCCTAACCCGCAATAACACTTGGTCCTTGGTACCATCCACATCAGCCCATAACATTGTTGGATGCAAGTGGGTCTTTCGCGTCAAATATAACCCCGACAACACCATTCAGAAATACAAGGCCCGACTTGTAGCCAAAGGTTTTCACCAACAAACCGGGGTTGACTACACCAAAACCTTCAGTCCCGTTATCAAACCAGCCACAGTTCGGCTACTTCTCTCCCTTCCCACAACCAACCATTGGCCCCTTTGTCAACTCGATGTCAACAACGCCTTCCTTCAAGGCACTCTCTCTGAAACTGTTTTCATGATACAACCCCCCTAGATTTGAGGACTCCACCAACCCATCCTCTGTTTGTCGCTTGTCAAAAGCCATCTATGGTCTCAAACAAGCTCCCCGGGCATGGTTTCAAGAACTCAAAACCTACCTCAGCACATATGGCTTCCAACCTTCCTTAGCCGATCCCTCTTTGTTTATCTTCACCAAATCTCCATCCCCAATTTACCTACTTGTATATGTTGATGATATCATTGTCACCGGCCCTTCTCCCTCTCACCTTCAGTCATTCATCTCCAACCTATCCACTCGGTTCTCCCTCAAGGACCTTGGCCCCTTGTCCTACTTCTTGGGTGTCGAAGTTGTTCCAAACCAAAACGGGCTCCTCCTCTCCCAAACCAAATACATTCATGACCTTCTCACCCGCCACAACATTATCAACTGCAAGCCGCTTCCCACTCCCATGGTAGCATCACCTCCTCTCACAAGATCCACTGCTACTCCAACTGTTGATCCTACTTCCTATCGTGCTATTGTTGGTGGACTTCAGTACCTATCATTCACTCGTCCCGACATTGCCTTCTCGATCAACAAGCTTGTGCAATTCATGCAAAACCCCCAATCTTCCCACTGGGTTGCATTGAAGCATCTTCTTTGATACCTTCATGGCACCATGCACCTTGGTCTTCAGCTTTTTGCGAAGTCTCCTCCCTCTCTTCATGAATTCTGTGATGCGGATTGGGCTGGAGACAAAGATGACTTTGTGTCCACTTCTGGCTTGCTTGTCTATTTTGGCAAAAATCTGGAGATTTGGTCATCTCGGAAACAACGAGCCCTTGCTCGGTCCACCACTGAAGCCGAGTTCCGAGCGATCGCTGACACTGAAGCTGAACTTACTTGGGTTGGAAACTTACTTACTGAGCTTGGATTTCCTTCACTTGCTACACCTGTGATCTACTGTGACAACCTTGGTGCCACCACCTACTCTGTACACCCGTTCTTCCACTCTCGCATGAAACATGTGGACCTCTCATTTCACTTTGTTCGTGAGCAAATTGAGTCCGGTTCTCTTCGCGTACAACACATTGCCGGTTCAGATCAACTAGCAGATGTTCTAACAAAACCATTGCCTCGTATACGCTTTCAACATCTTATATCCAAGATTGGTCTTCTCTACGGATCGTCCATCTTGAGGGGGCGTGTTAAGAATGAAGCTAAAGAGGACACTGAAGAACATCAATCCATGGCTATAGTTCCTGCACACGAGGCGCCCGCCTCAGATCAAGCACGGCACCCGCCTCAGCTGCCGCAACAACCGGACATAGCCTCTGGCCCTCAGGCGCATGCCTAATCTAGTCTCATGCGTCCGCCTCAAGGCAAGCTTCCCTCGGCCATTGAAACTGTAAGCCAGGTGCCCGCAGTTCCTGCTTTGACTAGGATTCCTGCTGAACTTTCCTAATCTACTTCTCCCTATTGTATTTAGTTTATATTGTAATATACATAGATTAGGAAACAATATCTTCCTTGTAAAGATGGGATTCTACAATCCTTGCTTAGTTAGAATTCTCCTCATTGTAATTATAAATATTGTGCATAATGTGAATAAACAGCCAAGGGCTTTTCATTTGACTCATTTCTAAATCTCAAAGCATGTTATAAGGTGAATTCAATAATATAATAAGACTGATTTTGTACATTTTTTTTAATTTTATAAATATTATCTCTGTTCGACAAAAAATGGTATGAGAAAGACAAAGGCATGTTAATACATGGTAAAGTTTTATGTAATTTCGTAATCAGGTCATGGTTAATATTGCTCATACTGGACTCAACTCAACTCGTACCTACATTTCTAGTTTTCCCTCAAGAGTTTTAAAATGTATTTCATCATATATTTATTTAAGGAAGGTTGCTGGGTTAATATTAAAGTTACAAAAAAAAAGGCCATACAATTTGGTTTAAAAAAATGATGTGTTATAATTGTGTAGATGCATGCTTTCAATTAAATTATGGTGAATCTACAATCGATAAAACCAATTAAATATCACTCTCTCATTTTGTATAATTATTTTGTACCTCTAGTATTACCATTGTAGTAATTGAGAGGGACTATATGCATTACGCCGTTCACAAGTAACATACCTCTGTTATTCTTGAGATTTGGTGGGATCTATCATTTTTTTTATATTAACTGATCATGATCGTATATTTTTACAACCCTCTAGTATCATTAAATAAAGGTGTGCATATGAAAATCACTCAACTATTGGCTAGTTATATATTTGATACCCAAACTATTTTTTGTTCAATTTTCTACATTAATCTACTTTTGTTGCATGAGAGCTCACTCAAGCTAATGACATCCACATTTCATCATTAAGTTGTCATGTGTAGCGAATGATTGAATTTTAAGGGAAAAATAGAAATATCATTACATTTTAATGTGCGCGGAAGGGGACAATAGTCTTATAAACTAATCCCATAAATATTCCCCTTCTACCTTAATTTTCCATGAAAATAAAATTATTAAAAATAATATCAATAACAATTTTTAACTTTTGATTTGATGCTTTTAAGTGATAAAAGACTTTTAAACCTTCTTAAAATGCTTAGTTTTCAATTGTGCCTTTTTTATTCTCAAGTTAAGTGACATAGTATATCCAATTGTATGCATTTCAAATCAGTGTACAGATTAATGCATTTCCTATGCCCATCTCAAAGACATGTTTGTAAGATATTCTCTATTTTGGTATAAGGAAATTTTTTGGTATCAAGTAATTCCAAAATAAAGATATTCTTAATTGGCTTAAATCATTAATGATGATTAATTTGGTTTCCATAACTACACCAATAAAAAATAAAATAAAAAATTGTTCCTTAAATAAAAAAGTACTCCCT
Source organism: Adenophora triphylla var. japonica (assembly GCA_022495995.1). Classification (NCBI taxonomy): domain Eukaryota; kingdom Viridiplantae; phylum Streptophyta; class Magnoliopsida; order Asterales; family Campanulaceae; genus Adenophora; species Adenophora triphylla. The sequence goes on along the minus strand of JAFEMH010004218.1, from coordinate 197,018 downwards.
CAATTTCAAAATAAATGTTTAAAAATTTTTCAAATTGTACATTTATTTTGGGGCAGGGGGAGGGAGGCTTAAAACCTTGTGCTGATGCCTGTAACCTTCCAAACGGTCGTGTTTCTATGATTTTCTTGAATAAATGAAAAAATTGAGAAAAGAAGGTGATAAAACAAGTCTTGGATATTCTTTTTTGTTTATACAATAGAATTCAATTCTTCGTACTACAACACCATTATAACCGGCGGCGAAGCCAATTTTTTTTGGAAGGGGGTGAAAGTTTTTTTATAGGACAATTATTATGATTTAGATATTTGAATTTAATATAAAAGGGGGTCAAAAAGTATAAATTCATAATTTTTAGTAGTAAAAAGTCATTTTCTAAATTTATGATACTACTAAAATTGACACATTCCAAAATTGAAGAGGTCCTTGGCTTGAGGGTAGGATTATAACATCAATACAACAACAACAACAACAACAACAACAACAACAACAAAATAAGAACAATTACATTGACAACTCTACCCAACAACAACAACAACAACAACAACATCAACATGAAAGAGGTACAACAATCAGGCAATATTTCCTTGAACAATATCATACTTGATCCATTCCGTTCAAGATCTGCGAAGAAGAATCCTTGGCTTCATAGTGAAACTCTTACTTGATAGACGAACATTTAGATATTGAATATATCACACAACATCAAGCGGTGTGACGAAGAATCCTTAGCTTTTAGATCGGAAGTTGATGGCAACGGTACTTGAGGAGGGAACTTTATATGTAATATTAGCCCTAGCTCCACAAGATCTACCTCAGCTCCCTCCGGAGAAGCCAATTTCTTTTCCTCTGCTATTTCCCACAGCCTTCTCAACAAGCAAGATGCTGGACGGAGGTTTGGAAGGCTTAGAAATAATTGCTTTTTTATCCACAATTATGGATTCGGCATCCTTCATGGAAGCCAATCCCTTCTCTTTATTCTTGCTTATTGGTGGGTCCTTCACACTTTTACCCATAATACCCTTCTCGAAAGGAACAATGCTAGATGAAGATTTGGAAGGCTTGGAAACCAGTGCTTCTTTATCTAGAAATGCATCTTGACTTCTTTGACTACATTTGGGCTATTTCTGGAGACATGGTCTTCAGAAGCCTTCCCACAATCTTTTTTTGGGAGCTTTGGGTATGGGCAACAATCTGGCCGAGATGATATGATTATAATTCCCAACATACCCCTCCTTGTATTTGTTTGGTGTATACCAAACATCACTGAAATGCGATGAACAACGACCATTTAATAATGCAATGGATGGTCCGTAGCAAATTTGAAACAAACATTGTACGAGCCAAGTTGCACCGCCTACCATTACAAAAAACAATAAAAGTAGAAATTAGATACAAAAGATCAAATTGTGTAAACCCTAAAGAAAAATACTATAGGGAAAGAGAAACCCTTTTTATAGAAGGACCAAATCCATGCCACTATTTTAAAAAAGGAAAAGAAAAAAGAAACAGAAGATCCAATCTCTGTGAAAGCCCTGAAACAATTAGCAAAAGATATATGCGTTCAAAGTCAAATAAATCTAGAATATTGAAGGTAAGAGAGAGAGAGAGAGAGAGAGAGAGAGAGTAAATCTGGATTTGGTAACTTTAAGTCTTATAAGCTCTCTCTGTGATTAAAGCTCAAGATAGAATTATGATCTACATTTAAGTAATCAGATATATGGCTTCAGAAAGTTGTTCAATTTGTGTTGTAAGGATAGATGAATAGGTATGAAATCGATAGAGCGAAAATGAGTTAGATCAAATAGAATTCAACAAGAAAAAATCTTTAAACCCTCTAGGGAAACAAACCGTAAAAGATGAAGAGAGAGAGAGAGAGAGAGAGAGAGAGAGAGAGGAGGAGAGAGAGAGAGAGAGAGAGAGAGAGAGAGAGAGAGAGAGAGAGAGAGAGAGAAAGAGAGAGAGAGAGAGAGAGATAACCATAGAATTCGGTTGAAATTAGATTGGCCGCCGCCGTTGAGTTTCTCAAAAGGCTAGGCTGAAACTAATAAAAAATAAGAGATTTAGGGTTTGCAACTCATTTTGGAGTTGATGTAGAAAACTGATAGGCTACTCAAAACTGATGATGGAGAAACTCAGGGGAGAGGGTACTCAATTTATAATGCAAGAAGATTGCTGACAAGGCCTTGAACTTTTCCCTTTTTATAATTTGGACGGCCCCCAAGAGCTAGATTATTGTACAATGTAACATCAAGTTTATTTAAGTTCCAATATCACCCTTGTAGTTTTAAGTTATCTTATTCTCTTACTTTTGTCACACTTAATCTACTTGCTTTCCTTGATTATATAGATGGCTAATGGTTTATATCAATGTAATATTATCCACATTTAGCCTAATTTCAATGTTTAGCTTCTTACACTTTTGATGATTGATCTTGTTGGGTTTTGGGGTTACAAACGCAGCTGAAGATTTAATTTTAACATCAAAACCCTAGCCCTAGAATCTGTCTAGCATGAAGAGATTAGAAACTAATATGAGATAGAATTTACATACCTTGAATGCGATGAGGATTAACAAAGTAGATCACAAAATTCAAGTCTAGAATTTTGATATCGAAACAGATCTTCTTCTTCTACCTTGTTCAAACCTTGTGAAGAATCAACGATCGGAGGCTTCAAGCTCTTGGTGATTAACCTATCACCCTCTATCGGTAATCCACATGCGAACGAATCTAAGAACACCTTCTTGATGGATTGCTAGATGATCCTCTTGATTATTGAATCAATATTCAATAATCAAAGCCAAAACAATGGAACAATTGGGACTTTTGATTCAAAATCAAAATCTAGAGTTTCAAAAACCTTGGATTATGATGTGAGAGGAAAAATATGGCTGTAAGGCTGTATTTATATCACATATAAATCCCTTAACAATTAGGGTAGAAACCTAGCAAAATACCAATTCCTTCCTAGCCAAGGAAAACTGTACGGACACGAAATTTGGTCGTGGCATGAGTCGTGCCCTTTGCAAATCACTCGTGCTCACGAGTCATTCCTTGAGCCCCAACTCGTTCTGATCAAAACGAGACAAAAACCAAGTCATGTCTCAGCCTTGGTCACGAGTCGTTATCCTTGGCACGAGTCGTGACCCAGGGCACGAGTCGTGCTCCTGGTCACGAGTCATGCCAGAACCCAAAATTCCAATTTTCAGCTTGAATCAAATTCGTTCTTTTGTGTGTGACTCTTTAGGAATTATATTTTATGTTGGCAGTGAGTTGAAACATCAACCTCACAAGACATAAGTGACTTCTAGCAAATCATTATGTCCACCCAATTAAATATAACATCAAAGCTTGATTCCTTAATAAATCTAATGTTATAATCCCTTTGTCCACGATGTCCAATTGAACATGAGTCATGGCCTATGTCAACTCATTCTGTTCAATGCTTTCTCGATTCTGAATATGTTGATAATGCAAATGCTTTTGATCTCTATCAAATCACTTGAGTGCGGCCACACATTTCATCAATATCATTCATCGAGGGGCCCAAGCAAACATCTCTCTTCATAATAGGGACAAATCCCATCTTGACTTATCATTCTTCCCTACATGATTCCAATCGTGCTAACGTAGCCCTTATTGCTATCCGATTAAAGACAGTGTTAGACTATATTAAACACGATCTTCGTCATGTGGAAGACGATGATAATCTCAGGTATAAGGATTTAATAACATGACTATCATGAGATTTATTCATGACACATATGACTATTGACCATGTCATAAATCTCATTGGTAGGGCATGTCCAATACTTGTTCTCTAGCAAGTATCCATAAGTGTAATGTGCATCATATGCATATAATCATCTCCATGATTATCCACTACCAACTTATACTAGTTGTTCTCAACAAATAGGGACGCAGTTCAATATAATAAACATGCAAAACATATAATGAACCAAAAAATGCTTTCTCTATAATAAATGATAAAGATGATTACATAGAGGTTTAGATAATAAGTCAAATATAACTAAACGCCTAGGGCACTACACCAACAATCTCCCACTTGCACTAGGCTCCATCTATGTATCTAATATCCATGGACCTAACATGACCATCATGTTTTGCTTGTACGAGGGGTTTTGTAAGCGGATCCCCAATGTTATCATCGGTTGATACTTTGAATATCTTAACGTATCCCCGATCAATGAACTCTCGAATGAGATGGAAACGTCTAAGTATATGTTTGGATCTCTGGTGTGACCTTGGTTCCTTTGCTTGCGCTTGAGACTGTCAAGTCTTGGTTAGAGAAATACTTCCCTAACCAAGACTTGACAGTCTCAAGCGCAGGAATGTCATTTCCAATGAGTAAGATATCATCGACATACAACAAGAGAAATAGCACAACGCTCCCACTGAATTTCATGTATATACAAGGTTCATATTCGTTCTTGATAAAACCAAACTCTTTGATTTTCTCATCTAACCGAAGATTCCAACTCCTAGAAGCTTGCTTCAATCCATAAATGGATCTTTGCAACTTGCACACCTTACTAGAACTTTGTGGATCTACAAAACCTTCGGGTTGTGTCATATACACATCCTTTAGCAATTTTCCATTAAGGAAAGCGGTTTTGACATCCATTTGCCATATCTCATAGTCATAATATGCGGCTATGGCAATCAAAATTCTAACAGACTTAAGCATGGCAACAGGTGAGAAGGTTTCATCATAGTCTACACCATGAGTTTGCCTATATCCCTTTGCTACAAGCCTAGCCTTATAAGTATGCACCTTCCCATCCATGTCAGTCTTCTTCTTGAAGACCCACTTGCACCCTATGGTTTTTACACCTTCGGGTGGCTCAATCAAGTTCCAAACTTGATTATCCGACATGGATTGCAATTCGGACTTCATGGCTTCCAACCATTTATCCGAATCGGGATCGGACATCGCCTCTTGATAGGAAGTAGGTTCGTCAATCTCAATGACTTCCACTTCATTACTTTCCGATACAAGAAATCCATATCTCTCGGGTGCGGATCGTAACCTATCCGATCTACGATGGACTTGTGGATCTTGAACCGGTTCCACAACTTCTTGTGGAGTTGGTTTAGTCTCTACTATCGGTTCCATGTTATTTTTGGGTTCTTGAACTTCTTCAAGATCAATTTTACTCCCACTAGATGTTTTATTGAGAAACTGTTTCTCAAGAAAAGCACCATATCGAGCAACAAACACTTTGTTCTCATTGCGGTTGTAAATATAATAAACTTTGGTTTCCTTAGGGTAACCAACGAAAATAACCTTGTCGGATTTAGGTTCTAGCTTATCCGAGACAAGTCTCTTTACATAAGCTTCGCAACCCCAAATCCTCATGAAAGACAAACTAGGTTTTCTTCCATGCCACATCTCATGTGGGGTCATAGGAGCCGATTTAGTATGAACGCAGTAGTCTCTAATGCATGTCCCCAAAAGAATATAGGAAGGTCTAATTGACTCATCATCGAACGAACCATATCTAATAGGGTTCTATTCCTCCTCTCGGAAACACCATTCCATTGTGGCATTCCGGGTGGAGTCAACTCTAAAAGAATTCCACAGTTTTTGAGATGATTGTCAAACTCTTGGCTCAAATACTCACCACCACAATCGGATCGAAGTGCATTGATTGTTTTACCTAGTTGATTTTGTACTTCATTTTGAAATGTTCTAAACATCTCAAACGATTCACTCTTTGACTTCATCAGATAGACATAGCCATATCTAGATAAGTCATCGGTGAATGTAATGAAATATCGAAATCCTCCCCTAGTAATGCTGCTCATTGGTCCGCATACATCAGTATGTATTAGGCCCAATAAGTCACTAGCCATTTCACTACTCTTAGTGAAGGGTGGTTTGGTCATTTTGCCCAATAAACAAGATTCACATATCTCATATGATTCATAATCATGTGAGTATAACATTCCATCTTTGTGGAGTTTAGAGTTGCGTTTCTCGTTTATATGTCCAAGCCGGCAATGCCACATGAACGAGTTGTTCACGTCATTCGGTTTAGATTTCTTATCCACATGATAAACATTTTCAACACTATCTTGTTTCTCATTAACATCAAGAACATAAAGGCCATTAAATGAATTTGCAATACCATAAAGCATATCATTTAAATAAATATAAAACTTCTTATTCGAAATAAGAAAATTATACCCCTCATTATCCAAACAAGAAACAGAAATAATATTCCTACTCAAATCCGAAACATAGTAACAATTGTTAAAACAAGTACTAAGCCACTAGGTAAAGTTACATCATATGTCCCTACGGCTAATGCAGCAACTCTTGCTCCATTCCCAACACGCAGGTCAACTTCACCTTGTTTGAGTAGCTTCCTATTTCTCAGTCCCTGCACATTTAAACAAATGTGAGATCCACATTCGGTATCTAATACCCATGAACTAGAAACAGAAAGGAAAATATCTATCATATAGATACCTGAAGTAGTAGCAATCGCATTTCTCTTCTTCGCCTTTAGGCCTTCCTTGTAAGCCTTGCAGTTGTACTTCCAATGTCCAACCTATTGGCAATGGTATCAAACCGCATCCTTTTGAGATGCCTTGGGAGCCTCTTTGGCATCGGCACCTTTTTCCTTAGGCTTAGCAACACTTGCCTTACCTTTGCCATCCTTCTTGAACCCTTTGCCTTTGTTAACCATTAACACAGTATCGATTTTAGGCTTCTTGATATTCATCTCTGCGGTCTTAAGCATCGCATGCAATTCCGAAAGATTCTTATCCATGCCAGTCATGTGATAGTCCATAATAAAATGACTATAACTTTCAGGCAATGAATTTAATATCAAATTCGTGGCGAGTTCCAAACTCAACGGATTTCCAAGCCTATCAAGATGCTCAATGTAACCCTTCATCTTAAGGACATGAGCTCCCATCGATTGCCCCTCTTGCATCTTACATGCAGTTAAGGCCTTAACCACATCATACCTCTCGTTTCTTGCTTGCACTTGGAACATTTCCTTTAAGCGCTCAGCAAGATCAAATGCTGCATCTATGTGCTCAAGGTCCTTCTGAAGAGCCTTAGACATAGTGGCTTGTGTAAGGCATGCGACATCGATAGAATCATCATTATGTTTCTTATGTGCATCCCTATCAGCCCTAGGAGCATTTGGAGCAGGTTGAGGTGGAATGGGCTCATTGAGAACGTACAGTTTCTTCTCTTGCTTCAGAACAATTCTGAGGCTTCTGATCCAATCAGAATAGTTTGTACCGTTCTCCTCAAGCTTGTCCTTCTCAAGGACAGATCGTAGTGACAAGGATTGATTATTGTGTGTAGCCATTCTACAATAAAATATGCAAACAATATAAACATATATCAATATCAACACATTTATCATCTAAGAGCAAATAATGTATTTCATAAATACTCCCGCTAAATTATACAACTTCAAATACAAACATGTATCATATAATCATAGTAGGCTAAGATCCATATTTCACTTAATTCCGATTTAACTGAGATAATACCCGAAATCAAGCTATTTAGGTAGAAACATCAATCATATCACTATATGACTCTTAGATCTTTTATGAGATTTTCTTAGACATCATATGTCAAAAACATGTATTTAAATCTCATCTATGCCTTGGGTCAAATCTTATTTGAAAGCACCAATTAAGTCAAAACCTTTTTCAAGCATATAAGACATGGAACGATGCACTTGACTATGGCCAAAACTACATCAACCATAATCTTATCTTGATCACAAACTAAGATATAAAGATGCACCCAACTATGGCTGAAATTACATCAAAATACCCTAAATTTCACAAGTGTTTTAATCAAGGAATGGCATAAGACTTAAATATTTAGAAGGTTTTCAACATGTAACAAACATCACATGGTTGTAACATAGATCTCATGTGAACATAATCATGAACATAGGGCTTCACAAAATATCATACAAACAATTTGATTATATTTTGAGAAATTACAAATCTAATTTAATCATATTAAAAGATTAATAACCTATGTGAAACTAATCTAATTAATTTCTCATTAATCATGAATCATGGCATATCACATATACTTGTTTTTCATAGAAACAAAATACATAGGATCTAGATCTATTTCATATCACATGGTAGCAAATAATCATATTAAATCTAGCATGCAATTTCAATCCTAATCATGGTAAGACAAGGCTCTGATACCACTGTTGGGTTTTAGGGTTACAAACACAGCGGAAGATATAATTTTAACATCAAAACCCTAGCCCTAGAATTCGTCTAGCATGAAGAGATTAGAAATTAATATGAGATAGAATTTACATACCTTGAATGCGATGAGGATTAACAAAGTAGATCACAAAATTCAAGTCTAGAATTTTGATATCAAAACGGATCTTCTTCGTCTACCTTGTTCAAACCTTGTGATGAATCAACGAACGGAGGCTTCAAGCTCTTGGTGATTAACCTATCACCCTCTATCGGTAATCCACACGCGAACGAATCCAAGAACACCTTCTTGATGGATTGCTAGATGATTCTCTTGATTATTGAATCAATATTCAATAATCAAAGCCAAAACAATGGAATAATTGGGACTTTTGATTCAAAATCAAAATCAAAATCTAGAGTTTCAAAAACCTTGGATTATGATGAGAGAGAGAGAGAGAGAGGGATTATATGCATTACGCCGTTCACAAGTAACATACCTCTGTTATTCTTGAGATTTGGTGGGATCTATCATTTTTTATATTAACTGATCATGATCGTATATTTTTACAACCCTCTAGTATCATTAAATAAAGGTGTGCATATGAAAATCACTCAACTATTGGCTAGTTATATATTTGATACCCAAACTATTTTTTGTTCCATTTTCTACATTAATCTACTTTAGTTGCATGAGAGCTCACTTAAGCTAATGACATCCACATTTCATCATTAAGTTGTCATGTGTAGCGAATGACTGAATTTTAAGGGAAAATAGAAATATCATTACATTTTAATGTGTGCGGAAGGGGATAAAAGTGTAGGGGACCATAGTATATCCAATTGTATGCATTTCAAATCAGTGTACAAATATTCTCTATTTTGATATAAGGAAATTTTTTGGTATTAAGTAATTCCAAAATAAAGATATTCTTAAATGGCCTAAATCATTAATGATGATTAATTTGGTTTCCATAACTACACCAATAAAAAATAAAATAAAAAATTGTTCCTTAAATAAAAAAGTACTCCCTCAATTTCAAAATAAATGTTTAAAAATTTTCAAATTGTACATTTATTTTGGGAGAGAGGGAGGGAGCCTTAAAACCTTGTGTTGCAGCCTGTAACCTTCCAAATGATCGTGTTTCTATGATTTTCTTGAATAAATGAAAAAATTGGGAAAAGAAGGTGATAAAACAAGTCTTGGATTTTTTTTGTTTATACAATAGAATTCAATTCTTCGTACTACAACACCGTTATAACCGGCGGCGAAGCCAATTTTTTTTTTGGAAGGGGGTGAAAGTTTTTTATAGGACAATTATTATGATTTAGATATTTGAATTTAATATAAAAGGGGGTCAAAATGTATAATTCATAATTTTTAGTAGTAAAAAGTCATTTTCTAAATTTATGATACTACTAAAATTGACACATTCCAAAATTGAAGAGGTCCTTGGCTTGAGGGTAGCATTGCCACTGATTATAACAACAACAACAACAAAATAAGAACAATTACATAGACAACTCTACCCAACAACAACAACAACAGCATGAAAGAGGTACATCAATCAGGCAATATTTCCTTGAACAATATCATACTTGATCTGTTCCGTTCAAGATCTGCGAAGAAGAATCCTTGGCTTCATAGTGCAACACTTACTTGATAGACGAACATTTAGATATTGAATATAGCACACAACATCAAGTGGTGTGACGAAGAATCCTTGGCTTTTAGCTCAGAAGTTGATGGCAACGGTGCTTGAGGAGGGAAAATCGTCTAAGGTGGTTTGGACATGTGAGAAGGAGACCGAGTGATGTACCGGTTAGGAGGCCGGATCTGTGGAGAAATGATAAAATGGCGAGGGGTAGGGGAAGACCCAAACAAACTTGGATTAGAGTAATTGAAAATGATATGAGTTTACTTGGAGTGGATGAAAGTATGGTGTTGAAAAGGTCGGAGTGGAGGGCAAAAATCCATGTGGGGGGTTGATTTTTTTTTATTATTATTATTTATTTATTTATTTTTATTTATTTATTTATTTATTATTATTTTTTTTTTCAACAACCTTTTTTCATGATGACATATGAGGTTTCATGTTAGCCGATCCCAAATTATTTTGGGACTAAGGCTTTGTTGTTGTTGTTGTTGTTGTATTAGCCCTAGCTCCACAAGATCTACCTCAGCTCCCTCTGAAGAAGCCAATTTCTTTTCCTCTGCTATTTCCCACAGCCTTCTCAACAAGCAAGATGCTGGACGGAGGTTTGGAAGGCTTAGAAATAATTGCTTTTTTATCTACAATTATGGCTTCGACACCCTCCATGGAAGCCAATCCCTTCTCCTTATTCTTGCTCATTGGTGGGTCCCTCAACACTTTTACCCATAATACCCTTCTCGAAAGGAACAATGCTGGATGAAGATTTAGAAGGCTTGGAAACTAGTGCTTCTTTATCCAGAAAAGCATCTTGACTTCTTTGGCTACATTTAGGCCTATTTCTGGAGACATGATCTTCAGAAGCCTTCCCACAATCTTTTTTTGGGAGCTTTGGGTATGGGCAACAATCTGGCCGGGATGATATGATTATAATTTCCAACATACCCCTCCCTATATTTGTTTGGTGTATACCAAATGTCACTGAAATGCGATGAACAATGACCATTTAATAATGCAATGGATGGTCCGTAGCAAATTTGAAATAAACATTGTATGAGCCGAGTTGCACCGGCTACCATTACAAAAAACAATAAAAATAGAAATTAGATACAAAATATCCAATTGTGTAAACCCTAAAGAAAAATACTATAGGGAAAGAGAAACCCTTTTTATAGAAGGACCAAATCCATGCCACTATTTCAAAAAAAGAAAAGAAAAAAGAAGCAGAAGATCCAATTTTTGTGAAAGCCCGGTAACAATTAGCAAAAGATATATGCGTTCAAAGTCAAAAATTAATCTAGAATATTGAAGGTGAGAGAGAGAGAGAGAGAGAGAGAGAGAGAGAGAGAGAGAGAGAGAGAGAGAGACTAAATCTGGATTTGGTAACTTTAAGTCTTATAAGCTCCCTCTGTGATTAAAGCTAAAGATAGAATTATGATCTACAATTAAGTAATCAGATATATGGCCTTAGAAAGTTGTTCAATTTGTTTTGTAAGGATAGATGAATAGGTATGAAATCGATAGAGCGAAAATGAGTTATATCAAATAGAATTCAACAAGAAAAAATCTTTAAACCCTCTAGAATAACAAACCCTAGAAGATGAAGAGAGAGAGAGAGAGAGAGAGGGAGGAGAGAGAGAGATAAACCATAGAATTCCGTCGAAATTAGATTGGTCGCCGCCGTTGAGTTTCTCAAAAGGCTAGGCTGAAACTAATAAAAAACAAGAGATTTAGGGTTTGCAACTCATTTTGGAGCTGATGTAGAAAACCGAAAGGCTGCTCAAAATCGATGACAGAGAAACTCAGGGGAAAGGGTACTCAATTTATAATGCAAGAAGATTGCTTACAAGACTATTCCCTTTTTATACTTTGGACGGGCCCCAAGAGCTAGATTATAGTACAATGAAACATCAAGTTTATTTAAGTTCCAATATCACCCTTGTAGTTTTAAGTTATCTTATTCCCTTCCTTTAGTCACACTTAATCTACTTGCTTTCCTTGATTATATAGATGGCTAATGGTTTTTATCAACGTAATATTATCCACATTTAGCCTAATCTCAATGTTTAGTTTCTTACACTTTTGATGATTGATCCGTACAATGATCCATCTTTAGATTATAGGTGAATATTTACGGTATAAATAGCACGACAAATATTTATGGTTGGGCTTATAGATAGGTAGCGGGAGGAAATGCTTTGTAATTATGTCAATGATATAAATAGAGGGCTATAAGCTAGGTTGATTGGCAAAAAGGGTTGAGCTATAGTAAGGTAATTAATCATGTGGGTTTTGTAGAGTCGTTTGAATCTTTAACTCCATATATACTATTTCGCATCTTTAAGTAAATTTTATGTTTCTTTTTAGATTTGGTTGATCGAAAAAATATATGCATCGTAATCTTAGGTTTAACAATGCTACGGGCGTAAGACTTTTGTATGCCATGTGTCTATCATATATCATAGTAAATGCATACTTGTACACATAATACAATCGTCGAAAAACTTTAAGTGATTGCCCGCGCATGTTTTTCTTGCACATTTTCAATTTGTGAAGTTATAAATGGGTAAAAACAACACACGATAGTGGGTTGGGGTTGTGAAAGAATTTATGAAAGTAAAAGTATAATAACATCAATATACATAAATTTGTGTACTCATCTGCAAAAACATGTCTCAAATGAAAATCTTATCAGGAATGAGTAATTTTTTATTGATTGAGAATCAATAGATTTTTGTAATCTCATAGTCAAACTCACAAATATTTAACATAATCAATTCTTTATTAAAATCATTTTATTTTTCATTTTAAGGATAAGCTAAATAAATTTACTTTTGATAAAATTTAATAAAAATGTACAAATATTCTCACTATCCATCTTATAAGTAAGTAATTTTGAATGTATACATATATTTAGGGACAAATTCTTTTAAAAATTCATTTTTTGACCAACGTCCCCTAAAAATATAAAATAAACCATTGAATTTTAAATAAGACTATCACTCAGAAATAGTTTTGAAATTAAGAAAACTAGTAGCGTAACAGAAAAAAATTCAAGTCACATTTTTTCTTCTCTCTTTTGTAACCTATATATTTATTACAGTGACCTAACTTGTTGGTGCGAAAGACATGCATCAGGTAAAGTCAAAAGTTGTTGTAACAAAATGTATATAATATATAATATATAATAACAACAAAATTATACAGTATTATAGTCTATTTGCACTGACACAAAGTGACTTTAAGTTTACATTCAAAATAGAGAAAGATGCTCATAGTACAAAACTCCTAAATATTACAGAATTTTCATCCCAAAAAATGATTTTACTTTGATTTTTTTTATCTCAATTCAATCATCCTTATAAAATTATAGCAATTGTAATTTCTATGCAATTAATAACTCTACCAATAATAATTTTATAAATTTGTTTTGATTCTTTTAAGATAATTTTTCTTTTCAACTTTCTTAAAATGCTTACTTTTCAGTTACAACTTTATTTTATTTTCCAGTGACATATATTGTCATTTGACTAATTTCTAAATCTCAATGCATGTTATAAGGTGAATTCAATAATATAATAGGACTGATTTTGTACATTTTTTTTTAATTTTATAAATATTATCTCTATTCGACAAAAAATGGTATGAGAAGGACAAAGGCATGTTAATATATGGTAATGTTTTATGTAATTTTCGTAATCAGGTCATGGTTAATATTGCTCATACTGGACTCAACTCAACTCGTACCTACATTTCTAGTTTTCCCCCAAGAGTTTTAAAATGAATTTCATCATATATTTATTTCAGGAAGGTTGCTGGGTTAATATTAAAGTTATAAAAAAAAAGGCCTCAAAATTTGGTTTACAAAATGATGTGTTATAATTGTGTGGATGCTTTCTGAAAGGTCCTGTTTGCTTTAATCAGTTTAAAAGGTTAGGCAGTTAAGCTTTGACAGCTGAGGTAAAATCTTAGCTGTCAGATATTAACTGGTTTTAAAGAAAAGTGTTAAATGTGCAGCGGAATAATAAGTGTTGAAATAATGTAAAGACAAGTGAATAGTGTATGTGTGTGTAGATGTGTGTGTGTGATGTTTGATAATACCAATTGAACACAAGGAATTTTAAGGTGGTTCAGAGTTCACTCCTCCTACGTCCACCCTCACTGTCAACCTTGACAAGTGAGATCAATCCACTTAAATCTAGTTCCCTTTAAGATTTACAAAGGATTGGTTAGGCAAGTTCCTTGAACTTCCTCTTCCTAGTAAGTACAGTCTATTAGGGATTTTGCTTGTTACGAAGCAAATTATAATACCACTTAAAGTCAGTCTTAAGTGATTTACAACTTTAGTTTATACACCTGAATTCAGTTACAAGTGTCTCAGATTGTTTTGAATGTTGGTTGCAGGGTTTGCAGGTGAGAAAGGTTGAAGTAGAGGTTGTAAAGGTTGTATGTGTTGGGGCATTTTCTTCAGTCTTGAGAGTTTCTTTTTATAGGCTGGAATATAGCCGTTGGAGGAGACAAAGGAATAAATGCAAATGGTTGGAATAGTGTTTGCATTTAGAGTTTTGATGACTGGATAATAACAGGCTGTAATCTGCAACCATTTTAAGTAATCTTCATGGAGATGAGCTGGCAACATCTGTATGGAGAGTTTGGGCAAAGCACATCTTGATCATCACAGGAATACTTCACTGCTGCTGATGTTGAAGATCATAGCTGTCAGAGGGTTGAGACCTCTGCTGTTGAGAACCTTAGCTGTCAGGCTAAGTCTTTAGAGTTTGTAGGATTAGGAGACAAGGATTTGTGTTTGATGATTATGTAATGATCCTTTGTACATAAATACATTGATTTATGTGATTTGTCTTGGTGTTTGATCATTACATCATTGCTGTCCAGTTGATATAAAGGTTGTGCAGAAGAGTCATGGCTGTCCAATAACCAATGTTATCTTGGCTGTCAGATAACATTGGATAGGATAGATTTCTTTGTCAAAACCCTGTATAACTATGTGGTTTACATAGTTAGGTCCTAACAATTTCCCCCTTTTTGGCAAAGTAATGTATCTAATAAAAGATATAACCTGCAGGATACTCATGAATTGAATATACCAATGAAGATGAAACCAATCTTCTTGATTCAATCATAAGAGCTTTAAAACAAACACATTATCCAAAATAACAATTGTTTTTAAAGCAGAAAATAAAAGGTAGGGTTTAAAAGACTTATCCAAAAAGAAAAAAAATTTCTAATCAGAAAATTCATCTCTTTCTCTTCTGGCTTCAAGGATCTCATCTCTTTCTGCTAACAACACCTTTCTCATCTTCTCATCAACACCTCTATAATACATTTCATTGTTCCACTCCCAGCTCATCTCATCATCATAGGTGAAGATTTGATCTTGCCTTTCCTTGAGAACAGCTTTGGATAGAGGTTCTTCATCATCTCTTAATTTCAGATTACCCCATTTGGGAGCCTTATTTGGTTTTGAGCTTTGACCTCTGGTTCTTGCAAATAGGTTAGAAAAGAAGGGGTTTGTCTGTAGAGAGATGGGTTGTTGAGCTGGATGTAGAGGTGGATCTGTGGTGATAGTGAGAGCAGTAGAGGTTGGAAACTGATGCTTTTGCTTCACTGGAGCATCATCTTCATCATCACTTGATACAATCACATTGGGGGAAGCACCAGAAGCTCTCTTTCCTAGGTGGACAGCTTCCTCATCAGACTCAATAGCCTTTCCTTTGGATGTCTTCCTTTCAGATTTGGATATAGCTGAGACTTCCAAGATGTGTCTCATTTTGGTTATCATTGACCTAGTGAATTTCTGCATATCTGAGATGGTCACATGGTATGGAGGCAGATAGGTTGAGGGGTTAAAGGTTGGAGGAAGATTGGCTTGGAGTGATCTGGTGTTTAGGGGGATGAAAGAAGGAGGTACTGAAGAGGTAGGGGGAAACATAGATGTCCGGCTTGGCTTTGCAATGACAGCCATGATTTTGGCTTTATTTAGACAAATCCTCCAGTATATCTCTTTGGAAAGTTCAATGCAAAGGGCATAGACAAGGGATGAGGGCATATAGATGCATTCATTGATGTTGGATGACAGAAGTTGGGAGAACAAAATTTCCCAATCAATGATGGTTGAAATGTCCATGAAATTTGGTAGTCTGGGGGACTTGTGAAAGAAAGAGTTTGGAAGAGCTGCTCTATACCTTTTCCATTCCTCATGGGTAAAAATAATGAGCCCACATCTATTTCTTGCATGAATCATAATAGCATTTTTGCTTAACAGCCAAGGATTGGGGATTAAGCTGGGATTGGCAATCTCAGGAAAGTGGGTAATTTCCTTCAATCTTTGGTGGGCAGCCATGATGGATGGGAAGGAGAAATCAATATCACAATCTAAGATCCAAGGTTCACAGGCTGGAAGGATTTCAGAATCAGGGGTAGGGTCAGATTCTTGGGTTTCAACAGGTTTAGGTTGGGTTTCAGAATCAGGGGTATGATCAGGTGTTTCTTGGGTTTGAGCTTTTTCAAAAAGTTTAGGTTGGGTTTCACTCTCAGGAATGGTAGCTTTCTTGGCTTCATCTCTGGTTTTGATCAGGTCTAGGGCTTTTAGCACATCATCCTCACTCAGCAAAGATCTTAAGTATTCCTCAACCACAGGAAGCAATTCAGGTCTTCCTATAAAAGATAGTCCTTCAGAAGCTCTAATTATGTTTTCAGGAAAGGGAGATGGATCAGAGGGACTAGGAATGGGTGAGGAATGACCAGGGGAAGCCATAGCTATCAGAATGGGAGAATGAGGACTGATGTTCCCCCTTAACTGAGGCTCATCCTTATCAAAGTCAGGGCTATTCCCCCTTTCTTTTTCAACACTAGGCTCATTTGGGCTTATGTTGGAAGGATTGAGATTGAGAATTCCTTGTGCTATAGAATCATGAGGTGAACTGGATTGGTCTTTGGATGAAGAGGGTTGAGGTGTATTGGGTTTTAACTTTTTGGACAGAGGAGCATCTTTGTCTGATTTTCTCTTCCTAGAGAAAGTATTGAGAGTATGAGAGGGGGTGGAGATTACCTTAGTTGAGATATCAGCAGCCATAGGAACCTTAGCTGTCAGAGGAGATGATTCCATAGCTGTCCCAGAAGACTTTTCAGTCTTGGCTGTTCTTGCTTCCATCAAAGACTCAGAAACAGCTCTTCTTATATTTTCATCATACTCACTATCATGGCTCTCTTCCTCTTTACCAGCATACTCATCAATAGCTTTGAAGATGGGATCTGATTGGGTTTCTTCACTGTCAGCTTGTTGATCTTCAGCAATCTGCTTTCCTTTATTAGCTATTTAAGCACTTTCTTGCTCAGCAACTTGCTCAATCACTCCTTGTGGTTTCTTTCCTTTGGGAAGCTTCTTTTCTTTGGGTAGCTTCTTTCCTTTCCCAGTTTTCTTCATGGTAGCTTGACTGATCCTTTTCTTGATCTTGCTAGGAGTGGTCTCTTGATCCCTTTCTTTGATTATGACACCCTTGTCATGCTTCCTTTTGGATCTCTTGTCATTGACCATGTGCACCAATGACTTCCATAGCTTCATATCATTCTCAGCCTTCTCTTTCAGCCTTTGAGATGCTTCATCAAAGTTTTCAGAGCTGTCCCCAAGCTCCAACCTTTTCTTACTCTTGAGTCTGAATGTACTCAAGTTGAAACTTCTGGTTTGCACTAGAGTTGTAGATTCAAGCCACTCATCCTTTAGGGGAGGATTCAACCTTGGAATTAGTTGATGAAGGATTCCACTCATGAATCTGAAATTATTCATCCTTGGGTTTTGCTTCTTGAATTTCCAAGGGGAAGGAGATATGGCCAGTTGAAAGTTATGCAGCAATGCAACACTCCAGTTTATCTCCTTGGTCATCAAACTGAGGGCTTGCTTCCATTCATTTGGACTGATTTGGTCAAAGGATGATTTCTTTCTATCAAACCCTTTGATGATAACATCCATTAGGGTTGATTTGAACAAATCAAGGTCTTTCTTTTTGATTGGTTTGTCCTGAACCAATTGATAGTTGCAACTTGGTTTATCAAAGAATCTTTTGTAGAATGGTTCCAAGGTGTTGTCTTTTCTGTCCCAAAGGTTGCTGAGACATCCATTCCTCATTGGGATGTTGTAAACTTTGGACACAACTTTGGGAGATACATTGATCTCAGTTCCTTCAATGTTGATTCTTATGGCTCCAGTTAGCTGTCTGTCTCCTCTCATATAGATTTCTCTGCATAGTTTCTCATAGATGGGTGGTTGAGCTTCCATCATGTTGCAAAGATGATTGGATTCCAAAAGCTCTTTGATAAGAGCTCCAACCTCATGCTCATAGAACTCTGGCTTGATGAAATATCCATGAGCTTCAGGGTATGACATGGTTGAATAGAACAGAGAGTTTAGGGTTTTCGAAGAACAGGGGGAATCAAAGAGGAAATTAGAGGGGAGAAGAAAGTTTGATTAAGGAGGGGTTAATTTCACAAGGTTAAATGGTAATTGAGGTGGGAATTTGTGTAGTTCAACGGCTAATACGTGGGTTACTGTAACGGTTAAAAATGGGCATTTAAGAAAGTGACTGTTCATGAATAGTGCATTTTGTCCCCCCACTCATTACGTGCTATAACTCCCATGAAACATGGGAATAAAGACCGTACAGAGAGGCGAAATTTCAGAGGAAATTATCAGTGCAATAAATGAACAAATGTTAGTGGCAAGTTCCCATAATCCTCGATTTTGCATGAACATCAATTCATAGCTGTCAGACTTGATGACCAGCCAAGCCTATTTTGAATGATGATTGCCACTATGTTGACTGAAGTAGACATTGTCTATAAAAGGAAATGTATCAGATTTTGAGTTTCATACAATCCAATTTAATCAAATAGTAAATGGGAAGATTGGTTTTAATGTTCAGTCCTAGCAAAATGGCTAAGACAGCAAAGAAACTAGTTTTTCATAGTCCAAGAGTTGAGGAAACAAGGGAGGAAAGGTTTGAGAGAGAGTTTAGGTCATATTAGATTCAAACAGACAATGCTTTAGAATAGGAGGTGAATCAATTGCCAATTGATGATCCTCATAAGGAAGAAGAATTAAGAGAGAGAGAGAGAGATAAGAAGGATGTTTTAGGAGGAGAAGAGACTAGCATTGTTGGAAGGTGAGAGAAACAGATTAGAAGAGACAGCTAGAGATAAGGGTAAGGCTAAGATAGTTTGTGAAAGTCATGGTGATCAGACAGCTAAGGTTAAGCTGTTTGATAAAGGGAAGAGAGGTGAATCAAGTAGGCAAGTTGGGGTAGAAGTGGAGAGAGTCTATACACTGGGAGAGCTAGTGAAGCTTGACAGTAAAGAAAGGATTAAGATTGACACACCAATTGGTCAACCTGATTTCTTAGCTGTCAAGGAGTTCACAGCTGTAACCAGAGATTCTCTCACTCTGAGTCAAACAGTTCTTGAGGGAACTGGAGACAACTTTGCAGGAGTGTAAAGTTCTCCTTCAAAGGCATATATGAGACTGTTCTCTCAGTTTCTCAAGTGTTTGAGTCCAGCTGTTATGAATGAGGAAGAAGGTGTGGGTCCTCAGTCTGATCAAGCAGTCATTGCCCAGGAGAGTGCCAATATATCAGGAACTTTTAGCTTTGTCTCTCCACTAAGAGATTATCCTCCTTACAATGCTGTGGAGGAATGGTGTTCAAGGAGGGTGTGTCCTTTTTACAATTCTCATCATCAGCCATTGATCCATTCATGCAGAGGCACCCAGTGTGGTTAGAGAGGTATGGGGAGATCAAGGAGAATGTTTATAGGGCTCCTGATGTTTTCTACAATGAATATGGGTTCATGGATGAGGATATTTATGATTTCCCAAAGAACAGTTAAGAGGAGAATCCTTAGCTGTTAGAGTCTGCAAGAGGCATAGCTGTGAAAGAAGGAAGATATTGAGAAGCTTTTGGTAATAGGTGTTTGTTTGTTGATTTGAAGAACTTGTGTGTTTAATGGGAATGTGTTTGGCTTTGAATAAAGTAGGTTTTAGTATAAGGAAAAGGTTAGCTGTCAGATCCCACAATGTTGACAGCAGCCATATGTAATGTTTTCCCTTTAATGAATAAAAATCTTTATTTTGGCAAGTTAATCATTCCTAACATTGCCCTTAGCATATCAAACCTCTTTTCATCCATTGCCTTTGTTAGGATATCAGAGACATTATCCTCAGTACATACTTTGGCCAAGTTGATATTTCCCTTTTCTACATGATCTCTGATGAAGTGATGCCTAACTTCAATATGCTTGGTTTTGGAATGTTGGACAGGGTTTTCTGTCATGGCAATGGTACTGGAATTGTCACAAAAGATGGGAATATTTGACATGTCCATCCCAAAGTCTTGGAGTTGACTTTTAAGATAGAGAATTTGAGAACAACACAATCCAGCAGCAATGTATTCAGCCTCAGCTGTTGAGGTAGCTACTGAAGTTTGTTTCTTACTTGACCAAGAGATTATTCTTGATCCAATAAATTAGCAACCACCACTTGTGGATTTTCTATCTAGATTGCATCCAGCATAGTCTGAATCAGTGAAGCCAATTAGGGAGAATGGTGATTCAGAGGGATACCACAGACCATAGTCAGGTGTTCCTTTCAAATATCTCAAGATTCTCTTGACAACTGAGAGATGAGATTCTTTAGGATTAGCTTGGAACCTTGCACATAGGCAAACACTAAACATGATATCAGGTCTTGAAGCTGTCACATATAGGAGAGATCCAATGTAGCTTCTATAAAGTGTTGAATTCACACTTTAACCATCAGGATCAGCATGGAGTTTGGTTGTGGTTGACAAAGGAGTTCTAGCAGGAGAAGCAGTTTGCATGTCAAACTTTTTGATCATATACCTTGTATATTTGGCTTGATTAATGAAGATCCCTTCCTTAATTTGTTTGACTTGAAGACCTAGGAAGAATGTGAGCTCACCAATCATGCTCATTTCAAATTGATTCTTCATGATTTCACCAAATTCAGTGCACAAGTCTTCATTTGATGAACCAAAAATAATGTCATCAACATAGACTTGAATAAGTAACTGATCTTCTCCATATTTCTTGATAAACAAAGTGTTATCAATATAGCCCTTGGTAAATCCTTTACCAAGAAGGTATTTGGATAGGGTATCATACCAGGCCCTAGGTGCTTGCTTAAGCCCATATAAGGCTTTGTCCAACTTATATACATGATCTGGGAATTTTGGATGCTCAAAACCAGGGGGTTGAGATACAAAGACTTTTTCATTCAATATTCCATTTAGGAAGGCACTTTTGACATCCATTTGGAACACTTTCATCTTCTTGAATGAAGCATAGGCAAGGAATAGCCTTATAGCTTCCAGTCTTGCAACAGGTGCAAATGTTTCATCATAGTCAATTTCTTCTTCTTGTCTGTACCCTTGAGCCACTAATTTGGCTTTGTTCCTTACCACCAGGCCTTCTTCATTCATCTTGTTTCTAAAAACCCATCTTATCCCAATGACAGTTTGGTTTTTAGGTTTGGGAACAAGCTTCCAAACTTTGTTTCTTTCAAATTGTTCCAGCTCTTCTTCCATTGCTTTAATCCAATCTGGGTCTTGAAGGGCTTCATTTATCTTCTTGGGTTCAATTTGAGAAATGAAGGCACTCACATTAAAGAGTCATAGACAGGCATGTTTGGAGGAATATCCATCTTATGAATTGGAAGGTCAATAAAGATGTTTTTATTTGGAGGGATGGTATGGGTAATGGTTTCAGGTTGAGGAGTTGATGGAATTGTGTTGCAGCAAGGTTGGATGGGGTCATTTTCAAGGGAATTTTGATGACTGGATGAAGGTAATCTGTTAGGTGCATCATGGCTGTCAGATGCACCTTTGCTGTTGAGAAGGGATTCTTGGCTGTCAGACATAGTAGGTTGTTTATTAGTGTCTTTGGGCACCATATAAGGAAGGGAAGGTGAATCTTCTTCAGGAATAAGGCTTGAGGGGTCATGAACAGGAGACACTTCAGGTAGATTGTCTGAGTTTCCAACAGCTTCATCAAAATCACATAGCTCAGTATGACTTTGATCATTATTTTCATTAAAGTCAACATGGATTGATTCTTCTACAACAAGTCTCCTTTTGTTGTATACTCTGTAGGCTTTGCTGGTATTGGAGTATCCAAGAAAGATTCCTTCATCACTTTTTGAATCAAACTTATCAAGGTTGCTTTTCCCATTGTTGTGTATAAAGCATCTACTTCCAAAGCCATTGAAATATGAAATGGTTGGTATTCTACCATTCCATAGCTCATAGGGAGTCTTGGAGTGAAACTTGTTGATGAGGGTCTTGTTCTGGACATACACAGCAGTGGTGACTGCTTCTCCCCAAAAATATTTAGGAAGATTGTTCTCTGACAGCATAGTTCTTGCTGCTTCACAAATTGTTCTGTTCTTCCTTTCAGTAACTCCATTTTGCTGTGGTGTTCTAGGAGCAGAGAAGTTGTGCTCAATCCCTTTTTGATCACAATATTCTTCAACACCTGTGTTTTCAAATTCCTTACCATGATCAGATCTGATTTTGATGATGGATAAACCTTTTTGGTTTTGAATTTTGTTGAACAGTTTGACTAGTTATTCCAAGGTATCTCTTTTGGATTCAAGAAGGATGATCCAAGTAAATCTAGTGTAGTCATCAACTACAACAAGAGAGTATCTCTTTCCACCAAGAGATCTGGTTCTGATTGGTCCAAAAAGATCCATGTGAAGTAATTGAAGGGGTTTTGTGGTATCTAATCTGATTTTGGCAGTGAAGGAGGTTTTCTTTTGCTTTCCACATTGACAGGCTTTGCACAATTTGTCCTTTTTGAAGGGTATTTTGGGTAGGCCTTTTACTCGATTTGAATTGGCTAATTTGGAGATACTTTTGAGGTTGAGGTGAGCCAATCTTTTGTGACATAGCCATGACATATCAGATTGACTATAGGAGAGCAGGCAATGGGCATCTGATGATTCCACAACTTCCAGGTTTAGACAGTTGAGATTGCCTTTTCTGATTCCAGCGAGAATTGATTTGTTGTTGACATCTTTGATAGTGCAATGGTTTTTAGAACATACAACATGATATCCCTTATCACAAATCTGACTAAGGCTAATCAAATTGTGCTTGAGACCCTCTACATAAGACACATTAGTGAAAATAATGTCTTTAGTAACAAGGTTTCCTGATCCTTTGACTTTGGCTTGAGAGTTATCACCAAAAGTTACATTTGGACCATTTTTAGGGACATATTGTTGCAACCACTCCTTGTTGAAGGTCATGTGCCTGCTGCATCCACTGTCCAAGTACCATATTCCTTTCCTAGGTTCCTACAAAACAGAAAAATAAATTTATGGTACCCTTTATTCTTTTGGGTCCAAAGGATTAGAATTTCTTTGGTACCCTAGCTTTGTTCATTGCCTTATTTCCAAAATACTGGTTTAGGGCATTATAATATCCCATGATTTGTAACATATAGGGTGTAGGAGCAATAGGTTGGGATTGGTTAGGAAACTGGTTGGGAGAAAAGAATTGGTTTTGGTTGTGAAACTGAGTATGATTTTGGGAGCTGTTTGAGTGAGATGATCTAGGGGAAGTATTTTGACTGGCATGATTTCTTCCATTTGAGTATGGCAAGTTGGATCTTTGTTGTTTGGTATATGAATGGTGGTTGTAGAATCTTTGCTGTCTGGGAGATCTCTGCTGTCCATCATGTCTTGGCTGTCTAGGAGATCTCTGCTGTCCAGTGATCTTGTGCTGGTTTTTCTTCACTTGCTCTTTAATTCCTTTCTTTTGCCAAATGTAATTGCCTTTATTGCCTTTGTTTGCTTGTTTTTCTTTACCTTTGGATTGACTTGGGCTAGCAATATGAGTTTCATCGGTGCAAGAGGGGCTAGCTTGAATTGTTTCATCATTGTGGCGGGTGCTAGCTTCATCCATTTTCCCTTTTTCTTGAAATCTTCCTTGGTTTGAATAGGATAGACATTTTCTTGGGATTTAACATAGTTCATGCTTTCAAGAACCATCTTGTCAATAGCCCTTTCATCAGTGAGAGGGGTATAGGTTTTCATAGTAGGATTATTGGCTCCAATCCCTGATTTGTCACCTGGGTGTCTTTGGTTGTAGCTAAAAAGAGTCAAGGCTTTTCCTGAATTGTTCCAGGACTCAAACTTCTTTCTAAGGGATTCATTTTCCTTTTCAAGGTTGATGTTTATTTGGTTGGTTTCCAAAAGTTTGGAATTCTTAGCTGTCAGCTCTTCATTAGCTTTTTCAAGCATAAGATTTTGAACTTTCAGCCCTTGGTTGGCTCTTTCAAGGCTATCAATGGTTTTACTTTGGGATAGATTATCAGTGAGCAATGAAGCAAAGCTAGTTTGGTGTCTTTTTATTTGAATCAAAAGAGTACTAACTAATTGTTTAAATTCTTCATTATTTAAAGAGTTGAACTGAGGTACCTGCTTTAGTTCTTCAGCAACAGCTAAGGCTTCAAGGTCTTCTTCTTTGTCTGAATCTTCATCATCTCCAGCCATTAGACATATCATTGCTTCTTCTCCTTCACTTTCAGAATCACTGAAGCCAAATTCCTCATCACTGAACTTAGATGAGTCAGCAATCAGCACTTGCTCTTTGTTCTTCTCATTCTTCTTCTTTGTGCAGTTGTAACAGCTACATCTTGAACTGTGAATGATCTCCTTGGAGTATGAGAACTTCTTAGCTGTCTGATTTTCTTTGGGTTTCCTTGGTTCAGGGCACTCAGATGAGTAGTGACCAAGCTTCTTACAGTTGAAGCATTCAACTTTCTTTTTATGGCTTTATTGTTCTAAAGTAGATGGGCTATAACTTTTCTCAAATGATTTTTTATGTGCTCTCAGGGTATTTCTGACAGCCATGGATATGAGACTTGGAAGGTCTCCTTGAGATAGGTTGTTTGAGGGTAGGCTAACTTTCTGAAGGGAATTGAGAACCATGGAATCAATGTATTGTTGGGTGATGGGTTTATGAGTGGTTTCTTGGGCAGCTAAGGCAAGAGTTTGAGAGATGGAGGGAACTGGCTGAAGTTTTATCATTCCTTCTAGTTCATAAGCCTCAAGCTTTTCAAAGTATTGTTCAACAGTCATGGTGCTCCATTCTGCACCTTCTCTTATTGGTAGGGCTACCTTCTCATATTCTTGAGGAAGGTTGGAATATATTTGAGACACAGATCTTGATTCTCAAAAGTTTTTCCATGATCAGCAATGGATCTGACCAGATCTTCAAATCTTGGTTTTGCAGCACTCACTTTTTCACCAGGGTAAAACTTGAAGTTGTCAAGTTGTCTAAGAAGGTTGTATAGGTTTTGTGTTCTAACACTGGTGTGTTTCTGGAATTTGGTATGTATAAGTTCCCATGCAGCCTTTGCAGTTGGCTCTTTGGCAATTTCTTGTGCTAGGGAGTCATTTACACTCTTTTGGAGTATGTTTTTGACTTTTAGATTGGCACTGACTAGTTGCCTTTCTGAATCTGTCCAGAATTCTGGTGATTTTATTTTGCTGGGCCCACCATTTGTATCTACAGAGACAGGGTATGTAACTTCATTTTCAAGGGCATACCAGTTCCAGATGCTGTTTGCATCAAGGTAGGTTTTAATTTTTGATGCATATATTTCAAAGGATCCACAGTCATCAATGTGTGGAATGTCTTTCTCATTATTTCTCCTTGGTTGAGGCATGGTGGGTTGTAAATTGATCCTTCACAAGTTGTTAGACTTTTGTAGGTGAAGACAAGCTCTGATACCAATTGAAAGGTCCTGTTTGCTTTAATCAGTTTAAAAGGTTAGGCAGTTAAGCTTTGACAGCTGAGGTGAAATCTTAGCTGTCAGATATTAACTGGTTTTAAAGACAAGTGTTAAATGTGCAGCGGAATAATAAGTGTTGAAATAATGTAAAGACAAGTGAATAGTGTATGTGTGCGTAGATGTGTGTGTGTGATGTGTGATAATACCAATTGAACACAAGGAATTTTAAGGTGGTTCATAGTTCACTCCTCCTACGTCCACCCTCACTGTCAACCTTGACAAGTGAGATCAATTCACTTAAATCTAGTTCCCTTTAAGATTTACAAAGGATTGGTTAGGAAAGTTCCTTGAACTTCCTCTTCCTAATAAGTACAGTCTATTAGGGATTTTGCTTGTTACGAAGCAAATTACAATACCACTTAAAGTCAGTCTTAAGTGATTTACAACTTTAGTTTATACACCTGAATTCAGTTACAAGTGTCTCAGATTGTTTTGAATGTTGGTTGCAGGGTTTGCAGGTGAGAAAGGTTGAAGTAGAGGTTGTAAAGGTTGTATGTGTTGGGGCATTTTCTTCGGTCTTGAGAAGTTTCCTTTTATAGGCTGGAATATAGCCGTTGGAGGAGACAAAGGAATAAATGCAAATGGTTGGAATAGTGTTTGCATTTAGAGTTTTGATGACTGGATAATAACATGCTGTAATTTGCAACCATTTTAAGTAATCTTCATGGAGATGAGCTGGCAACATCTGTATGGAGAGTTTGGGCAAGGCACATCTTGATCATCACAGGAATACTTCACTGCTGCTGATGTTGAAGATCATATCTGTCAGAGGGTTGAGACCTCTGCTGTTGAGAACCTTAGATGTCTGGCTAAGTCTTTAGAGTTTGTAGGATTAGGAGATAAGGATTTGTGTTTGATGATTATGTAATGATCCTTTGTACATAAATACATTGATTTATGTGATTTGTCTTGGTGTTTGATCATTACATCATTGCTGTCCAGTTGATATAAAGGTTGTGCAGAAGAGTCATGGCTGTCCAATATCCAATGTTATCTTGGCTGTCAGATAACATTGGATAGGATAGATTTCTTTGTCAAAACCCTGTATAACTATGTGGTTTACATAGTTAGGTCCTAACACTTTCAATTATATTATGGTGGATTTATAATCGATACAACCAATTAAATATCACTATCTCATTTTATATAATTATTTTGTACCTCTAGTATTAGTATTGCCCTTGTTGTAATTGAGAGGGATTATATCATTACGCCGTTCATAAGTAACATGCCTCTGTTATTCTTGAGATTTGGTGGGATCCATCATTTTTTTTATATTAACAAATCATATATTTTTACAACCCTCTAGTATCATTAAATAAAGGTGTGAATATGAAAATCACTCAACTATTGGCTAGTTATATATTTGATACCCAAACTAATTTTTGTTCCATTCTCTACATTAATCTATTTTTGTTGCATAAGAGGTCAATCAAGCTAATGACATCCACATTTCATCATTAAGTTGTACGTCATGTGTGTCACATGATTGAATTTTAAGGGAAAAATAAAAATATCATTACATTTTAATGTGCGCGGAAGGGGATAAAAGTGTAGGGGACAATAGTCTTATAATCTAATCCCATAAATATCCCCCTTCTACCTTAATTTGCCATGAAAATAAAATTATTAAATATAATATCAATAACAAATTTTTACTTTTGATTTGATGCTTTTAAGTGATAAATGTTAGCTTAACATTGTACACGTTTGTAAATCTCTATATATGGCATAAATTAGTTTGGCAATATTCTAGTTTTGGTATTATATAATTTCTGCTGACTTATAGGAAGATTAGCGTAATCTTAGGATATTCCTTGGAGCCAAAGTATTGACTTTATGATTGTATATATGGTTGTTCTTGATCAATAAGAAAGACAAAAAATTCTTCCCACAGCCGCGTTCGATTTTGACAATAAAAGACTTTTAAACCTTCTTAAAATGGTTAGTTTTCAATTGTGCCTCTTATATTCTCAAGTCAAGTGACATAGTATATCCAATTGTATGCATTTCAAATCAGTGCACGGATTAATGCATTTCCTATGCCCATCTCAAAGACACGTTAAAAGGTGAATTCACAAAAGGGGCGACTTAATTTTTTTAAACATATATATATATATATATATACATATATATATATACATATATATATATATATATATACATATATATATATACATATATATATATATATATATATATATATATATATATATATATATTACACATTATTTTTCTTAGACAAAAAAGAAGTATAATAAGGAATAAGTCAGGTCCGTATATTCATGTTTTGCGTAATTTTCCTAACAGGTCATGATTATTACTAAACTAAACGTATAATATTGCTCATATATATTGGAGGCAACCCATATCTTCATTACTAGTTCTTTCAATTGTTGAAGGAGTAAAGGTTTGACATTTGATTTATTTTGGGATTGGTGGCATACTTGGAATGAATATACTAAATGCGTTATGTCTGTTGAATTAAATGGTGCGCAGATTATTATATTTTTTCAAGGTTTGATGGGAGATACGAAATTCTATATATCATTCTCTTTCGATATTTGTCGATAAACTATATATTTTGAAGCCCCATTTACCTAAGATTCTATTTATTTTTTTGTTAAAAACGTCTGCGCACGTTCATGGGCTCTTGGTGAGCTGAAGGTTCAGTAGGTTACGCTAAGGATGTAAAATTTAGTTATCTAAATTTTACTAATTAGCATAACTAACTGCATTTTATTTCTGAAATCAGAAATTAAATAAAAATAAATGGAAATTAAATTATGCTTATGAGTTTTATGCTTTTTACATTCAAATTAATAGAAGTTCTTCTACAATTTTCAATTACAGCACTAGGCATCAACAACAACAACAACAACAACAAGCAAAAGAAAATTTAATATAGGAAAATGCTAAATCAAAGGTTTTTCTTCATTGGCCTGCAGTTCCCTTGATTGTAGCTACTTCATGATTTGTGTGAGAAAAATGTTGATTCTTCATGCCTACTCTAGACTTACTTGTTCTTTATCATCTCGTAAAATATCCACAAACCGCAATTAATACATAATATTTGTCGGAGATTTCTAATTAAATCTTAAACCTATGGTTACGCTTTATCAATAAACATTATTTTAAGTGTAGTTACTTGTTTCCATTTTGTTGTTGTCAATATTTGGCATATTATAGATCAATACGTACATTTTTATTCGAATTGGAAACCATTTTATTTTGATCTAGTAATATTACATGAGAAATTGTATACGACATTATATCAAAATTAAAATTGCATGTACCTACTGCTTAATATATACAACAACCATCCACATTAAGCATTAAGGTTTTTGCTTGAGGCTACTATAATGTTGCTATGAAAAGTTAATGTGCTTGAGATAAATAAATGCTTGTGCAACTGAGCCTCAATAAGGACTTAAGAAGCTTGAAATATTACCTCAAGAAGCTCACATTATTGTTGTTATTATATACTCTGCCCCAAAAAAAATTGGTCCATTTTTAACTTTTAAGGTCAAATCAATCGAATTTTGATCATAATTTTATGGGAACCTAGCTTAATTATCTCTATGAAATAGTTATGTTAGCATAACCAACTGCAATCTATTTCAGAAATAAGAAACTAAATAAAAATAAATGGAAATTTAATCATGCTTATGAGTTATGCTTTTTACGTTCAAATTAATAGAAGTTCTTCTACAATTTTCAGTTATAGCACTACGCATTAACAACAACAACAACAACCAGAAGAAAAAATTAATATAGGAAAATGCTAAATCAAAGAAGGAGTATTGGGATGAGATAACATCAATTTACATAAATTAGTGTTCTCTACTCGCAAGAGAACTAAAATAAAAAAATCTTGGTGGATATCAGTAATCTTAAGTTAAAATTTTTGATCAAATATTTATTATTACTTCCGCCAAAAAATAAATGATCAAAAAATTTATTATTACTTCCGCCAAAAAATAAATTTATTATTACTTCCGCCAAAAAAAAATTTAGGAAGGAGAATACTTTTCTTAACGGAAAAAATAAAATTTATTATTACTTCCGCCAAAAAATAAATGATCAAAAATTTTAAAATTTTGGTGTTAGTGAAAATTTTTGATCGTTTAATTTGGGAAGGAGAATACTTTTCTTAACGGAAAAAATAGTTGTTGACGTACCATAAAGGCAAACTAAAGATTGTTGGGTCCATATGAGGATTGGTCTCGTGACTTTGAAATTCAAAAATAAAGAAGAATGCTTATTGCACATAAATCTCGTGAATTTTATGCTGCTCATTTCAAAAATAGAGATGAATGCTTATGTGATACTCCCTCAATCTCAAAATGTTTGTCTCATTTGATTTTTTTGTTGAACTTTGACCACAAATTTATGAGAGATTAATCATGTTCATGAAATTCTAAGTTGTTGTTGATAATATTATTAATGGTGAATCAATAGGAATTTTTAAAATTTCATGAACATAATTAAATTGTCATATATTTGTGGTCAAAGTTTAACAAAAAAGTCAAATAGGACAAACATTTTGGGACGGAAGGAGTACAATTCAGGTTTTCTTTTATACTCCCTTCGTCGCAAAGGCTGTGTTTGTATCAATTTTTAAACTTTGCTAAATAAATAGAAAAAAACATGCGGCAGCAAGTTACAAGTTACGTATATTTGTTTTTAAGAAATCAAAAGAAGCTTTTAAATCATGAAACTGTCTTGTTAGCATACTCTTCCATTTCTATCCGTTAAAATATGTATCAAGCATTTAAAATATTTGACAAATCAAATGTGGTTTTTATTATGAGACATTAGACTAATTTAGTAAGGCCATTGCTTTACGTGGGTACTCAATCCCAACATCAACTTGGCTTTGATATCATATTAGAATTCGGTCCTCATTTCCTTAAAAGGCCTTGTTCAGGGGTGGGGTTTAGCCAATCTATATAGTTGATTAATTTTTATTCTCCAAGTTGATGTGGGATACATGGGACTTTAACACACTCACTTTTGATTTATTTTATTTTTTTAAGGTTTTCGGTTAATAAACAAAGTTAAATAAAACTTAGTTTTTTCATCCCAAAATAAATATTCAAATTTGTACTTCTTTATCACTAAATGAATGTCCAAATTTAAGGATTTTCATAATGTATGCCTTTTTTGCTAGAAAACTTGTCCCAAATGCTTTCCTACCAATATTTGCTATTTTTTATTATCGTAAAATTAAATATTTAAAAGTGGATAGCAAGATTATTTATATATCTTTGTCATTAAAATGTATAAAAAAAATAAGAATTTGCAAAGTGTTCCTAGCTTAAATTGAAATTTGGACCCTCAAGTAGAAACGAAGGGAGTAATTAAAAGTTAATTTTGGACATTTTTTGGACAATAACTTAATCAGATTTTGATTATTTTTTTACTCAATTCATGATTTTTTTTATGTTCACTTTTGTGCTTTTAGAGTCAAATAGAGTTAATTGGTTTTCTGAAAGCATCAAATAATTTTTTAAAATTAGCAAGCCGATAGACTCTAATTATAATTTCGGGTGTGATTTTCGATGAAAATTTGTTATTTATTAGCAAAAAATACTTTTACATAGCAAAAAAAAAAAATACTTTTATCAAAAAAAAAAATCATATTCATTTTATTATCATACCATGTTTAGAAAGTGAATAACAAAAATATTTATTTATAGTTTCTATTAATGTATATAAAAAGCACACATTTTTGGAGTGCCTTTTAAAATAAAATTTGGATAAAATAAAATTTGGACATTCATTTAAGAACGGATGAAACACAATTTTAATCAATGGAACAAGAAAGCCTAACCATTTTAATCAAACAGAAACATAGCAGTAGCAATAAATCCTCACATTACCATACTCCCTCCGTCCCACTATACTTGACACTTCTTTCCATTTTGGGCCGTCCCACTATACTTGACACCTTCCAAAAATAACCAAGTTTTTATATTTTTATATTCACTCTACCCCACCACTCATTCTCTCTCTTCATTTTCTACCACACATTTATTCAACCAACACTACTATTTACCCCACTCATTCTCTCTCTTCATTTTCCACCACACATTTATTTTATTTTATTCTTTTTCCTTGGTTTTTGAACCCACCCCTTGGGTGTCAAGTATAGTGGGACGGAGGGAGTATGTAATAGGTATAACAAGGAGAACAAAGGTAGTGCCTGCCCATATATAACTTTCAAAGCCATAATTGTACATTATAACTATATAGTTACACCAACTTACATAATTCTCCTGAATCTACATCATAAACATTACAGCCACAATTCTAAACACAATATTCTTAATTAGTTACGAAAATGTCCGCCGCCGCAGCAGCAGCAAAATAAAGGACCATCGGGCAAGACAAACTCGAAAAAGAGATTTCGTCCACCTCTATGTTCCTCAATTCCTTTTTCATGGAGGATTTCAGAAGGCCTGGTGTTTACCCATGTGTGACTCCCATAATACCCTCATAGATATCCCAGAGCCATAGGGAGAATCAAGGTGAGTGGGGATGGAGGTAGTTCGACCCCATGCCCTCTGATATACCACAAACAACGATCTTCTCAATCATCTACCCTTCCCATCCTGATCAAGCAACGCGGACAAAGACCAAAAATGAGCATACATATATACATACGTGTATATACATATATACATACGTGTATATATATATATATATATATGAATTAACCGAAGATGGGCAACAAAAATAAACTGGATTTATAGAGCTAGAAAGAACAACAAAAACAATCTGTTTGTGAGATCTAGAAAAAATGATATACCAAAGATGGAATCATCAGTTCGTGAGCTAGCCACCAGATCTAGGTGACAGATCTGAAATTTAGTTTCTGCGGCCGCCTTAATTAGGGTTAGGGTTTTGACGTTGGATCATGAACCCTTGGTACATTTCTAACACTTGAGAAAGTGACAGCTTTATAATGGTAGAATTGGGCCTAGGCTTTCTCTAGATGGTTCTATTGCGGCCCTAAAATGTGTAATGACTAAAGTATACAATTAGTGACTCATATTACTAGAGTAAGTAATAAATGACTCATTTATTTTCAACTATTACCACCCCTCATTCTATATAGAAAAGCCCAATAACTAGATGGGCATAATATTTTACCCTAACCAAATAGCAAGCCACAAAAAAGAGATTTGGAACTGCTACACTATAGAGAACTGTTGTCTGCTATGGCTTCTGTCAGGAATTTATTTACGCTCCTTGTTGATAGAATAGGGGTCAAAATTAATTGGATTTGTTGATTCACCCATTCAAAATTTATCCACCTGCTTGTTAATGGATTAACGGTCAAAATTAAGCTAAAAGAGTAAATTTAGACATGGCAATCGGGTTGGGTTGGGTTGAGTCGGGTTAAAGCGGGTAACGGGTTGAGACGAGTAATACTTGTTACAACCCATTTAACATACGGGTCGAATGAGACGGGTCGACTCGAATAACCCGATAAACTCAACTCTTTTTTTTTTCTTTTGAATTACTTAGCTAGAAAAAATAATTTTCAAAAATAAATTAATTTTTTTGACCCGATTGGGGTGGGGTTGGGGGTGTGGTAGGGCGGGGGTGGTAGTAGGGAGTGGGGTGGGGCGGGGTTGTTAAAACTAAATTTAAAATGATTAATTTTTTTTTGACCCGATTGGGGTGGGGTTGGGGGTTGGGGGGTAGGGTGGTTAAAAATAAATTTAAAATATTTAATTTTTTTTTTTGACCCGAGGGAGGGTGGGGGTGGGGTAGGGGTGGGGGTAGGGGTGGGGGTGGAGTGCTTAAAAATAAATTTAAAATGTTTAATTTTTTTTTTTTTTGGGGGGGGTGGGGGTGGGGGTGAGGTAGGGGTGCGGTGAGGTGGATAAAAATAAATTTAAAATGTTTAATTTTTTTACCCGGGGTGGGGGGGTGGTCAAAAATCAATTTAAAATGTTTAATTTTTTTTTTTTGACTCGGGGAGGGGTGGGGGTGGGGTGGGGCGGGGTAGGGGTGGGAGGGCAGGGGGTGGGGGTGGGGGGGTTTTTTTTAAATTTAAAATGATTAAAAATTTTTGTACCCGATGGGGGGTAGGGTGGGTGGGTGGCAGGGGATAGGGGGTTGTTAAATTTTTTTTGACCCGAGGGAGGGTGGGGTGGGGGGGCAGGGCGTAGGGGTGGGAGGGCAGGGGGTGGGTCGTTTCTCCCTATCAATATAAATATAACGGGTTGAGACGGGTTGACGAGTTGACTCGCTTTAACCCGCTAAATTTAACGGGTTAAAGCGGGTAACTCGTTTCAACTCGAAATTGTTAATGAGTTGTGTTGGGTCGGGTAATTAGCGAGTTGGGTTGAACAGGTTCTTGAATAATGGGTAAAAATTGACAGGCCTAAAGAGTATGTATTATTTGGGTTAGGTAAAACAAGTGGGATTAAATTGTTAGGATAGAGTACAACCAAGGTATTAGGCTGATTAATAAGGAAGAAAATATCAAGCAGGAAACAAAACGAGCTGACACGACAAGTGTGTAAGGGATTTAGGGTTCCAAGGAATTTGGTGTTTTGACCGTTGACACGGCCATGTTAAACAAAGCACACAATCATGTCACAGAAGATGGTTTTTTTGTTCTTGCTGACACGATCATGCAACCTTGGTGACACGGTCGTGCAAAGTTAGTTGCACGATCGTGCTTGATTGTTGACACGGTCATGCAAGGCTGGGCTGGGCCGATATTTTGATTCGGGAATTTCCTATTGTCTAGGATTTAAAACTATTTTGGGTTGCCTATATAAGCAATATTTCACCCTCAAACTTGTTGTATCTCATAATTGACATATTATAGTGCAAGATCTTAACGTGGCAGTGCCCCCAAACGTCAGTACCTCCAGACGTCAGTGCCCCCAGACGTCAGTGCCCCCAGACGTAGCCAATTAATTTGTGAACTAGGTAACAATTCTCTTATCTTCTTTATTGATTTGATTGCGTGTTCTTATTTTTGTTGTGTGCGTGGGTGCAATGTAGTATCTTAGATTACTTAACAGGAATTGGAACCAAATCCCCAGCAACTGGCATCAGAACTTCGGTTCTAAGATTCTAGGGTTTAGCCGTCAAGATGGGCAACGACAAACAAAATGTTGATAAGTTCGATGGATCGGATTATGGTTTCTGGTGGATGCAAATAAAGGATTTCTTATACGGTAAGGATCTCTATAACCCCCTGTAAGTACACCAATCCAATTCGCTACCCTTTTAGGTGCATTTTAATATGATAAAATTGCATTAAGGGGCGTTTTGATAAATTCCTGGTCCATTCCGAGACTTCCGGAAACATTTCATAAGTTTCTTGCGAAGGAAGTACTTTTAAGTACTTTGCTCATGCTAAAGGACCTACAAGGAATAAACCAGTTTTGGACCTTTTAGGTATTAACCTGGAATGTTCCAGAACCAGGTTTGGGCGCCAGAAACGGTTATGGACATGTTGTGTCACGCGACAACTCGAGCCATAGAAAACCGACGCAGGAGGTCGTGCGACACAACAGGCCTTCACCATCAGCCTATAAATTGGACCCTACCCCACATATTTCAGGATCCCTTTTCCATTCTCGAAAGTCACTCTGCCAAATTCACGCCAGAAACCAGTCTCTCTCCTCCTTCCACACACAAACACCAACCAATTCCTCCCAATTCAACCTCCCTCATACATAAGTCACCCATCTACCTTCACATACTCCATACCATTGAAGATCCAAGTCAAGCACTCCAATCTGAGATCCAAATCTCATCCTAGTAGCTGAATCGAAGCTCTCTACACCTAACTTGGTGTAGAGATCGTGGACTACAAGGGTAACGATTCCCTCCATTCCTCTCTCTCTCTCATCCATTTGTTCATTAATCAATTCAATCCAATTTCCATTCCTCCACTTGATAATCAAGCTCCATCCGCTTCTGATTATCAAGTGGCAACTGCCATCTCTCTGTTTAATTCAATATGCTGGGCTTAGTTGCATGTTCATAATGTGATCTAATTGTAATTGTGATTTGGTTGCCAAGGGAGTGTGGATCTCTCCCTATCCATACCCCCTTGATCTATTCGTGATTGGTTCATTGTTCTCTGAGTAATAATAGTTGTTCTATTTGGATCTGAATCGTTCTCTGTTGTTTCTAAATTCAAATTGTAAAGTCTCAGCAGAAGACAATGTTATGTCACGCGACACAATTGGTCTCATCCGTCCTGTGTAGCGCGACATAACCAGCCCTATGCAGAGACCATCTTCTCATCTGTAAGTTGTTCATCCAATCTACTTGTCACTCAAAACAGAGTGTGGATCCTCAATGTCCACACTCATTTGAGCTGATGGTGTTGATCTCTGTTAGTGGCCTTGCAAATCTGTTGATCTTGATGTGGCTGTAATTTGAGCTTTGTAAGATCTATGCAAGCTGGTAAAATTCGAGGCCGAGGTCGAGTAGGTCGAACCACGGGGAGGTCCGACATCATGACCGTGCACTTTTCAAAAAAGCCAATTGAAGGTACCAACAAATACACTGTTTCTTGCAACCATTGCACTCAAAAAATTGCCTTTATCCATGGAGGTGGTTATGGGTCATTTAAAAGACACTTGGTGGCAAAGCACCCCGATCAAGTTGGAGATGCCCAAGATCAAACACAACTACAAGGATTTACGGGATCCTTACAATGTACGTCTTCGCAATTATTTAAATTTGATAATGCAACGTATAGAAGAGTAATGGCAAAATATACTGCTGCTAAAGGATTACCCTTTAATTTTAGTAATGATAGATTATGATCTAATATGACACAAGTTTGTTTAAATTCCTCGGCTAAAGAAATTAATAAAAATACAAGTACTCATGATACTAAAGCCCAATATCAACAAGGGAAATTAACTTTAATTAATACATTTAAGGATTTACCCAAAAAATTGTCAATATGTGCCGATATATGGAGTGACCATAGGCAAACTCATAGCTATATAGGAATTACATGTCATTGGATTGATAGTAGTTGGAAATTACAAAAACGATTAACTGTTAAAAATTTAACTGTATTTTGAAAAAACTGTTAAAAATTTAACAGTTTAAAACCGGAAATCAAAACCGGTACGGCCAATCCGAACCGGAAAAAGAAACCGTAAATAATCGGGTCAATTTCGGTTCAAGGAGTGACGGGCTGGTGAACCGCCCGTGGGGCAACTCTAAATTCGGTGCTCTCAACATTAAATTACGGAGTACATGTTTAATTTTTTTTCTTTTTTTTTTTTTGGATTACATGAGTTAGGTGCCGACATCTAAACGAGATTTCAAATTGCTAGGCCTATAATATTGCTTTCTTTGTAATTAGATTTCAAATTGCTAGACCCAGTGATTACAATATCAGGAATTATATTATAAATGGGTAGAAAATAATAAGTGAATTTATTTGATTATAATAAATGACTCTTATTAATAATAAAATACTATATATTTATTTAATATTAAATATTATATTTGACTAGTAAGTATTATAATAAATAAATTTTATTTATTTGTACAAAAAAATATTATTTATTTATCTTTTATTTTAATAAATGTTCTGTTTAAAATTGGACATAGGGAGTTTGTGACGTTTATTAAAATGGAAGTAAAATTAATCTTGAACTTGAACGGAGAATTTCGTATGATAAGAAATTAACTTACGGCAAAAACACGAATAATTACGCTCACTTCCCCAACACCGCATAACGTGCTTTCTTTGTTCAAAATCATTTTGGCTATTCATCCTCCCCGTTCACACCCATCCCTCACTACGCGTCAAAAAATAAACGGTTTAAAATACATTTGACTATTTTGACTTTTCTCAACGGATTTCTCTCTTCGGAGACACAAGTCCCTCCCATATAAATTCTACCCAAATCTCTCCTTAAACCTCTTGAACCAAACCCCCCTTCAAATTATTGCCAACAAAATGGAGTTACCGTCGTCCTTCCGCCGCCGCCTCCTCCTCCTCTTTCTCCTCACTCTCTTCCTCCTACACCTACAAAGCTCCTCTACTGTCTTCTCCATCGGCGTCAACTACGGCACCCTCGGCGACAACCTCCCCCCTCCAGCTCAGGTAGCCAAGTTCCTCAAGGACCGCACCATAATCGACCGCATCAAGATCTGTGATTACAGCCCCGACATCCTCCGTGGATTCGCCAACTCCGGCATCGCCGTCACCGTCACGGTCCCCAACGGCGAGATCCCCAACCTTGTCGACGTTCGTTACGCTCGCCGATGGGTTAACGCCAACATCAAGCCCTTCTATCCCGCCACCAAACATCCACTACATCGCCGTCGATAACGAGATCCTCCATTGGGGCCCACAGAGCTTCATCGACAACCTCGTACCCGCCATGAGGGTGCTCAATGCTGTCCTCGTCAAGTCTGGGCTCGAAGCCATTAAGGTTTCGAGTCCACGCTCGTTGGGTATTCTCCTCTCATCCTACCCCCCCAGCAACGCCTCGTTCCGACCCGGGTGGGACGTTGGTACACTCGCCCCGATGCTCCAGTTCCATAGAAAAACCAAGTCCGCTTTCATGGTTAACCCGTACCCTTACTTCGGATATTCGCCCGATAAAGCCAACTTCGCTCTTTTCAAACCCAACCCGGGTTTTCGCGACCCAGCTACCGGCAAACATTACTCAAACATGTTTGACCAGCTAATGGACTCGGTCTATGTATCCATGAAGAAACTGGGTTACCCGGATGTTGAAATTATTGCGGCCGAGACAGGGTGGCCGTCGCTAGCCGAGCCGGAATTGACACATTGCAACGTGCAGAATGCGGCGTCGTATAACGGTGGGTTGTTGAAGAAGGTCAGCTCCGGCGAAGGGACGCCGTTGATGCCGGGCAGGAAGTTTGAGACGTACATATTCGGGTTGTTTAATGAGGACCAGAAACCGGGTTCGCTAGCGGAGAAGAATTTCGGGTTGTTCCGACCCGATTACACCCCGGTTTATGACATTGGTATCCTGCGCGGAACAGTAGGCCCACGTCCACTACCACAGGTACCGTAATTTGTCTAAACTTCCCTTTCTTGCAAACCTATTCTTTATAGAAATATTTAATTATTTAATACTAGAACGAGTATTTTGTTGGAATAATCTATTTATTAAAGATCTCATTGATCAGACTGTCCATTTACGTGGCAAGTGACTAGTAATCTATGGAAAGTTGAAATAGACAGCACATATGCCTATAGTGATAAATAGGATCTATTATTCATGTAAAAATTTTGCAAAAAATTAAATTTTTTTTTAACATAAGAAAAAAATTAATTTTAATGTATTAAGTCTAACTAGTAAGAGTAATGAACTATTCTGAAAACTAGTTTTTTATAACATTTTGAAAAAAAACTAATTTTTTATAAGAGTTACTCATTATTCATTAATTAATTACTTTCATTTTCAATATTTATCACAATTATATTGTTAATATTTTGCTCAAAAAAATACTCTTTTAATTAATGTCTTTAAAGACAAAAATAAAAAATACTCTCTGATCCATATACTCCCTCCGTTTCAGTAAGGTTGTTACATGAGGGTTGAAGCACGTAAATTAAGAAAGGGGAATAATGAGTGGTTGTGAGGAAGAGAGAGAATGAGTGGAGAATAATGAGTGGTTGTGAGGAAGAGAGAGAATGAGTGGAGAATTATAAAAATAATAAAAAATTTCCTTTTTGGGTAATGTTGCAACTTAAGTGAAACGTCGAAAATGGCAAAATGTTACAACCTTAACGGAACGGAGGGAGTAAAATTTTCTTTTGGGTTGTTGCACATAAATTGAAAAAAATTGTAACTAATGTTAATGTTAGTGTTGGAAGTTTGAAAAGTGAGATATGCGAGAGAATAAATGGGAGGAATAGTAAATTAATTGTTTTTGTGAGTATAAAAGTATAGTAGAAAAAAAAAAGAGGTGATCTCATGTGTCTCATGGTGCGACGGGAATATATTTTTCATTTGAAAGTGTTACATTTTTAAAATATAAAACTTTCAATGAGAAAATATAAACTACCGTGAGACAGTTTCAGAGGAGTTTTTGTTAAAAGATTAAAATGAATGAGGAATAATAAAGATAGTCGAACTAACCCCTTTTTATATACTCCCTCCGTTAGGGGTGTGCGCAGTACGATTCGGTTTTGAGATAAAACCGATATCGTATCGAATACTTTCGGTTTATTGAATATCAAAACCATTTGAGTTCGGTTTTCATTCGATTCGGTGTTTCGGTTTTCGGTTTCGATTGTAAATCGGTTCGGTTTTTTTTTTTTTTCGGTTTTTAAAGGCGTTACCATTGTTATACTTTTTCATCTTTTTTATGCTTTTCCAACATTGCCTATTTAAAAAAAAAAATCAAGAAAATCATGAACTTATAACGAGTTAAGAAATAAAGACATGTAAAAACATGTTAACGAATTAATGAATTATTAATTAACCACTTTATCAAGTAATGAATATTTTATTTTAGTGTGCATAATTAGATAAGTAAGTGAAATATGTGATTAAATGTGAAATGCATATAAATTAGTAGTATATAAACATCCAAAAATACTAGTAAAACAACATTGTTTTAGTATAATCGGTTCGGTTCGATTTTTCATATCGGTAGCCAAATAGAATAACTGTACCGTACCGAAAAGTTCGGTTTCTACTTAAAAAGAAACCGCACATTTCGGTTTTAGTCGGTTATTCGGTTTTTTCGGTTCGGTACGGTTTTTTTCGGTGTTTCGGGTTTTCTTGCACACCCCTACCCTCCGTCCCTAAAAGTTTGTCCCATTTGACTTTTTAGTTGAACTTTGACAACAAATATATGACAATTTAATTATGTTCATGAAATTCTAAAAATTCCTATTGATTCACCATTAATAATATTATCAACAACAACTTTTAGAATTTCATGAACATGATTAATCTCTCTCATAAATTTGTGGTCAAAGTTCAACAAAAAAGTCAAATGAGACAAACTTTTAGGGATGGAGGGAGTATTTAATTTTGCAATGGTAAAATGAATCCTGGAAATATTTAATACAATAAAATATGCTCAGGAACAATTTTTTATATAAAAAATTTATTATGAAATATAAATATTAAAATGGAAATTTAAAACATTTAATATTATTTAATTTAGGATAGAAAAAAGTGATAATTAATATGTGACATAAAAGAGTATTGCCTTAGATTAATCTAAGTAAGGGGTGGAGAATAAATGATATGATTATCCAAACAAAATTAACTGGTGGTTTGGCTCAATTGTTAATCATATTCCATTTTTATGCACATAATTAAGGGCTCGTCTGGTGCATAGTTTAATAAACGGAGCTTTTTTAAAACGGAGCTTTTTTTGGTCGCTATAATTTTGAGCGGCCAAAATATTCCCAACTTTTTAAAATTTAACTGTCTAAAACTCTTGACTAGCACGCTTAATTAAAAAAAAACTGAGTTTTTTTTATCTCCGTTTTAACAAAAACGCTCGACAAGACGGGGCCTAATTCTCATTACTCTCTCTATTAGCTTCCATTAAATGGATTTGCTGTTTTATTTAGAGGGGGTTGTTGAATTCGATTTGCTAACGTTTTTAAGAAATATATTTTTTTTTGTTCTTACATTTCTTTCTTTTACAATGATAAAAAATTCAATATTTATTTTAGCACAAAGTAATAAGAAAAATGCGTCATTATTATCTGGCGAAAGGAGTAGTGTTTTATTTTAAAATTATAAATTAATAAAAAAAATCAAGATTAATATTTTCTCAATATTGAGGACAATGATTTTATTTTATTTATTCATTTTTTTTTGAAACTAGGGCAATGATAAAGGACAAAATCGAATAAGCCTTTGCATGTGACCGTGTGGACTTTGTTAAAATATGTGACTGTGCTGTGTTTAGTGGAATATAGTTGTCGCCTGTTTTTCAATTTTTAACAAATCTCGTGCTTTTTGCTTTATGCTTTACTATGCTTTATACTTTATTTATTCTTATTCATTTTTCTTTTTTTCTTTTTCTCTTTTCGGTTGGACCGTTGCAGATCTTGTCCCCATCCCATATGTTTGTTTCCGTTCACAATTCTGTACTGTATTTGAGACTAGCCTAAGCCCGTGTTCAAGGCCACGTTTTTTGATTTTGTTTTTTTAAAAAAAAAAAAAAATTTAAATAAAAAAAAATTAAATTAAAATTTTTTATTTTTTTTTGGGCAAAATGTGAGGGATCAAATAGTTCCTCCATTTTGAAATTCAAACTGAATGGAGAGAGAGAGAGAAGAGTATGTGTGTGTTTTTTAAAAAAAAAAAAATTTTAAAGGGAGGGCAAAATGGGAAAGTGACAAAATAGTGGGGGCAAAACGGTAAAGTTGGCGGATGGAACTGTTCATGGAACAGTGCCAACCTTCCCTCATTTATACTATAGATAGTTGCAATAATTTGAAGCAACATTGCGCTAAAGTTTTAGTGATATTAGCAAAGAATTCAAAAAATAATTGTAGTAAAATTAGAATGAAACTGCAAAGAAATATTGCATTAATATCAAAGTGATCTAAGAAATTAAAGACATTTTGCTATAATATTATGGTGATAATTATAACAAATTAAAAAAAAATTTGCAAAAAAGGTCAAATTTACTTCTGAATGAGTAAAAAATTAATTTTAATGTGACACGTAAGCTTGTGGAAAAGAAAGGAAATCATGAAAAGAAAAGGAATGAGAAGAAAAACAAAACCAAGTGGGAAAAAAAAAAAGAAAAAAGCCAACAAGAATAAAACCTTGAACCTATTAATTGTAAGTAAAACACCTTAACCATCGGGACATCTTAGTGCTACTGCTTTATGATAGATATATGGGGCCTCTTATTAATATGAAAATTATAAATTTGATTCCAAATATTGCTAATATATTGGGGCGCCCCAAAGTAATGGCTTTGGTTGCTTGGGTTAAGGGCCGGGCCTGGCTTTTGCACCGTTTTAATTGAATATCTAGTGCTTAAGCCTTAACTATGCCCTTTAGAGTAATTGAATTAGAATTGTCAATTCATCTCCTTTATTTGCCTGGCCTATCACCTTATCTCAAGCGTGAGATTTTAGGTTCTTACCAAATCTGGAGTAAGATATCCAATGCGTTGTTTATTACAGTCATGAGGGGCGTATGAGAAACTTTAAGAGTCAAGTGGGACGCTTGCTTTTCTTTATTTTTCCAAGTTTTTCCATGTTTTGGCGCAATTGATTGTATAGTTGGGGGGGATTGAGGAAAAGCTTAAATGGCTTGACCAATGTTTACAAGTTCTGCGCTATTATTAAACTTGATCTTGTTGTTTGTTCAAATACTCAAATTTGAATGCTTGATGGAATATTGCAATCCTACGTTCATGTAGTATCAAATTTACTTAGAAAATAACGCAACATTTTGTTCATCTGTATACAGCCATCTCCAAAACCTGTCAAGCCAGCACCAGCCCAGGGAAAGAAGTGGTGCGTGCCCAAGAAAGAGGCAAGTGACGCAGCACTCCAAGCTAACATAGACTATGTGTGCAGCAAGGGTGCAGATTGCAGGCCTATTCAGGCAGGGGGTGCTTGTTTTGAGCCCAATAATGTGAGAGCCCATGCATCATACGTCATGAATACTTTCTATCAAACAAATGGTCGCAATGACTTCAACTGTGACTTCTCCCAATCTGCCGTCATCACCTCAGCTGATCCAAGTAAGCTATCACTATCCTTTTTTTAATTGATTAATGACTTAATCTACTACAGCTTGCAAGTGTGGTGAGGTTTAAATCTCTAACCTTTTTTTATAGAAAGATATATAGGATGTCGCTTGGGCTCTTTGGCAACAATCACTTATCAAGTCCATTTTTGATTGGTTTTAATTTGGAAATTTTTGTTTGTGTTTGTTTTACAGGTTATGGGGGATGTAAATACCTATCCTAAAGAGATGAGGCCCGGAAGGGCGAATTGAATTGAGCTCATTTGAGTGGATGTCGTAATCTATCTAACGTGTTTGTTTCATCAGTTGGTGGGAAGATTGTAAGTTAGAATGAGAGATGTATGAAGAAAGCTAGTTGAGATGGTGGACGAGAGAAATGTTTTTGTAATTAAATATGTACAATCAATCA
Source organism: Adenophora triphylla var. japonica (assembly GCA_022495995.1). Classification (NCBI taxonomy): domain Eukaryota; kingdom Viridiplantae; phylum Streptophyta; class Magnoliopsida; order Asterales; family Campanulaceae; genus Adenophora; species Adenophora triphylla. The sequence continues at coordinate 153,100 of JAFEMH010004218.1, read as the reverse complement.
TCACCATCAACATGCAAATTGTGTCTCTCTCCTTGTTTATTTGGATAATCATCTAAGATTCTTCTTCTTCCTGACAAATTACAATGGATTCTTGTTGCTTTGAAATCTTGATCGGCGTATAATCTAAGGGGAAGCCCCTCCCCCCCTCTCGTCCCATGTTTCAGATCATTTTCATCCCAAATCACATAGATACAACCCCAATTGCTTAATCATTGTGCCGGTAATTTAAAGGTCAGCATCGTATAAACTCACATTGGTTTACTTTTCATGGAGAGCAAGATGAACTACGAGAAGTAAACTTCTCAAGTCATGATAAAATATGGGGAGTCTAAAATATTATAATATTATGTGTTATTTTTGTTTCAAAGTTTACATAAACTATAAAACTCATATTTATACTAAAATCATATCAGATCAAAATCGATTAGGATTCTAACAAATTTTCTTATGCTAATAATAGTTAATATACTTCTAATTGAAAATACTACTCCCTCCGTCCCGGCCGAAGTGTCCCAAATTTCCTTTTTGGGCGTCCCATTTAAAATGTCTCATTCCTAAAAAGAAAAGTTTTTATTATTTTTATATTCTTCCTACCCCACTCATTCTCTCTCCTACTTAACTTTTACACTCACAACATTCTCTCTCCTAATTATTCCTCCCACTCATTCTCTCTCCTATTTAATTTTTCATACTCACAACATTTAACCTTTTTCTCTTTCTTACATCACTTTTCTTAATTCTCGTGCAATTATCCTTTTGGGACGGATATATTTATATACAGGGATCTTAAATACAGGGATCTAATTTATTCCATCGCTGCCCCTGCCCGTCTCGTGTAAGTCTACCCGAGATGTCCTCTTACATCTCGGGTAGACTTACACGACATATCTCGGGTACATTTACACGAGATTTATGTCGTGTAAGTCTACCCGAGATACAAGAGGACATCTCGGGTAGACTGGCACGAGATATGCATCAGAGGCTAATGTTTCACTTCAGCAACAGGAAAAGCTCAGCCCGAGTTTGAAATGTTTGTGATGTAGTTAATTCATCACTGATGTCCGGGTAGGAACCCTGCAAAATACAAATACAGTAGTATCGCCGCTTCAGATCCAAGATGTATCTCGGGTATATCCACTCGAGACACATCTCGAGTAATATTACACGAGACACATCTCGAGTAAACTCACTCGAGATGCATCTCGAGTGTATTTACCCGAGATGTCCCCTGTACAGTTTAAAAAAAAACAAGATGGGATAATGTTTCACTTCAAAGAACAGGGAAAAGCTAACAAGAGACTGAACTTGGAATAAAATTTGATTGTGAATGTGATAGGACATCTCCACAAAAACCATGGGAGGGATGAATATACCATTACACGTATAGTATCGCCAAATTGTTTACGAAATGAAAGTGTTTACGAAACGAAAGCAATTAATTCAAACATTCATACAAAGTGGATAAATAAAAAACCATAACACATATACTATCCCAAATGTAATCTTTGTCTTCTTGCATCGCTGTCCTCCTCATATAGTCGACCGTACTCATGTCCTATCTTGGTATGGGAGGTGCGGTTGCCTTGCGCTTGGATCACATCGGGACCTCCAAGGGAGCGGTGTTGGTGGAATGGGGTAATCATTGCCTAACATGTGAAGCCGCAAAAGCATTAACAGCTAAATACAAGGCCATCAAATATAACGACTATAAGTAGGACAACAAAATATAACTAATATAATATAGATGATAAAGTAAAGTATCATACCGCTATAAAATGGGCGGGGACTTGTCCCAAAGACAACCGTGTCCGTCGGTGGTCAGACTCCCGCACGTACGGTCACGGAAGGCATAAGTTGCCACCGCTAGATCCGTACGAAATAAACGCCACGTTATACCTCGTGGCAATGATGTGCCCAACCTTCGGGAGCGTCATCCAATAATAGTCGGCGCCCACGGCTCATAACAAGCAAGCTTACGTAATGCCTCCGATACCGGTATCCAAGATAGAACTCTCTCATAAAGCTCTTGGTGATCACGCACCTCTCGTGTAACATTCTCGAGCGAACTCGGCCCCACGACTCCTCATCTCCGTATATTTGTAATGCTACGGCTCTATAGCCACAATGACCATCTCCTTTCGACGTTGGTGATGCCTCCAATATAAGGGATAATGAAAGGCGGAAAATACGCCAAGTACGCGGAGTCGTATATACTAGTGTGATTGGGATGTCCATTTCCCTCTCCACGTCCCCGACCATGATCCCGTCCTCGACCCCGTCCTCGACCTCGACCTCGACCTCGACCCCGTCCTCTCCCACGACCCAAGGAGCTAGCGGTGGACGAGACGTAGGAGTACTAGCAGGGTTGATGGTGTGGGTTTGGTAGGTGATTTCCGTTTGCGCGTGGAATCCAAACTCCCTGGGCCGATGCCATGAATGCACATCTAGACCGAAACAGGGAAAAAATAAAAAGAAGTGTGAGAAGCAAAGTGTCAAATGTACAACAAACACCCAAAGATTTGAGGCATAATTTGCATGAAAATACATACCCTTTTCTAGTCGAGGGCGGTGTAGCTGGGACTCCATAAAAGTTGTTTGTATGCTCCCAATTCCGACGGTTCTCTTGAACTTCCTGCCTGGGGTTGATTCGCCTTTGAAGTATGATCTCGGCTCGGAAGCAACCATCGCGTGGTGATTAAGCCCTTCTTCCATATGCCATAATAACCTTCTCCTTACGGCTCGTGTGCCGTCTCAACTCTAGCCAACACATCTCGAAAACCGCCGATATCTATGTAGGGATCCTCGATGAACGGGTGTCCACTTCAATGTCCAACTTCTTCCGTAACTCATCAATCATGGAAAGCTCAATCCGTCCCCACGCTCCTCTATATGTGAAATCTCACGGGAACAGGGAAGTCCATGTGTCCGCCTCGATGTAACACCCGCAATCGCCTCATTGATGACATAACCCTGGAGTACGACCATACTTGAGTGTCCGAATTCGAGACCGCTCCTTTCGATAAGATCCAAACCATGTACCGACACTCTAGTCAATAGGTTGCGAAACAGATTAAGTTTATCCAAATCAAGTGGAGTTCGGTCTTCGCTCTATTCATAAACTCGCTTGATATTTGTTAGCCGGATATGAAAGATTCTACGAGTCGTCTCAAGATCGTGTCATAAGTAGAAGAAGCACTCTCCAATGCCTTCTTCAACCTCGTTATGCTCACCCTCACACCCGTTTGTTGTATGGGTCCCAAAGTGTTTCAACACATCCGTGTGCATGGACAGAATATTCCGAGCGTACGGAGTAATCCGTATCGCCGAGGTAATCCAATAATTTAGGGTAAGATTTGTAATCGACAAGAAAATTCTTCCAACGTTCATCCCATTCGCTCTGAGGTAGAGGCCGAGATTGCTTTATCAACCTCCTCATGAACGACTCGCAAAGTCAATGCTACCGGTTTCTTTCAACCCACGCTCTCTAACATTCATCTCTATATGCCTCCGACACAAGATGTGTGCGGTGTGGGGAAAAACTAAACGGATAGCACCGATGAAACCCAACTCCCGATCTCGTGACAAAACCGTAGGCAACCGAGGAGGTGTAAACAGATCGAGCAAACATTCCAATACCCATTTATAATCACCCGTACTCGATGCCCGAGGAACACAGACGCGATTGTGAAATTATGGCCGTAGAAGTAAACCCCACAATCCGCAAGAAGTACAATCCGTAGCAGCTTGGTGTCAAGGTGCAACACCTCGATAACATACGGAAAACAGTTAAGAATCTTCAATGCTGTAGGGGGAGCGAAGAATATATCTCCGATCGTGCCACTCTCAGGGTCAATCCTCATGAAGTATGTATACCCATCATCGGCGAGCAATTTTAGGAAATGTTGAAGCGCGGTCCTCCCCTGTCTTTCTCCTTCTCTATACTTTGTGATCGCGCTGCGAACGTGCACGGAGTGCCGACGTTCGTCTCATCTTGCATCTTTAACATTCCTACTATGTTATTCTGACGCAACGAACATTCGCTCGCGGTACAAACCGCCGCGTATTCACCGGTGTCAATTTCCCGACAGAAACCCTTCCTGATACTTAGGAAATTCATGATTATGCACCCCATTCTTCACAACATAACCCCATAACCCATCACCACCCCTTTCTTTGGCATATAGTCTAAAAGTGCAATCCCTTTTCTTCGTACTTGTCTTCCTTTTGTTCATTGATCTTCCGGCCCTGTGTTGTCCACCAAAATGACAAATTATGTTTGCGTACGCAAGAACATTTCCACGTCTATTCTTCGAGTCCTTTATAACAAGGTATATATTACGGCGCCGCGATGGCTTGTACATGGGCAAGAAGCTCAGCCCGAGTTTGAAATGTTTGTGATGTAGTGAATTCATCACTGATGTCCGGGTAGGAACCCTGCAAAATACAAATACAGTAGTATCAGTCAGTTTCCAGGATCCAGCATGTATCTCGGTCAACACAATCATAAGAATTTTGTGGAGAAGTTTGTGAGGCATAATCATTGAAACTTGGAGAACTTTGGGGAGAATTATGTGAGGAATCCATGTTATTATTTGAGGAATCCATGTTATGAACTTAAAAAATTGAATTTTTGAATGAGAATGGCGTTGGTGTGTTTTCTGGATTTATGTTCGGAATTTTAAACGTCAAATTCCTTTCAACGCAACGATTTATGGAAATTTAGACGCGTCTCGAGCAGGTCTACACGAGATGTTCAACTATCATCTCGTGTAGTTATACACGAGATGTTCAAGTATCATCTCGTGTTAATATACACGAGATGTCATATTTTCCATAAACCCTGGTTTTTTATTTTTTTTAAATTTTTTCTAAGATCTAGATGACATTTTAAGACTTTTGCATGCTTATGACATTGGTCCAAATCTTAAAGGAAGTGGAGTTACAAAAATGTCCCATTTTTTAGGGTTTTAAGGAATCTGTCCCGAGCATCCGAAAGTGGTACACGTATAGGTTTTTTATTTTTTTTAAATTTTTCTAAGATCTAGATGACATTTTAAGACTTTTTCATGCTTATGACATTGGTCAAAATATTAAAGGAAGTGGAGTTACCAAAATGTCCCATTTTTTAGGGTTTTAAGGAATATGTCCCGAGCATCCGAAAGTGGTACACGTATAGGTTTTTTATTTTTTTAAATTTTTTCTAAGATCTAGATGACATTTTAAGACTTTTTCATGCTTATGACATTGGTCAAAATATTAAAGGAAGTGGAGTTACAAAAATGTCCCATTTTTAGTGGTTTTAAGGAATATGTCCCGAGCATCCGAAAGTGGTACACGTATAGGTTTTTTATTTTTTTAAATTTTTTCTAAGATCTAGATGACATTTTAAGACTTTTTCATGCTTATGACATTGGTCAAAATATTAAAGGAAGTGGAGTTACAAAAATGTCCCATTTTTTAGTGGTTTTAAGGAATATGTCCCGAGCATCCGAAAGTGGTACACGTATAGGTTTTTTATTTTTTTTTAAATTTTTTCTAAGATCTAGATGACATTTTAAGACTTTTTCATGCTTATGACATTGGTCAAAATATTAAAGGAAGTGGAGTTACAAAAATGTCCCATTTTTTAGTGGGTTTTAAGGAATATGTCCCGAGCATCCGAAAGTGGTACACGTATAGGTTTTTTATTTTTTTAAATTTTTTTCTAAGATCTAGATGACATTTTTAAGACTTTTTCATGCTTATGACATTGGTCAAAATATTAAAGGAAGTGGAGTTACAAAAATGTCCCATTTTTTAGTGGTTTTAAGGAATATGTCCCGAGCATCCGAAAGTGGTACACGTATAGGTTTTTTATTTTTTTTTAAATTTTTTCTAAGATCTAGATGACATTTTAAGACTTTTTCATGCTTATGACATTGGTCAAAATATTAAAGGAAGTGGAGTTACAACACAACATCAACAACAAAACTAAAACAATCTAAAAAGGTGTCCACTACAAGTTCAAACTGAAGCAAACAAATAAATCCTAAGTGGGACCTCCTAACATCTCGTAGATCTCTAAGAGTAGCTCGCCGTCCTTCCGGGAACCTCTCATCCGTCAAGAATGGCAGTAGCCTAGCTCGTGCCTCTCGCAACCATAGGGCTGCGGTGGAACATCGGCTTGGGAGGTGGGGAGGTGGAATGTCACCGGGGGGATCGTGTATCGGATTAGCTATCCGAATATGACTCCTCGCACGAAACCAAGCCATATAATCCGGGAGTCACGTGAGAACGAGGGGCGCGGATGATCTCCTGTAAATAGTGGCCCCCAACTGCATCGGCCCGAACTCCGCCATGCCAAACTCAACCCAATCCGCCCAAGTCTCGATCTATGTCACCACCATAATGCTTCGATACCCCTTCGACCCTTTGCCAAAACGCATATCTCGCTCGCTATGGGGGCAGCCTGGGATCCTCTGCTGTACCCGAACCGCCCGGTCACACGATCGCCATATACGCCTGCTGATGTCACAAGCGTATAACACCCCTCGTAGTATGAAATGTGCAAGACGTGTCCGACCCGGTCCCATATGGAGTCCAAATAACCCGTGAGTAGACATTGTTAGGCAAAGTCAACATAATATCTAAGGAAGGACACAAAAACGTATAATGCTTTTAATATGAATAACTCACACCGTCGCCCCCATCCCGTCAAGAATGCGGCGATACCGCACAAGATGATCGAACGACCTCCCACTCGAATCATCACGAGACCATCTACGGGCTCTGGCCGCCTCGCCGCCACCGCGGGTCAAGAATCCCGCCGAAAACCCTAAAGTACTCGTATATCCAGCCCGATATGTATGTAAAAAGTATTAAAAACTACTCAAATGCAACATTTAATAACAGAGGTGGGGGGAGTAGACAAGAAAAAGAAAGTGAATGGAGTAAGATGTACCTCTAGGAGAGCCGCACAACCGCCCATCTCGCTTGCATCCGGATTCGGACGCCTTCCCCAACTCTCTACATATATGCCAAAGTGGCCGATCCTTGTGAGAGAGCTGGGAGGCCGTCTAGATCCACGCAAAGGGGAAGGTAGGCCGAGGGCACCTTATCTCCGCTCTTGTCCACGAACATCGTGCAACCCAATAGGTGCGTGATATACGCGGACGCACGCCGGGCATCCGTCATGCCCCCTCTACGCCGAGTAAATAGGCGCTCGACCTCCCCTCAATGAGTACCCAAGTGCCGATCAATCGGAGGCGGCTACGGATGCCTGGATAGGTCGCACTGGGTCCTGGATACCGAACAGCTCGCCACACACTGACACCGTAAAATGAAAATGAACATAAACATTTCAAGACAAGAGATGAATTTATAAAAATAAACAAGTAATGCCGACATGAATGTAGACACCATATAGGCTTGATACAATAACAATTTTTAGAATTTTATTTGGATAATTATTTTTTTGTTTAAATTACTCGGTCAAAGTGAACTCAAGTTGACCAAAATCCTAAGTCGTATGGGACGGAGTGTAGTATATAACAACAACATACCTAGGATATGAAAGACGTCATGCAGCCGTGATCGTCATCTCCCTCAAGGCATATGGAACGAGTTAGTCTCAGAGACCACCGTTCCAAAATGCCGTAGCGTGGCCGCATGGTTCGGCTCCGAATGACCGCACCGTGCAGCCGGCTGGAGGCCCGACGCATCCACGAGGGCCGCCCTGTGCTCTATCGGGCAAATGGATGCGCATCACGGTCGAACCCGTTGATTCGAAACAAAAAATATAATCAATTCTCGAGAAAAGCAAAGATGGGATAAGTAAAGGAATATTTACTTGTGTGTGTGTGGTATAAATGACTTCAAGATTTTAAACATATCACATTAATTAGTAGCTTACCTATCCAGGATCGTCGGTCTGTCCTCGGAAAGTCACTAATGACTCACTAATGGAGTCACTCCAAATCTGTCCGGCGCTCGGTGATCACCGAACCCGTATAGCAAGGAAACATCCTCTCGGGCCACCACTGTGGTCCCTCTCAAGCCGCCATGATGGTCGCCCTCCACACCCCCGCTCCTCCCCGTCCCCGCCCGATAGCCACAACCCGACCCCGCCTCCTCCCATGTCTCAGCCGGTCTCCTAGGCTCTACTATATCCTCCTCCTCCTCCCCGCTCCTCCTCCACCTCCTCCTCACCTCCACCTCCACCATCATCATCATCATCATCTCCACCTCCACCTCCACCTCCACCTCCACCACCACCGTAATCCGTAACTATCACTCTCCTCCTCCCCATCGAACTATCCTCCTCCTCCTCCCCATCGAACTATCCTCCTCCTCCTCCCCACTATCCCTATCGACCGCCGCCTCCTCCTCCTCGCCTCATCATCACCGTGGCTCCCTCGTGCCGGCCTTCCTCCGGTTTTCTTCTCTCTCCAAACGCTTATCGCCCTTCCTCTTTCTAGCCGAAACGGTCATAGGTTCACGTGCCTACAAAAAAAAACACAAATAAGAGAGAGACAATACATTAGAGACATCTCGTGTGAAACCACTCGAGATGCATCTCGAGTGGGTTTATACGAGACATCTCGTATAAACCCACTGAGATGCATCTCGAGTGGTTTCACTCGAGATGTCCCATTAAAACCCAAGCCATTGCTACCCAGCTTTATGCCAAAACTTGGATTCAATTTTAAACAATCTAACACAAATCAACAACAACATTGGGATGACATCTCGAGTGAAACCACTCGAGATGCATCTCGAGTGGGTTTATACGAGACATCTCGTATAAACTCACTGAGATGCATCTCGAGTGGTTTCACTCGAGATGTCCCATTAAAACCCAGCTTCATTGCTACCCAGCTTTATGCCAAAACTTGGATTCAATTTTAAACAATCTAACACAAATCAACAACAACAAGGGATGACATCTCGAGTGAAACCACTCGAGATGCATCTCGAGTGGGTTTATACGAGACATCTCGTATAAACCCACTCGAGATGCATCTCGAGTGGTTTCACTCGAGATGTCCCATTAAATTAGGTTTAAGTTTACCTTCTTTACGGGCACGGTCGAAGAGGACGCTCCGGCGACGATTACTTTGGCGGTAGCGTCGGCCCAAAGGCGGGGTTGGGACGCCGGGATTTTTACTCTCACCATTGTTGCGAGTAGATTGAAATCGCCTGAGAGAGAGAGTGTTTCTCGTTCGTTCACAGAGAAGAGGGAGAGTCTGAGAGAGAGAGTGTTTGAAATGAAGGATAAAAAAAAAAAAATGGGTATATAAAGGGGCAAATGAGTAATTTCCCTTAATCCCTGTATTTAACACTCCCTGTATTTAGAATTTGCCTTTTGGGACACTTCGACCGGAACAGAGGGAGTATTAATTAAGGTTATTATTCTAAGTTGACTCAATATACCAACTTAGCTAACTAAATACATTAAATAACTAAATACTTTCTTTCCTTGATAATACTCCCTCCGTCCCGGACCAAGAGTCCTACTTTCCTTTTTGGTCCGTCTCAGACCAAGAGTCCCTTTCCTTAAATGGAAAGTTTTCCATATATTTATACCCTTATCATCTCCATATATTTACAAAAAAACCATTACTATTCCTCCCACTCATTCTCTCTCCTATTAAATATTATTAACTTTTACATTCTCTCTCTTATTCCCTACCACACATTTAACTTTTACATTCTCTCTCCTATTCCCTACCACACATTTAACTTTTACATTCTCTCTCCTAAAATTTTCTATCCACTTTAAAAAATTTCTTAAGAAGCGTGAAATCCCCCCTAGGACCCTTGGTCTGGGACGGAGGGAGTATCTTTCAATATCCTAACACCCTTCCTCTTAAGTTAAAACATCTACAATGTAGATTTTCAATTTGCCAAAAAATAATTAAAAGGGTAAATACTAATAATAATAATAATTGATGATGCCAAAATCGTCAAAACAGTCCAAATCCAAGCGATGATTGCTCCGGTGATTGCAAGGCCTGAAAATAAGAGAAAACACGTAAACTAAGCTGGGGCGGATCCGGCTAAAGGCCCTCCGGCGTGAGAGTAAGTTCACGGTTTGTATATGAGAAAATAAATTGACAGAGTTTCCCCAATGTAAAAAGTAACGTACCAAATAATGAGCCATGGGGCTTGTATTTATAGGGATGGATTGATAGAATCCATCTTGAAGTAAACTTGTAAAGAGATAAGATGTAATCCTATGAGAATTATATCTGTTAAGGAATCCTTGTTTTGACTTGAAGTGGTGTAGTTGGTTACAATCCTGATTGGATCATGAATGTGTAATCCTTGTTGTATAAGGACTGTACAATCTGCTAGCCGAAACGCCGAGGAACATGAATGTTCTACCTCGGCTTTGACAAGTAGACCGAGGTGAATGATTCTGATTCCTCGTCATTTGGAGATTGGCCGACACGGAGATGTGCCGGGGTAAATGATTTTGTTTCCTCGTCATGGTGATGAAATGCCGAGGTAAGAACTTTTCTTTCCTCGTCACTTGCGACATAACGGCCCAAGCATGGTGACATAAGGCCGAGATAAACGTTCCTCGTCATACAAGGAAGACCTTACTCGGCCCTGATACTTGGTTATTTAGATAATATTCATGGCCCAATTCAATTAGGCCCAGCTTGAGCAAACCCATAATTGTATCTCGGTTTATACTGTTCAGTGGCCCCCGACTTTCTAGCTCGGATTAGGACGAGTAGAAAGTTACCTCGTCCTCGGCATATGGAATACGAACGGGTTTGACACGTGCCCTCAGCGTCGCTTCGTATAACTGACGGTTGCCATTCTGGGCCCCCCCAGTCTTGTCACGCCTCGAAACCGTCATTTCGCATTTAATTCTTGGGGCGCCAGACCCGGATTTCAGCTTTACCCATGGGTTTGACCCGATTAAGGGGTTATAAAAAGCTAAACCCTTCTCATTTCACTCTTTACAAACCCCAAGTATTTGAGAGAGAATAGCAAGGTTCAGGCGACATTCCGGCGATCTTAATCTTGTTCAGCCCAGTTTCCGACGAAGTAGCATCCTGTTGTGATTTCATCAATTTTTCCAAACTCAGGTATGAAATCTCTTTCCTTTTGTGCATTTTGACTCTGATTTCCCGCTTTCTAGGGTTTGTTGGGAAGAACCTGGAATATGCCAAGAAAAGGCGAACCACCATTGTTAAAGAATGAAGCTTTTCTTCATAAATTCTCAAAACTTCAAATCTTTAATTTTCTTTGTATTTTGTATGAACTTTCTTGAATATTGAATGAACTCCCCCTTTCATTTTTGATTCCCCTTAGAAATGGCTCGTTCTTGGGACCATTCCCCCCGATTCCGTTATGGATATCATACTGGCAATCTGAGGGTCTATCGTAGAGAGAGAGGTCCATGGTTGATGCTCACCCTGGATGATGTAAGCAAGCAGTTGAGAGGTTATGGTCGAACTCGTCTATTCCTCCAATACCCTGATTCCACAAGAATAGATAGGATTGAGTCTGGTTCACCCAACATTATAGTTTTTGAGGATAGGGCTGAGATGATGGAGCACATCGAACTGTTCTACCCGGCCTCTGATCGCGAAATGCGTGAGCGCCTGAGAGGTACGTGTGATGTACCCAATTTTTGAAATCAAACGGAGTCGCCACGCCATTTTTATTTTAAGGGCCAAAACTTTGAAAAAAGCCCGAGATCAGAGATTTAGGTTCGGAGGTCACGTTACGTGCCGGGAAGGACGTTAGTGTGCACCCGGAACGCCTCGTAAAAACGAGTCTTCCAAACATTCAAAATCCTTTGTTTTGTGTGTGTGTGTGTGTGTGTTTTGGCCAAAATAAGTTGAAACTGAGGTAAGTAAAAATTGGGAACTCTTTTTTAAGGCTTTAAACTGATCCCATGATTTTTTGGGTGATTTTTGGGTTGAGATTTGGAACTCAAAAGATTTTTGGAAGTTGAAAACCATTTCTGCCAGAATGAAAAAAGCAGTTGACCCTTGACTTTGAAATGGACTTTAGGGCTTGAAAACTCCAGAATCTGGGAAAAGTCCGGGAATGAAAAATGTTCAAAACACCTTAAAAAAGGTTTCTGTAAAAGAACTTTTCATTTTGGAGATGATTTGAGGGGTCAAAACCTTCGGGAAATCTCAGATGTGAAATCTGGATTTCCAGAAGCTGATGAACTGGCCTCTAAGAGAAAAATTGAAAAAAGGAGTTTTACTCACTCAAAAAATAAAATAAAAATATGTCTGGAAAGATCTGGATGTTGGCTACAAAAAGTATTTTGTAGTCAACACCCAATTCCAAGTTTTACTGGGTCCAAAAAATAGGAAAATGGACTGAGGTCTCAGAACAATGCTACTGGACAGCAAGATGTTCTTGAGGGAAAATGTGATTTTTGGGGGATTTGCATCTATGTTCACCCCATTTTCATCCCTAGACTTGATACCACTACTTTTTGTTAAGTGGTTATCATATTCAAGTCATCCTTGGGGAATTTATGGGGTTTAAACATGTCCCTTGCAAAGGGAAAGGGGATATTTTGTAAAGATGAATTTAAAGAGAAAAAAACAACTAAAGATTTAAAAATGTGGACCATTTGAGATGGTCATTCATGAAGATGAACTTCAAGATGACCATCTTAGGTCAAAACTCAAGTTAAACTAGACATAAAATAAGTCAAAGTAAGAAGAACAAGATGATCAAGAAATCAAAAGAGAATTTTAGGGTTTTGAGAAGGAGGGCTTTACCAATGGTGACACCCTATCTTCCTAGGCTTGGAATTTGACTTGAGGAGTATCAAGATTTGGTGTTTGGCTTGAGGAGTATCAAGGTTTGGTGTTTGGATTTGTGTTTGGAGTGAGATTGGGAAAGATTCAAGAGAAAATGGTGGCAATCTAGAGATTCCCACTGTTTTCTCTCTATATTTCGCCAGAACTTCGTTGCTGTGATCAAAATGTGTTGTGTAAACTGAGAGAGGAGGGTTCAATTTATAGCCCTCTGAAATCCTCAATCATGTCCGCGCGGAGGGTATCGTCAGCATGCAAGTAATCGTTCATTAATTACGGCTCCTGTGCTTTGGACAGGAAGAAAAATCTTTTCAAAATTCAAATTAATCAGCCAGTTTTTGTTCCAGCAGTTTCTATCTTTGGTTTTTTGGCTTTTTTGAGATTCTTTTCTAGGCTTAACCTTAAGTGGCAATGCCCACTTTACCCTCATTTTGTTAGAAAGGTTAGGGTTTGTTAGGAATGTTAGAAATGTTAAAACTTTCGTTAACTTTCTAACGAAAAAGCTACCAATTCAAATTGGAGCACTTACAGTAGCCCCTCGGCGACGGTGCTTTCGAAGGAAGCGGGGTCGTCGATAAGAGTAAGGCTCCAAATTTGACAGGATGATCAAGTGATCGAGTGGCTGAACCTATTTAATAGGGTACCTACGTATCCCGAGTGGGAATCAAGCCGGCCGTAGTTCGGGTCTTTGACCCTGGGGATAATGGCGTTTTAGGTGCCTCGAACCTGATGAGCGAGTTCCAATGCTCTGCTGTCGGGAGAGAAACTCGCTAGGGATAAGAGATGATCATTTTGATCGGAGGGCTATCCGTCCGCTGGGATAGGAGTGACCATTTTTGGTCTCGATGGCTGAAATTGTATATCCGCTCCGCTGGGATATGAATGACCATTTTCGGCCTCGATGGCTATCTCGCCCGCTGGGTATAAGAGATGATCGCTTTGCCTCGAGGGCTATCCGCTTCCATTGGGATAGGAGTGACCATTTTCTATTCGATGACCGAAATTGTATATCCGCTCTGCTGGAGGATAATTGCGATTTATCGCTTCGGTGTTGTGTGTGATGGCGTCTTAGGTGCCTCGAACCTCGATGATGGCGTCTTAGGTGCCTCGTACCTTGGGAGATGGCATTTTAGGTGCCTCGTGACCTTGGAGATGGCGTTTTAGGTGCCTCGAACCTTGGAGATGGCGTTTAGGTGCCTCGAACCTTGGTGATTTGGGGATAGATGGACTTCGGTCTTATGTCCGCCGAAGGATGACCGTGGCCGGTCGAGTGGTCGGACCTAATGATAGGCTACCTACGTATCCCTAGCTGGGAATCAAGCTTGGCCGTAGTTCGAAATCTACTCGAGATTCCGGCTGGGCTGGGATTCCGTTAACTTCGGGCCGGGGATTTCGATAGCCTTGGCTGGGAAAAACAAGACGTATTTTTCTGGGAAATCGGTCTTACGTTTTACCGCCGGAATGATTTTGATGAAAGATACTGGATTCCGTTATCTTTCTCTGGGCACTCGGGCCTTATGTTTAACTCGCTGGGATGATTTTGATGGAAGATACGGGATTCCGTTATCTTTCTCGGGGCACTCGGTCTTACGTTTTACTGCCGGGAACGATTTTGATGAAAGAAACGGGATCTCGTTATCTTTCTCGAGGAAGTCGGTCTTACGTTTAACTGCCGGGAATTTCTTTTGAGGGGGTATGAACCTAAATGGGAACTGAGTTCAGGAGTATGAGCCTAAGTTGAGGTTTGGTTCAGGAGTATGAACCTAAATGGGAACTTAGTTAAGAAGTACGAACCTAAGTCGAGGTTCGGTTCAGAGTACGAACCTAAACGGGAACTTAGTTCAGAGTACGAACCTAAGTCGAGGTTCGGTTCAGAGTACGAACCTAAATGGGAACTTAGTTCAGAGTACGAACCTAAGTCGAGGTTCTGGGTTCAGGAGTATGAACCTAAATTGGAACTTAGTTCAGGAGTATGAACCTAAGTCGAGGTTCGGTTCAGGAGTATGAACCTAAATGGGAACTTAGTTCAGGAGTATGATCCTAAGTTAAAGTTCTGGTTCAGAGTATGAACCTAAATGGGAACTTAGTTCAGTGAGTATGATCCTAAGTTGAAGTTCCTGTCAGAGTATGAACCTAAATGGGAACTTAGTTCAGGAGTATGATCCTAAGTTGAAGTTCGATTCAGGAGTATGAACTTAAATGGGAACTTAGTTCAGAGTATGAACCTAAGTTGAAGTTCTGGTTCAGAGTATGAACTTAAATGGGAACTTAGTTCAGGGAGTATGATCCTAAGTTGAAGTTCGATTCAGGAGTATGAACCTAAATGGGAACTTAGTTCAGGAGTACGATCCTAAGTTGAAGTTCGGTATCTCGAGGGAGACTATTCAAGGTGTTCTCACTAGGGAAGATTCTAAGCCATGAGAACTATCGGGAAGAAGGGTGACCAATGTCAAGTTAAGTGGATGGACCTACGGTAGGCTCACGCACAAAGGGACGGCAATAACGAGAGGCCATGGGCTTTGTGCCCAAGATTGATCGTTTCTTAGGGGGTCATCCGAGGATTGACCATTTTAGGGAATTCTCCCGAGGATTGACTATTTTAGGGAAGTCACCCGAAGATTGACTATTTTAGGAAGTCGCCCAAGGATTGACTATTTTGGGAAGAAGTCGCCCTGTCCGACTATTTTGGGAAGTCGCCCTACGGTTTGACTATTCGTTGGGGAAGTCTCCCTAAGGTTTTGACTATTTTTGGGAAGTCACCCTATGACTTGACTATTTTTGGGAAGTCGCCCTATGGTTTGACTATTGTTGGGAAGTCGCCCTAAGGTTTTGACTGTTTTGGGGAAGTCACCCTATGGTTTGATCAAGTTGGGGAAGTCACCCTACGGTTTGACTATTTTTGGGAAGTCACCCTACGGTTTGACTATTTTTGGGAAGTCACCCTACGATCTCCGACTATTTTGGGAAGTCGCCCTATGGTTTGACTATTTTGGGGAAGTAGCCCTATGGTCTGACTATTTTTGGGAAGTCGCCCTATGGTTTGACTATTGTTGGGAAGTCGCCCTAAGGTTTGACTATTTTTGGGAAGTCACCCTATGATCTGACTATTTTGGGAAGTCGCCCTATGGTTTGACTATTTTGGGGAAGTCGCCCTATGGTTTGACTATTTTGGGAAGTCGCCCGTAACTGATCGTTTTGGGAAGTCGCCCTATGGTTTGACTATTTTTGGGAAGTCACCCTGTAATCTGACTGTTTTTGGGAAGTCACCCTAAGGTTTGACTATTTTGGGGAAGTCGCCCTAAGATTTGATGATAAGGTTCTTTTAGAAAAGTAGTTGACTAAGATATGCTTTCATACCGTGGCTGTGCTTACCTCGTAGCCGCCGAAAGGACCGAGGCTACGACCGATGTTGATGAAGAGTTGTTGGGTTGCCGTTCGTGGGGCGGTTTAAGCCTGACGATTTGGCCGTATTTGGGAGGCATTTTGACCGAAGGAGGAATTTGGTTGAGTCCGCATCTTGCCGGTGATCGTTAACCTTGTAGAAGTTGTTGAACTTGTCTTCACATTGGGACTTCTTGCTTTTGAGAACTCGTGTCTCGACCGCATTATATTTGAGAACTTGGCGTCCCCGACCGATTCGTAGATTTGAGAACTCGCGTCCCCGACCGATTTGTATTGGAGAGTTTGGGCGTCTCGACCGATTTGACCGATTTGTATTGGAGAACTTGGCGTCTCGACCGATTTGTATTTGAGAACTTGGCGTCTCTCGACCGATTTGTTAGACAATCGGAGGTGGTCTTCGTTGGGGGGCTGTTTTCATCCATTTGTGGACATCGGGGTCGTCTTTAGCAAGTTGCAGACGCCGGAGCTTGTCTTCGCCAAACCGTAGATGCCGGAGGCCGTCTTCATCCGTTCAGGACATTGGAGGTCGACTTTGGTGAAGATCATCCTTGCCGAAAAGGGGGATTTGATTTCACGTTTGAATTCCTCGCATTCGTTAGTGAAGAGGAAGATGCATATATGACATTCATGATGACAGATGTACGCATGTGAGCCAAAAATGATTGTGAGAGTATCACCGCATATGTTTGCGAGATGATGCATTTACTTGCTTTCGAAGATGCACCTAGCCTAAGCTTTTGACAGGAAATTATGATTTATGATCTTCAATTCACTTAGGATTTTTCCTATTGATTCAAGTTTTGTGCATGCTACATGAGCCCTTGGGAGATTTTTGTGGGGATGCATGGTTATGTATGTGTCTGGAGACTGCTTGGAACAGATTTTGAGCATGTGGGATGAGAACCCTTGATCGCGATTTAAACAATGGTTGTTGGTGAGGTTTTGTCGGCAAGATCACATGGACCTCAATTTTGATGAGATTGATTCTGATCCCGGTCTTGATTGGAATTTTCTCTCTCAATCTTGGTCATTCAAGCCGATGCCGATGTGCTCTAGGGCACGTTGATATGAGTGAAGCTTCTTTCATTTGGGTGAGCCAGACCTCTGCCGAAACCTTATCCTGAGAATGATTTGATGGAATTGCTAATGCCGGGAGAAACCCCGATCTTGAATTCCGATGCTACGGAGGCCGCCGTGTACCAAGTTCCGAAGCCGAAATTCTTTCTTGATAAAATTCGGGTCCAAAAGACCGTCTTGACAAAGCCCCTGATCCCGAGTAGGCAAAGTCCGGATTTTGAAGAAGTGACTTGGCGAATCTATCTCGTAGTGAAGAACGCAATGTGGACCCAAGGATGACTATAGAAGTCCCATCTTAAAGAGCCGATACAGAGAACCCGGGAGGACCGCTTAGCAATCCCAGCCGTGAAGAAACACAGAAAGGGCCCCTATTGCGCAGAGTCATCATGTGACCAAGGAGGCACCCATCTTTTTCAGATCTTAGTCAACCACCAACGGACAAGACTCAGGAATGTTTACGTGCAGGGCATATCTTTCGAAAAGTGGGAATGAATCCCGATTTTGTGTATACACACTCGCTTTAGGTTTGACTCTTTTGAGAGAGTATAAGCGTTACAAGGTGTGGAAAAGTGTATGGAATCCCCCGCCGACGTAAAGACAAGTGTTTGGCCTCTATTTTCCTATGATGTAGAGAGAGAAGACTTGTCGAGACACTTGAAAAATTGTCTTATTCATGATGATCACAAGGCTGCTTAAAACCCTTTGTTAATGTTCGGGTTATTCAACTCCTAAATCTGATATGAATAAATATTTTGATTAATCACAAGGAGAAAACCAACTGATATCGAGGATCAAGCTCGGAAAGTGTATAGGGACGATCCCTGATGAGACCGGATTTTTTTTTCTTTTTTTTTGAGATTTGTTTGTGATTTCGACCGGACCATTTCTGGTTGCCTACGTTCCCTCCATTATGAAGAGCTCAGGTCGCCGTAGTTCGGGCTTATCCCGAATGAAGAGAGAATGAATGTGAAAATTCAAGACTTAGAGGTCCTTTCGGGAATTTGAGGATTGTAGATTCGAATAACATATCCCCTTAGAGTGTCCATGAAAGACACGGATGCGAAGCCCCAGCTGGGACATCCACGGCAAGTGTTTGTGAGTAGAAATGAATTATGCTCACATGAATCAAATTCGAATTTGCACAATCTTTGATTGGTAATTTTGAGTCAAAATGGATTAGATTCCAATTTAAGCAAGCAATGAAGCGTTAATTTGATTTAGATCTTAAAGATATTATGATGAAATTGCTATCCGATAGGAATTGCAGTTGGGTTTCCGGGCTTCGATCGGCCATCGGGTAATTTTGGAAGTTATGACCTCTTAAAGTGAGAGGCTAATTGGGCCTTCCATTTGAATCGAACCTCTAAAGATGAGAGGTTGGCTTGCAGTGATGTGTTTGGGAAATCTGGCGAGTGGGAAGATTGATTGCCTCTAAGAGTGAGAGGCCAAATTTTGACTTTGGCCAAAGGCGATGGTAATGGGAATATCCTCTAAAAGCGAGAGGATGGCTTGGGATTGATTTATGGTAATGGTGAGAGGAAGTCCAAGCTATCGAGAACCTTTTGCGAACTTGCGAGAATTCGGGCTCCTTTTTGATCATTGGAGAGCTTCTTGAGAAGTCGGGGACTCTTGTTGAATTGTGAGGATCGACACCCCTTCTCTTTTTTTTTTTTTTTTTTTTTTTTTTTTTTTTTTAAGCTCTTGCTTGAACTTTTCTATTTCTTTCTCTTTTTTTTTTGCTTGAACTTTTCTCTTTCCTTTTTTTTTAAGGCCTCCTGAGACGTTGAGGATTCTTGCTGAATTGTGAGGATTTAAAATCCTTCTTTTGATAACTTGGAAGGCCTCCTGAGAAGTTGAGGATTATCTTTGTCCTTCCCTCATGGCTTGAGATATTTTGCGCATCGCCGACTCTCGAAGCTAACTTCTTGGTCTTGCTTGGACTTCTCTCAATAAGGATCAAAGGTGATGGCTAAACAGGGTTTCAAAACATGCCGATCTTGAAATGAAAGGGTAGTGTTTAGTGAGGGTGAGATAATGGCTTTCCTATGGGTGAAAGGCTTCAACCGCAATCCCTACCGGATGACCTAAACGAGATTAAGTCTTCATTGCTTGCTTAAGCTTTAAATGAGAAAAGATCCATGCAAATTCATCGAGCAACGAAGGGATGATGATGAAAGGGATGTGAGCATATGAGATGCAAGATGGGGAGTTGGTAAACCCCAATTTGGGAAGGATATCAATTGATTTTCTCACTCCGATTAATTTAAATATTAATCATTTCAAAGAATTAGTGGTTGAGCAGCACAAGTGATTATTTTGGATAAAACCATTTCAATTAAGTGTAACGTGGGTGCGCAAGTGATGTCTCGAGTCTAGCAAGAAGAGAAAAAAGACTTATATTAAAAGTTAGGCATTTAACCACTATGTCCAAAATGGACTACAACGATAAATGTCCAGGAAGGACTTAGGTGAAAGAAAAGTACTAGACCCTACGAAGGTTGACTCAAAAGACTATTTTAAAGATAGGTAGCCCCCGCCTAGCCGCTCTTGTCGTTGAACCATGCATCTATTCTTCGACGCCGGAGACGGGAGCTATCAAGTGCATCTTTCCATCAGGATTTCCTTGGCAATCTCTTTCTTAATCCAAACACTTTCATCGCCCGCGATGGCCGATTCACCGACCTCACAAGGGGGCGTGTCAAATTCCATTATGCCCACAAGGCTTGAACCACCAAACTCGATCATGTTGACACTCATGTTGTTAGGGAGCGGGTTATTGATAGTGTTAGGCCCTTCGTGCATCTCTAACCTCCCTTGCTCAATCAAACCTTGGATGGCCTTTTTCAGGGGGACGCAATCATCCGTCAGTGCCCATGGTACCGATGAAAGGCACAATGCTTGGAGGTATCCAAAGGAGCATTGGGGTTTCTAGGGCCGATAATTTTCCAAAGGCCTGAGCAAACCTTCTCTCACCAAACCTCCGAAGATATCACTCAAAGGCATCCCAAAGTTTCCCAAGTTTTGGAGCCTGGATCTCGGATGGATCGTGTTTCTTTGGGAACAAAGGAAGTGGCATTGTTAGCCCCGTCCCGCATAGCTAATCACTTCTTACCTTTTGGGCAAAGTGAGAGTGTTTGGAGGTGGAAGAAACCCAGATCTGTAGAGTGTGCAGCAGTCGCCGATTGTAAGCCTTTTCGAACTTAGCCCCTAATTAACCATTGCACGCAAGTCGGCGTAGGGGAAGTGACCGAGGGAAGCTCTCAAATGCGGCTTCAAGCATGACCGAAAGATGTCTAATCGCTCCTCCTCGAGGAGGAATGGCCATTTCACCGAGCTTTAAGTTCCACCTCTTATAGAAATCCCCAATATTCTCATTAGGGCGTTGCATCGTTGTTTGCGGGTCAACTCTGTTTGTCTCCCATTCCAAGTTGGCTTTATACTTATCCGTGAAAGTACTTGGTGATCTGTTCCCAAGTAGCCCTAGCTTCAGCTGCAATCGGAAAAACCATTTCAAAGCCCCCGACTTCAAAGAGAGACTAAAGTAATCGGCCAATCGCCGGGTTTGTGCATCCCTTAGCCTTCATTGCCAAAGTATAGGTGTCCAAGTGAGTTTTAGGGCATGCACTCCCGTCAAACAATTCCAGAGTGGGCATCACAAACTTGTGAGGCAAAGGGGGACAATCGAGTCGGGATCTCGTAGGCCGAAGAGCGGTGTTCTTTTTGGCGGTCAATTCGGCAATCTGTGCTTTCATTTCCTTGTGTTGCTCCATAAACCAAGCCAATTGGGGATCCAAAGGTGGAGCGGGAATTCCCGAGCCGATATTTGAGCCAGGGAAGAGGACTAGCTTGTTGGTGGTGCATTGGTGCGGAAGGAATACCATACTCCGGCATAGGTGAAAACCCGTCCTTGGCCCAAATTACCCCAGGGAGTGTAGGTAGGAGCTTGGGCAAAGGGATAGAACCCGCCGACTTGCTTTGTTGGCTTCCAATTGGCGAGAGAAGATGGAGGCAGATCGAGGTAGCCGATGGCTTGGATTTCCGGAGTGAGGCCCATAAGTAGGCTTAAGTGCGGGCCGCTTGTCCTGGTTGTTGAATTGCATGGCTGGTTGTGGCAAGGATGCATAACCGAGAGGATCTTGTGGTCTGGTGATTCTGATGAAACTGGGATGGGGGCTTGGTAACTCCGTTGAACCCCGAGTGAGAAATGGGTTTGCGGAAGGCTGTATGAGGAGCAACCGAGCTAGCATCATTACCGAGGAGGGGCTCATTGTTGCCCCGAACCAAACCGTGGTGGCATTCCAAACCATTCTTTGCGAAAGTCCGGATTGATTGGTCCCAAACCGAGGCGGGATCCCAATTTGCGTGGCATTAGGGGTATCCCTAATCATGGGAAGGCATTCCGATGCGACTTTGTCCCTACCGAGGCATTGCGGCGGCTCGTCCGTCGAGCTGCATGGATCAGTTGGTCCTGCATTGGGGAGCCGGGCGACCTAGGGATCGAGGAGCATGGGCTCCGGTGGTAGTACCGTGGGAGGCCGGTGGTGGCATCTGGAGTAGTCGGGTTGACCAAGAGCGGGATTGTGGTCTTCCTCTTCTTCCACAGTGAAGGTGCCATCCGGGTTGAGGCTGGCGGCCAATCCATGGCTTTTGATAGCCTCCATAAAGGCATTCAACTGTGCTTCCCGGCGCACTCTCATCTCGTTCTGGCTAGCCGATTCCCTTTGTTCCGTTACGAGGAGTCCGGGAGGCGGAGTGACGTTGTCCCCATCGTTACCGGTTGAGGCGGACATTCTAAGATCTCGGAGTCGGAACAGACGGTGAAGGCGATGATGCGCTCGACTCTTCCCAAGCTGATTAAACGGTGACCCGGTGCCCGAAACCAACCTTTTTGTGCGGAGGCTGAGTCAGGGGGAAAGACACGAGGGTTCGAGATCCGGGGAATGGAAGGAGGGTAGGTGTTTGGGCTTTTGGCTCATGCAACATGCAATTATTTGTTCATGTTTACTTAAAACATGTTTTATTAACCTAATCGGTTGGAAAAGATTGCTCTTCTTTTCGCAAACTACTCGATTCTGGATCGGTGGGCCCCGTCACTACGTCTATAAGCCCCTCGTATTCCACCCGTATTTCGACCTCCCGGGGTGGGCGGCCCGGGCGAGGGTCCTATAGGGCAAGCGGGTCCCACCGACCCAAAGAAAAACGATCCTAAAAGTCGGCGGGTAATCGAGTCTTAACGAGCATTCGATGTAAATTACGGACAAAGCCGACGTCAAAAGTCAAGATCATGTCCGAGGGCTCGACGAAAAGTCGGCATGATTTGACCGATAGCGTCCACAATTGATCTTGACTTGTCGTCATTTAAGCCGTAATTAGGCATGGAATATTCATTAATCCTTGATGACTCGGTGTCAATCTTGGGAGTCGGTGTATAATTTGTGCCGATCGAGCCGAAGTCAAGCGCGCCGGTCCAATATCTTGGTCAAAGTACGCGGCGGAAAACCGGCAACTTCGGCCGATTAGGGTCCCGAAAGATATTGAGTCGGTATGCCGACAAAGGCTTGAAAGGAAAGGTCTATACACGGACGGGGCATGACACGGACCGGACTAAAAACCAACCGGGTCTCGAACAAAGTGTGTCACGGACAAGTGCATGGTCGACACGAGGCTCCATGGGATGTTTGGGTAGTGCTGTGCTCATCCGAGAGGCGTAATAAGACCAAACGGACCGCGACAAGGATTTCCCCGGGTTAGGGACGTAGTGTGCAGTGTAAGGTCACGTGCGCGTAGTGTGCAAGCAGTCTATCTTCTTTTTCTGAGAAAAATAGAAATTTTTTATGTGTCTTAAAAAGGCATGATGCATGATTTTTTTTTTTGAATTTTTTTTTTTTGAAAATTTTTTTTTTTGAAAATTTTATGAAAAAATAAGCACATAAGCACAAAAATTCCGACAGTTAGGGACATTATTCCGACAGTCAAAATTTTGACTTTTCCGAGGCGGCCAAAAACAAACACGAAAACTGTGCAAAAATCAACACACACAAAGCAAAGGATTTTCAAATGTTGAGACGGAAGCTTGACCCTCAAAAGCTTTTCCTTTTTTTAAAAAAAAATAATGATACCGGTACGTGGGATTGTTAGACCACAATTTATCCCCGACTCGTGTTAGGAGGCGATAACGGGAAGTTTAATGGTTTCCACCAATATACCAAATATCATTTTTTTTTTTTAGAAAAAGCTTAAATCTTCCCCAGCGGAGTCGCCACTGTGATGTACCCGATTTTTGAAATCAAACGGAGTCGCCACGCCATTTTTATTTTAAGGGCCAAAACTTTGAAAAAAGCCCGAGATCAGAGATTTAGGTTCGGAGGTCACGTTACGTGCCAGGAAGGACGTTAGTGTGCACCCGGAACGCCTCGTAAAAACGAGTCTTCCAAACATTCAAAATCCTTTGTTGTGTGTGTGTGTGTGTGTGTGTGTGTTTTGGCCAAAATAAGTTGAAACTGAGGTAAGTAAAAATTGGGAACTCTTTTTAAGGCTTTAAACTGATCCCATGATTTTTTGGGTGATTTTTGGGTTGAGATTTGGAACTCAAAAGATTTTTGGAAGTTGAAAACCATTTCTGCCAGAATGAAAAAAGCAGTTGACCCTTGACTTTGAAATGGACTTTAGGGCTTGAAAACTCCAGAATCTGGGAAAAGTCCGGGAATGAAAAATGTTCAAAACACCTTAAAAAAGGTTTCTGTAAAAGAACTTTTCATTTTGGAGATGATTTGAGGGGTCAAAACCTTCGGGAAATCTCAGATGTGAAATCTGGATTTCCAGAAGCTGATGAACTGGCCTCTAAGAGAAAAATTGAAAAAAGGAGTTTTACTCACTCAAAAAATAAAATAAAAATATGTCTGGAAAGATCTGGATGTTGGCTACAAAAAGTATTTTGTAGTCAACACCCAATTCCAAGTTTTACTGGGTCCAAAAAATAGGAAAATGGACTGAGGTCTCAGAACAATGCTACTGGACAGCAAGATGTTCTTGAGGGAAAATGTGATTTTTGGGGGATTTGCATCTATGTTCACCCCATTTTCATCCCTAGACTTGATACCACTACTTTTTGTTAAGTGGTTATCATATTCAAGTCATCCTTGGGGAATTTATGGGGTTTAAACATGTCCCTTGCAAAGGGAAAGGGGATATTTTGTAAAGATGAATTTAAAGAGAAAAAAACAACTAAAGATTTAAAAATGTGGACCATTTGAGATGGTCATTCATGAAGATGAACTTCAAGATGACCATCTTAGGTCAAAACTCAAGTTAAACTAGACATAAAATAAGTCAAAGTAAGAAGAACAAGATGATCAAGAAATCAAAAGAGAATTTTAGGGTTTTGAGAAGGAGGGCTTTACCAATGGTGACACCCTATCTTCCTAGGCTTGGAATTTGACTTGAGGAGTATCAAGATTTGGTGTTTGGCTTGAGGAGTATCAAGGTTTGGTGTTTGGATTTGTGTTTGGAGTGAGATTGGGAAAGATTCAAGAGAAAATGGTGGCAATCTAGAGATTCCCACTGTTTTCTCTCTATATTTCGCTTGAGAACCGTTCTTTGTGATCAAAATGTGTTGTGTAAACTGAGAGAGGAGGGTTCAATTTATAGCCCTCTGAAATCGTCAATCATGTCCGCGCGGAGGTATCGTCGGCCGTGCACTGTTCATTAATTACAGCTCCAGGCTTTGGACAGGAAGAAAAATCTTTTCAAAATTCAAATTAATCAGCCAGTTTTTGTTCCAGCAGTTTCTATCTTTGGTTTTTTGGCTTTTTTGAGATTCTTTTCTAGGCTTAACCTTAAGTGGCAATGCCCACTTTACCCTCATTTTGTTAGAAAGGTTAGGGTTTGTTAGGAATGTTAGAAATGTTAAAACTTTCGTTAACTTTCTAACGAAAAAGCTACCAATTCAAATTGGAGCACTTACAGTACGGCTCCCTCCTCGGCCTTATGAAATGACGAGGAGGGGAATCTCCCTTCCCCGTCCTAAATCAGCCATGGACGAGGTTACTAACTTTGTCTCCTCGTCTTTATGCAGATATGACGGGAAGAGAAGGAGAACCCTCCTCGTCTACTCAAATAGTTGACGCTTTCATGGAAGAAGCACAAGCTGATGGCCGCTTGGCCCGAAGAAAAGGAGGCCGAGGAAAAGGAGGCCAAGGATTAGGAAAGAGACAAGAGAGGACCCCAAGAGCCGGGGATCCCATGTTGGAAAAGCTGTACTCCAAATACGGGGTAAACAAAGCTGAGTACAGGCTAACTTATATGGGCCATATGGAGCTTAAGACGAAGAAGGAGGAGGATAACTTTTATTATAACCAAGACTATGTCCATTTTTACTTCAAACAGTTTCAACAGGGACTTCGTCTTCCCTTGGATCCCTTCATCTGTGAATTTTTGGACGATGTGAGGGCGGTGCCAGCCATGCTAGGAGCTAATGGTGCCCGGGTTCTCGTCAGCTTCATTGTCCTCTGCCGTAGCTTAGGGTATGAGCCGACCATGGGAGCTTTTCGATATTTTTACAATGTTCAATACGTCAAGGAAAGTTGGCTCCTCGTCATTAGGAGTGCATCCAAAAAACCGAAGCTGCTCCTCCCTATGTCTAGCAAAGTTGCAGGCTGGGATAACCATGTTATAAGGGTTGAGAGCCGCCAAGGATGGGAGTTCCAATCTCCTTGTAAGGGTCCAACTTCATCCTTTCCCGTCCAACAATATGAATGGACCCAGGCTTTAATCAAACGCTTAGAAGAATTTGCCGAGGTGGGGGTCCTTGATTAGTCGGTGGTAGAATCTTTGGACCATTATTATATTCAGGCGGGTTTGATGCCGGGGAAGAAGGATGGGGTATCTCCTCTTGTCACCGTAAAGAGGGGGAGACGCTTTAATGACTGGACAATTCACCCCGGCCTAGTGCTTCATGAGGATTGCATTACGTGCAAGACTGAACGTCCCCGGGACCAGTGTCTGAAAGCAATCGACATTGTTGGATGTAAACGTTTTATCTTTTTTACTCGTAATTTTTGCATGCTTGTTCCCTCTGCTCGTACTTAACTCTTTCTTCCATGTCCTTGCAGATTTAACCACCGAGGAAGAAGAAGCTATAGCTATGGAGAGACTAAGTCCCCAAGAGCTGGTAAAGAGGAAGAGGAAGCAGAGCAAGAAGTCTGCTTTGGTGGAGAGGAGAGAAGATGCTAACGCCCGTAACTTGGTGCTTAATGTTCAGGGTGACCAACCCCTTCCCCTTAAATTACATGGGGAGGTAAATGCCGAGGAATCAGTGACCGAGGAACAAATTAACCCATCAACCGCCAGGGCATAGCCTCCATGTTGATGCCGAGGAGGAGGTGGCCGAGGAAACAGGCCTCATAGGCCGACGTTCAGGCTCCAAGAGAGCTCAAGGGGCTAGCGCCGAGGAGCCTGCGGCCAAGGAAGCTAATGTTGGGGAGGCTTCCAATCCTGAGGCTGCTCCTCCCTTGACCATCCAGACCGCCAAGACTCAGGCTGATGCAGAGGAGCTTGCTCTGCTCATGGTGGAAAATGTCCCTCATCTGAAGGGCCTTCCTGTGCTAGACAGGAAGAGTTACATGATGAAGTTAGGCCGAGCTCCCATTCAAAGGGCCTTGGACGAGGATGTGTACGACACCCTGGTAAAGGGAAAGGCGAGCAGGGATCATTTGCTCTACCGTAAAGGACTCATGTTGGCTGAGGTAGTGATCTCATTCTTTTGACTTTATTGTTTTTACATGTGATTACCCATGGTCATAACACGAATTTTCCTTGCAGCAAGCTAGCATTGCGGCCTATGAGGATGTCTTGGCCAAGGCACAAGAGAAGCGGGTGGCCGATGCCAAAGGCGGCTCAAAGACGAGCGAAGCCAAGGCGGCTAACAGTTTGAACTCTTGAAGGCCAAAGAGGCCGAGCTTGAAGCTGCACAGGCCAAGGTTGAGGCCGAGATAAAAAGAGCCGAGGAAGCTCGTGCTCAGGTTAAGGATGCCCGAGATAAAGCCGAGGAACAACTCCGGCTGAAAAATGTTGAGGTGGAAGAGGCAAAGAGAACTAAGGTCGAGGTCCAAACAAGGGTCGAGGAAGCCGAAGCCAAGTGCCGAGGGTTTGAGGCCACCCTACCCCAAAGAGAAGAGGAGGCAGTTGCCCGCTTCAAGGATAGCCAAGCCTTTAAGGATGCTATGCTGTCCAGCTCGGCCTTCCAAGATGCCGTAAATGACCAAACGGACACCATGTTTCGAGGACGGGTACCTACACCTTGCTCGGAGCATCTGGTGACCCCTCCGCCGGCTTAGATATCAACAAAGTAGCCATGTTGATCTGCCGGGATCAGTATAGCGAGGAGGTAAGGGCTCTCCATCACCTGGTTCCCTTTTCTGAGAGCAACTTGGAAATAATGGCCGATAAGGATGCTAGGGCCTGCAGGGAAGTGTGGAAGCCGGCCTCCGTTGTTCCCGGCAATCTTAAGGCCTTGGTGGAGGCGATCCAAGACGAGGAAGAGCCTGAGGCCGAGGAAGCTGAGGTGGGAAGGGAGGTTGAGGAGACTAACTCTCGACCGATCAAACCGATCTTCCTCCCCCGGCCCTATCACGAAGGCGCTCGAAAAGCCTTTTGACGACAGGCAGCAGTCTTAGGATAGTTTTCTTTTCCTTGCTTTTTTGTAATAGACGATAGGACTTGTAATTCTTTTTTAACATCAATGAAAAATCCTTTTGTCATGATTCGTGTTATTTCAATAACTTGCTTATATTTTTGTATGCTAGGCAGAGGCAATTGACTTAAGAAGGTGGGATCCAAGGAGGGTTCCTTGCTCCCTAATTGTTGAGCAAGTGGTTAGGCCGAGGAAGGACTCCTCGTCTTTAACTATACTCTTAAGTTATTTAGGCCGAGGAAGGTTTCCTTGGCTTTAAATGTGTTGTAATCCTGAATCAAGGTGGACCCGTGGTAGGACGTTTGTTAAGCCATCAGGCCAAGGAGGACCCTTGGTCTTGGCTGTTGGTATCCTTAATCAAGGTGGACCCTTGATAGGATGTATGGTAAGCCATCAGGCCAAGGAGGACCCTTGGTCTTGGCTGTTGGTATCCTTAATCAAGGTGGACCCTTGATAGGATGTGTGGTAGGCCATCAGGCCAAGGAGGACCCTTGGTCTTGGCTGGTATCCTTAATCAAGGTGGACCCTTGATAGGATGTGTGGTAAGCCATCAGGCCAAGGAGGACCCTTGGTCTTGGCTGTTGGTATCCTTAATCAAGGTGGACCCTTGATAGGATGTGTGGTAAGCCATCAGGCCAAGGAGTACCCTTGGTCTTGGCTGTTGGTATCCTTAATCAAGGTGGACCCTTGATAGGATGTGTGGTAAGCCATCAGGCCAAGGAGGACCCTTGGTCTTGGCTGTTGGTAGGATTGCAGTTCGATGTAATCGCATTTCAGTTTTACGAAAGCAGTCTCTTCCAGCATGCAAAGCAACTATCAACTCTTCATACAGATACCAGGAGATAAGGACCCTTGGTCTTGGCTGTTGGTATCCTTAATCAAGGTGGACCCTTGATAGGATTCGTAAAACTGAAATGCGATTACATCGAACTGCAATCCTATCAACTAATCAAAAACTAAAAGACAGGAAATAAGAAAATAATCTACCGTAAAATAAACTAGACTAGTGATAATATTTTCTAAGGTTGTCGGAGTGCCAGGGATGCTTGAGGTCCTTCCCCTCCTTGGTCTTCAATCTGTAGGTCCCTTCTCGAATGACTTGAGTGATGATATAAGGACCTTCCCAATTTGGGGAGAGCTTGTTACGTTACGCCTTCCGACCGGTAAGCTTCAATTTTTCTAAGTACCCAATCGCCTACTTGGAATACTCTTCTGATGACCCTCTTGTCGTGATACGCCTTGGTCCTTTGCTTGTAATTCACCATCCTCATCTGTGCAGCTAGTCGTTTCTCATCTATCAGGTCCAGGTCTAGGAGCCTATTGACCTTGTTGACTTGCTAATCATAATGGGAATTTCTCACGGTAGGGATGGCCATCTCTCGCCGGTGCCATAGCCTCTGGAACCGAAGGTTAGTGCGAATGGGGTTTCCCCGGTTGGCCCTCGGGTGGTTGTGCGAACAGACCCGTAAGGCTAGGGAAGTTCGTCCAACCATCTACCCTCGCGTCCCTCAAGGTTCTTGGTAAGGGCATTAGGACCCGTTGTTTGCCGCTTCGCTTGGCCATTGCCTTGTGGTGCGCTAACCGAAGATTTTGCATGGCGGACTTTTACTCTTTCCAACTCGTAGTGAATGCCGTGGAGAATTGCGAGTCCATGATCGTAGACAATTGTATGTGGAAGGCCAAATCTGCACCAGATGTTGTCATGGACAAAGTTGATCGCGTTCTCTTACGTTATCTTGGCTAATGCCTTGGCTTCTATCCACTTGGAGAAGTAATCAACAAACTACTATCACGTACTTGCAATTACCACGGCGGGAGGGAAGGGTCCGATGATGTCGATTCCCCACATATCAAATGGCCACGTAGGTATTACAAGTGTTTGCTCAACTGTCGGTAGTCTAGGAATGTCAGAGAATCGTTGGCACTTGTCACATTTTCTAACATAGGCGTGTGCATCTTCCACTTAGGTTTGGCCGGTAGTAACCTAGCGATATGATCTTGTCGGCTAAGGTTCGGCCCCCGGTGCCCGCCACAAACGCCTTCATGTACTTACGCCAAGAGGTTCTCGAATTTCCTTGGGATAGACACACCTTAGCGGGGGCTTTGTGAAAGATCTTCGGTAGAGGACTCCGCTTATAACCACGAACCTTGGAGACCTCTTCTTGATGAGTTTAGCTTCGAGCTTCATCTTTAGGGAGTTTCTCCTTCTCAATATATTCAATGTAGTCATCGATCCAAAGATCTATCCTCTCCATCTAAGAGCATGACTTGTAGTCTTTCGTACGCAGTGTTCTTCGGCATAAACTACATATGGACCGGTCTTAGACACATCCATGGTTGCCGCTTTGGAAAGAACGTCTGCGACTTGGTTATCTTCCTGCCAATTTGCTTCGAGCTCGAAAAATTCCATCTTCTTCGTCATATCTAGGACCAGGTCTCTATACTTGGCAAGGGTGGGGTCTTGGGCATTATACTCTCCCTTTACTTGTTTGACAACGAGTTGGGACTCGCAGAAGGCCGCCACCTTAATTGCTCCATAAAAGGAGGCTAATTCAATGCCAAATATTAGAGCTTCATATTCTGCTTGATTATTGGAGGCAGGGAACTTAAAACGGATGGCGTCTTGAGTAGTAAATTCTCCTTCTGGGCTTGCTAATACAATTCCAGCTCCGCTTCTTTCCTTGGTGGCTGATCCGTCCGTATACAGGATCCAACAGTTGGATGGGAGTTCAATGGGAGAGTCTTTATCCTCTGGTGCGTTTTGCTTCCTAGAGGTGGGGAGATGCTCACCCATAAAGGCAGTCTCGACCATGAAGTCAACCAAAGGCTGTGCCAGGAGGGTCTTCCTTGGTTGGTAAGTGATATCAAACTCAGTGAGAGCGATGGACCAATTAAGGAGACGCCCGAAGCCGTCCAACTTATGTAGTATCTTCTTCAACGGTTCATTTGTGTACACGGTGATAGGATGTGCAGAAAAATAGGCACGTAGTTTCCTCGATGCAATGACTAGTGCGTACGCTATCTTCTCCACATTGAAGTATCTGCTTTCCACGCCAGACAGTGCCTTGGAGACATAGTAGACAGGCTTTTGAATTCCTTCATCATTTCGAACTAGGACAACAATGACGAAGCATGATCGGGCGGCTAGGAAGACATACAAGATCTCACGGTAGTCCTGACTGCTAAGCAAGGGAGGGGAACCCAAGTACTCCTTCAACCGGAGGAATTCTTCGGAGCATTCAGGAGTCTAGGAGAAGCTCTTGGTACCCTTCAATACCTTGAAGAAAGGAAGTGACTTTTCGGCGGATTTGGCGATGAATCTTCCAAGGGCTGCGATTCTTCCATTAAGTCTTTGAACCTCCTTGATGATGGTAGGTTCCTTCATGTCAACGAGCGCCTTGATTTTTTCGGGGTTTGCTTTAATCCCCCTTTGAGATACCATGAAGCCTAGGAACTTTCCGGCTGTTACTCCAAACACGCACTTGCTCGGGTTTAGCTTCATGTTATTAGCTCGGAGGTTGTGAATTGTCTCTTGCAGGTCGGGAACGTGACTGCCTTCCTTGGTCTTTATGACCATGTCATCAATATAAGCTTCCATGTTGCGACCTATTTGGCTTGCAAAAACTCGATTTACCATTCGCTGGTATGTAGCACCCGCGTTCTTGAGCCCAAAAGGCATCATGATGTAACGCAATTTCCGGGTGTTTGGAAGGCCGTCTTCTCAATGTCCTCTTCCGCCATTTTTATCTCGATGATAGCTTTGAATAGGCATCTAGGAAGCCGAGAGTACGATGTCCAAAGAATGGAATCAACCAACTTGTCAATTCTAGGAAGAGGATAGCTGTCCTTGGGGCAGGCTTTGTTTAGATCGGTAAAGTCTATGCACATACGCCATTTCCCATTTTGCTTCTTCACCATAACTACATTGGCCAACCAAACGGGGTACTTAACTTCGCGAATTATTCCGGCGCTAAGTAATTTCTGCACTTCTTCTTTTATAGCTTCCTCCTTGTCCCTTGCAAAATTTCTCCTTGTCTGGGAGATAGTTTTGCCAAAGGATCAACTTCCAAAAGCGGTGGAGGGCTACTTCTTCATTGATCCCCTCATATCTTCGACTCTCCAAGCAAAGACGTCGAGACTGCTTTTCAAGAGGGAGATGATTTTTTCTTTCTCTTCTGGAGATAATTGGCCCCCGAGCTTGATTTTTTGTTCAGGATACTCAGGATTGATGACTACCTCTTCCAGCTCGTCAACAAGCTTCATTTCAAGACCGTCACGGAATTCTAGAGACTCGATAATGATCTCTCTAATTCTTCTCCCTTCATTGTCATTCACGTTGAGGCCCTCTTCCTCCATAAGTTTATCAACATCTGGGAGACTGACCTTCCCTAGGTCGTGGCTGGCCCCCGAGTTCTGGCCGTTGAAGAGAACATGGTCTTCTTCTGATACGGGCTGAATTATGCCTAGGTCATCTGCAATTTCTTGGACCATAGGATCTTCCACAGGTACAGGTAGGACTATGCCTTGGTCATCTGCAATTTCTTGGACCATAGGTTCGTCCTCCTCTGCAATCATCTCACGAATATAGCTCATTCTGGAGCTAGTTTCGGTGGTTTTCTGGAATTTTGAGATCTTGATGTTTTCCTCGGGGGTATCAATTATCTCCACACTCTTGGATTTCTTTCTGCTCTTCACGACATGTTCCAAGAAGTCTTTGGGGGTGGCCCTCACACATCCAATCCCTGCCCGAGTGGGGAATTTAACTCGTTGATGGGGAAGTGAGGCCACCATCCCAAGTTTGGCTTGACTTGGAATGCCTATGATCGCATGGTAATCACTAGTCAAATCCATGACTACGAAATTGACTGTGGCTTTGGCTAGGAAGGGATGATCACCGACTTCAAGTTTTAGCTCCACAGTTCCCTTGGCTCCCACCTTGTGATTGGTGAATCCTTCTAGCCTTCCATGGTAAGGTTCCAACATGGTGTCTTTCAAGCCCATCTGTTGGAAGGCTAAATAATATAGGATGTCACGGGAGGCCCCCGTGTCAATGAGAAGTCTTTCGGATTCAACATTGTCTATTCGACCCTTTATTACCAAGGGTTGTTCACGAGCTGCTCGGCTTCCAGCTAACTCATTAGGAGAGAAACTAATGACCTCTTCTGCTTTATGGATCCAAGCAGGAACATGGTATACTTTGCTCAGCTCGTGGATCTGGTCCCTTAGTTTTCTGGTAGAAGTTACCTCTTCCCGTATCACATGCAATTTGGCCCTAGGAGGCCTGCGGTCTTCGTCCTCGCTTTTGTCGTCATCTTCACTTTCATGTTCCTTCCGCTTCCGCTTGTTATCTTTTTTCATAACATAACGATCTAACTTTCCCTCGTCGACCCATTTCTGGATTATTTTCTTGAGGGCCCAACAGCCATCAGTGGTGTGCCCGTTGTCTTTGTGAAAATCACAGTATTTGTTCATGTTACGAGGGAATTTTGGCTTGTCGGTCATTAGTTGAGGTGGAGGAAGGTTGACCAGCTGCATGATTTCAGAGATGGGCTTAGTAAGAGGAGTAAATTCAAGCTTCTCCGTGCTCCTTGTTTTGTTTTTCCCTTTGGAACCCTTGCCGTTTCCATTATTATTACGGCGAGTGCACTGTCGCCTCTGTTTTGTCTTGTCGGCTCCCCTTTTCTTTGTTTTGTCCTCGGCCATGGAAATGGCATAAGCTACCTTGTATAGCTCGGACTTTGTTTGAGGTTTCTGGGCGAGAGTTCATAAACGAGGGACCGATTTTAGGCCGAGTTGAAACAAACAATAACTTCCCTATCAGTGAGGCTCTCTTCAACACAGTCCGCCATTTTTCGGAACCGATGGCCTGTAGGCTGAGGGTGGTCTCTCCCTTTCTCGCTCAATGTTGGCCAAGTCTGGCCGGCCTTATCTTCCTCTTGCCGGCCAGTAGCAAAGTGGTCCAAGAACATTCTCCTCATGCCTCTCCAAAGAATCGATGCTACCTCTTTTAAGCTCACGGAACCAGTCAAAGGCATTCGGAGAAGGTGCTCGCGAAAGCTTTACGGAAGCGAGGTCATCGGCGGTGGTGAGGAGATTCATAGTTTGTTCAAAACTTTGCACGTGGTCTTTTGCATCGTAGTGCCATTGTATTTTTCGAAATTAGGGAGCTTGAGGTGGGGATTAGGTGGAGGCTGCGGTTATCCTCAAAGAGAATGGACGTGTTGCCCGGTCATAATCATCGTCATTAAACTTCTTTCCCCTCTCCATATCATCCAGTCTTTGCTTCAAGACTCCCATTGCTTGGTTTCCACTCCCTTGTCATCGCTTTGAGCGGGTGCTTCGTTGGGAGCTTCGACGGATTTGTCCTTGGGCGATCATTCACCTGCGTGCTCCGCGTCATGTCGGTGGTGTCCCGTTTGGAAGGAGCTTTGTCACGCCTTAATTCCAGGTCTTGACCGCCAAGTATCATCCTGTACGGCTCTGGTGTCCTCGGCCTTGCAAATTCTCGATGCCGAGGACGAGGAGAATCCGGTTGACGAGGTCGAGGAGAATTTGGTCGACGAGATCGAGGTGGCGTGGGATGCCTAGGTGCCATGACAAGACGAGCGGGGGATAGGCGTGCATTCAGCCGAGTCTCGTTCTTAGGTCCTGGAATTTACTTCCTCTTCCCTAGGAGTTAATTGGCTTCTCAAGTCGACCACTTTGGAGCCCTCTCGCTGCTTGTTGTGCCGAGGATGAGGAGAATCCGGGGAGCTTGCCTTGGTAGGTCCCCGGTCTTGAGGGGAGGAGGTTGTTGCTCATCCTGTCCCTTTTCGAGGGGGTTGCCCACAGATGGCCTAATAAATTCAGCCATGGAATGTTCTGGGTCTAATTGCAAGAGAGCAGCCTGTGTTTCATTCATTCTTTGTAATGTCTCCATTTGCCTATGTAACAAAGAGCGTCGGTCAATGGGTTGACTTCCTCCTGCTTGACCGGCATCGGCATTCTTTGTTTTCTTCCTTCCTACTTGCTTTCCGCGGGTACGAGTAGGACGAGGAAGCTCAGCACCTTCTCCCTCGGCATTCACCTGACCCTTGGAACGAAGGGTCATGGAGAGGGGAGGAAGGGCATCTGGCTGAGGTAGAGGAGGAGGAGGAGGCAGCTCCTCGGCTCCAGTGTTTGCCCCGTTCACTTGGGTTTGATCCTCCTCAGCGGTTACACTTGCAAATTGTCCGTCCATAGCAAATAAATCAACAAATTACCAATTTAAGCGAATATCCCAAAATCACAAATTCCAATCAAATTCGGAGCAGAATTTGATGCAAACTAAGAGACTGCAATTGGGCAACTTTGACAATGCCAAATTTTCCGGCCAAAATTGGGACAAAATTCCAACGCTTAAAACGGTTTCAACCAAAACTAGGCAAATTAGGCGGAAATTTGCGGATTCCGGCGAATCAAAAACAAAGCCGAAAGCAGTCTGCAGAAAATTCCGTTCAAACCAGAAAATTTCCCCGTAAAAAGCGGGCTTGGGCGATTATTCCAGGCCAAACAATGGGTGTTTGAATCGACTTCCCGGCAATGGAACCAATTGATGATGCCAAAATCGTCAAAACAGCCCAAATCCAAGCGATGATTGCTCCGGTGATTGCAAGGCCTGAAAATAAGAGAAAACACGTAAACTAAGTCGGGGCGGATCCGGATAAAGGCCCTCCGGCGTGAGAGTAAGTTCACGGTTTGTATATGAGAAAACAAATTGACAGAGTTTCCCCAATGTAAAAAGTAACGTACCAAATAATGAGCCATGGGGCTTGTATTTATAGGGATGGATTGATAGAATCCATGTTGAAGTAAACTTGTAAAGAGATAAGATGTAATCCTATGAGAATTATATCTGTTAAGGAACCCTTGTTTGACTTGAAGTGGTGTAGTTGGTTACAATCCTGATTGGATCATGAATGTGTAATCCTTGTTGTATAAGGACTGTACAATCTGCTAGCCGGAACGCCGAGGAACATGAATGTTCTACCTCGGCTTTGACAAGTAGACCGAGGTGAATGATTCTGATTCCTCGTCATTTGGAGATTGGCCGACACGGAGATGTGTCGGGGTAAATGATTTTGTTTCCTCGTCATGGTGATGAAATGCCGAGGTAAGAACTTTTCTTTCCTCGTCACTTGCGACATAACGGCCCAAGCATGGTGACATAAGGCCGAGATAAACGTTCCTCGTCATACAAGGAAGACCTTACTCGGCCCTGATACTTGGTTATTTAGATAATATTCATGGCCCAATTCAATTAGGCCCAGCTTGAGCAAACCCATAATTGTATCTCGGCTTATACTGTTCAATAATTAAAACAAAAAATATTTGCAACAACAAAAAATTGATCTTCTAACATGTGTTTATGTTGTGTCATATGTTGTAATATCTTAATAGACAATCGATTCTTCTTTTTCTTCAATCTTGCACAACTTGTGTCCATATATATCTTCTTTTTATTCAATCTCCATTTTTAGTGTGAATGACACTTAATCACTGTTTTTATAGTGAACGACACTTAATCATCGTTTTTATAGTTAACAACAAATTATTAGATGATAAAAGTGATGTTAATATGGTTAATCATCGTTTTTAAAGTGAATGTCACTTAATCATCGTTTTAGAGTGAATGACACTTAATCATCGATTTTAAAGTGAGCGACAATTAAATCGTTGTTTTTATAGTGAACGACACTCAATCATCATTTTTATAGTGAACGGACACTTAATTTAAAATTTAGTTTGGAATATTGAGAGATATTCTCAAGAAAAAAATATTTAGCCACCCAATGTATTTAGCTAGCTAAGTTGGTATTTAGACATGATTTCAAGATCGAAACTATGTGTGATACCATGATAAAATATGGAGAGCCTAAAATCTATTATGTATTATTTATATCTTAAAGTTTAAATAAGCTATAAGACTCATATTTATACCCAAACCATATGAGAATAAAATTTATTAGAATTCTAACAAATCTCCATATTATAATACTCCCTTCGTCCCAAAATGTTTGTTCCATTTGACTTTTTTGTTGAACTTTGACCACAAATTTATGAGAGATTAATCATGTTCATGAAATTCTAAAAGTTGTTGTTGATAATATTATTAATGGTGAATCAATAGGAATTTTTAGAATTTCATGAACATAATTAAATTGTCATATATTTGTGGTCAAAGTTCAACAAAAAAGTCAAATGGGACAAACATTTTGAGACGGGGGGAGTAGTAAATATATTTCTAATTGAAAATAATATTAACTAAGATAATTCTTATAAATTGGCTCAATATCAACTTAGTTAACTAAATATTTTCTTTTGTTAAGAAATTGTCACTGAGTGCGCGAAGAGCTATAGAATTTAGAGTTATCAGCTGGACAGAAAAAATGTTACAAGTTTCTGTCTTGACAGTTTTTCATCTAAAAAGAAACAAAAGTGGGGCGGGGAGTCTGTCAGTAATATAATAAATACTCCCCCGTCCCATATATTATATGTTTCATGCTTTTGAGAAATCACGCAAATTAAGGAAAAAGGTAAGTGAAGAAAATGTTGTGAGTGTAAAAATAAAATAGGAGAGAGAATAGTAAATTTGAAAAGTGTTGTGAGTATAAAAGTGAAATAGGAGAGAGAATGAGTGGCTGGAATAGTAAAGATTCTTTGTCATTTTAAAAAAGGTGAAGCTTTTAACGAAACACCCGTTTTGACAAAAGGTGAAACTTGAAATGAGCCGGAGGAAGTATATTTCTTATTTCCGTACCCGTCCCCAACCTGAAACTATGGTTAAATCCTAGAGACAGAGAGTAGAGCTGTAGAGAGCCAAAACAATTTAATATTTTCACAACAAATAAAAAACAAATTTAATTTACCTGAATCGTACATAAAAAAATAAAAACACACACACACACCGTATTTTGAGATTCGGCCCATATATTTTGGCTTATTGATTAAGGTCGTAACATCAAACAATTAATGTTTTTTGTTAAATGTGATAATTAGTATTAGTTAGGAGTACCTGATACTCGATTATTATCCATTAAGGGACCGTTTGGTAGGTCGATAAATGATTGGATAGGATAAATACTACGAAGGATAATTATTTGGTATGATTTTAAGATTTTTGATTAATTATACGTATAGAGCGGATAAGTGTCTAATCCCCTGATTATTTATCCCATGAAAAAGGGTGGTTTTATTAATACGGGATTAAAAAAAATGCTCCCCGCTAAAAAAAATAGCGCCTAATATTTCTCTTCTCAACTCTACCCTTCTTTATAAACCAAAGACCTGATCGATTTCACAGTTAACCTAAGAATCCTTTTCTAATCTCCAGTTACACAACGGCAACGGCTGACGGATTGTTGTCATCAAAAGGTACCATCTTTCTTTTTCGTTTTATTGTTTTCTTCTTCTCCTCTTTTTCAATTTGCTTTACTGATGTGTGCTTTGTTTGAGTTTATACAAATTATCTCTCGTTGTTTCCCTAGAAATCAACACTTATCTAGGTCGTTGTCTTCTTTTTCTTCACTGTTGTTATTCTTCTTCTTGTGCCCTAGATCTAGACGTGTCCATTTGGTTAACCGGAACCGCAAACCGGCCGGTTTTAAACCGGTCAAAATCGGTCAAAACCGGTCAACCGGTTTAACCGTAACCGATTTAACCGTAACCGATATTTACAAGGTTCAGTTTCGGTTTGTATTTTTAAAAATCGTGAACCGCCGGTTTTATGCTCGACCGAGTCATGAGGGTTGCTCGGCCGAGCAAGACATTTTTTCCAGTAAGTATTTACCATTTAATAGTCATGCTCGGCCGAGTCATATGAGTTGCTCGGCCGAGGGGGTCATTTTCCAGTGTATTAAACCGGTCATGCCTCATGCTTGGCCGAGTCATATGAGTTGCTCGGTCGAGCAGAACACTAGATATTAAAAAAAGGGTATGCTCGGCCGAGCAACACCAAAGACTCGGCCGAGCAGATCCAAACCGTCAAAACCGGAGGTTAATCGGAAAACCGTTAAAACCGTAAACCGTCAAAATCGTAACCGGTTGAGCCGGTTTGACGGTTCGATTCCGGTTGAGGTTTGTTCAAGGTTCAAACCGTCGGTTTTCAACCGTGAACCGGCAGTTGAACCGAACCGGCCACCTCTACCTAGATCTCAAATCTGTTGCAATACCAAATCCAATTGGATCTCTTTTGATTCAATTTGTTTTACTGATGTGTGCTTTGTGTGATGTGAGTTTGGGTCTATTGCAAAATACGCCCTAATAATGGCATGGTTTTTCTGATTAACGGTGTTGTGGATCCCAGTCTCTTGTTCAAGGCTTTTTATTTTTCTTTTATCATTCGTCATGCTGAAAGAACTCCATTCCTTTTTTATTTATCCTTGCTATTTAATTATGAGCTGATATATCGACATGATAGATCTGGATCATAATATCGCGGGCACTTGTATGCACACGCATATAATAATCCATCTTGCATTAGCAACTTTAAAGTTTGTCTAGAATTAGTACTCATGTTGACAAGCCAATTAATTTTCCATGGTTCTTTCTACTTATCATTTTCCATTTCAAGCTCATATCTGCTCTCATTGAGTTGACGTGTAAGTGTCTAAATGGTGATCGGTTGGAACAGGGTATCTGTTATATTGCATAATAAGTTCTCTTATGAGGCTTAATCATCTGAATGAACTCTTATGCATCCTGGTAATTAGGGACATGGTCCACATGGATAATGAATAGGAGGTTACGGTCTCGTACTCATTCATTCCTATATGTAGTCCTTTGGTGAATGCTAAACTTCTCAAAGGGAAATTGTAATTAAATGTAGGATAATTCGAGTATAGTTGGTAGTCAAACTTTCTTACCGGACTTGTCATCTCCCATAAATGGAAGGAGGTCTTTCATGGGGGTGGAGGCCTAATGTGTTCTGATGAAGTAGTTGCTTGTGGGTTTTATTCATTATCCAAGGATTCAAAGACTGAAATAGGGCATTTAGGTAGGATAAATTAGAGGCCAGAACCCCGGAAAGAAACATGTTGTTAAAAGTATTGTTGCAAAAAACATTTTAATCAGATCCAGGCATTAAAATCAGACTCAATATGAACTTTGAGCTTTTAGAAACAGACACTAGAACATACTGTGAGCTTTTAGAAACAGATGTTGACACTAGTTAAGGGAGTAATATGTTTGCCTAATATGATAGTCTTTTCTTTTACCTTTTTTCTTTTTTGGTCAATTTGATACCGGAAAATGGAAAAAGAGGAGGGAACACAAGTGAAACGTTTAAAAGGGGATACACACTCAAATACTATGGAATCCACCAAAATTATTGAGCAAAAGAACTCCTATAAAAAAATGCCAAAGGCTTCAAATTACATTCAAAAGTCTCCCTTTTTTTACCATCACAAGATGGGCTTATATAAGCTAAATGGAAAATCCCTCCATTCCATAATCAAAAGATGCAAGAATGAAAGTAATAAATGAACAAGGAAAACAAAAAGTTGCTGATAGGCTGTATGCAGACAGCTTGGACCTTCTGTAGAAAAATTGAATTATCTCTTTTTCTAGAGCTCGGAACGACGAATCGATTTTTTTGTATGAAATTAGACACATAGACCTTTTCAACGGATGTCTTTACGCCTTCTGGAACCTTCTAGATCAGAACAGTTTATTCCTCAAAGTTCACTGAAAATCTGGTTTTGTAGAATTTTAAATTCACCTTCATTGAATCTGTTTTCGTGACTTTTGCTCTGCCGTTCATTGAGTTTGTCACCATGAAATTATCCTTTGTCATTCTCACATTGGGTGTTG
Source organism: Adenophora triphylla var. japonica (assembly GCA_022495995.1). Lineage (NCBI taxonomy): Eukaryota > Viridiplantae > Streptophyta > Magnoliopsida > Asterales > Campanulaceae > Adenophora > Adenophora triphylla. The sequence goes on along the minus strand of JAFEMH010004218.1, from coordinate 112,318 downwards.
ACTAATTTGGTTCGATCCCTCTTTAAATCCAAAGTTACTAATGTATGTCTGCCAAATGCTGATTTGAACTTTGCTTTGTTAATTGTTGTTCCAAGAATGATCAACTATTACAATAGTTTTACAATAGTTTTTACAGAATGAAGGGTGTGTATATAATATATTTTTATTTTGATTGACATTACTAGTTTACTTGTTATATAGACATGGATTCTCCAAATAATGAGGAAGAGATAGCCATCTTTCTAGCCATGCATGCTGTTTTGGTTAATGTTCATGCTTACTACAACATGATGACAGCTGCTATATCCTACGCAAATGAAAATGGGTTTTTGAAATTTGATGAAAATCGTCTATATACAATGTTCTATAAGATTCCAAAGCAAGTACATGAACTCGATAGGTTGCTTAAACAGTCTGACACTATTTGCATCAATAATTTGAGAATGGATATACACATTCATTGTTCTTTGTAATATGCTTAGGGAGAAAGGGGTTTTTGATTCTAAGTATGTATCTCTTGAGGAGAAAGTAGCTACTTTTCTATCTATTCTTGTGTATCACAAGAAAAATCGAATCATAGCGTATGACATGAGGAGATCAGGATAAACTGTTAGCAACTATTTTAATGAGGTGCTTAATGCTGTTGTGATGCTTGGCCCTCGTTAACAACTTGTGAGACGGAATGGTCCGTTTGTATTTTGCTTGAAATGTTTCTGAAACTATTCATACTTGCTTCTTCACTACCTAAGCTGCTGGAGGATGCCTCTGAATCTGAACAGCCATTAAATTCTGCTGATGTGAGCTGCGATGTGATCACATCATGGGGTATATCAGTCTTTTCTGCATTCTCTTGCTTTCTCTCTAGAATTTTCTGTTCAGATTCTTCATTGGCGGTCTCCAGCTCTTCAACAAAACCTGTAATATCACTAAACTTATAACAATTGTCAGAAGTTTTAAATCCTTTAAAGACACAATTTTCTGTTTTATAAAAAACCTCACAAACTTGCTTATCAAATTTCACATGCATATCATCGTCACACAAATGACTAATGCTTATGAGATTGACCTTAAGACCTTCTACATGAAGAACATTATGGAGATTAGGTAGACCCTCAACACTCAAGGTTCCTTTACCAACAATCTTACCTTGGCCTCCACCTCCATATTTCACTTTACCTTCATTCAAGTAATCAGACAGGAATTCAATTGTACTTGTCATGTGCCTAGATCACCCACTATCAAAATACCAAGAGTTAGACACACGGTTCTTCAGAGAGGTGAAAACAACCTTACACTCCTCATCCTTCTTCTCAGCCCACACGAACTGCCCAGATTTCTGGTGATGTGAGTGGTGATGTGAGTACATCCGGGGGCTCATCTGCGGAGAAGATTTTCCAAGATCATGAATTCTTTGGTAACAAAAGGGTCTGATATGACCTGGAGTAAAACAGTAATGACACACAAACTTTCTTCTCCTAGGTTTGGACTCTACCTTTTGAAAAGCTTTAGATTTAGAGGTACCTTCGCCTTCATTTACAAATGTGGATTCATAGCCAAAGACCAGTTTTAGTTTGAATTCCCAAGTTTAAAACTTCTTCAAGTTTAGCTTTTCCAGAGTTTAACTTTTTAAAAGTCCCATTCGCTTTTTCAAGTTCAGCTTTGGTTTTCTCGAGTTCAATATCACGCTTAGTGAGCATGACTTCAAGTTTGGCTATGGAATCCTTTTGGTTGTCATTTTCAATGGAAACTCTCTCAAGATCAGATTTTAAGGAAGAAATTTCAGTTGAGAGTTTCACATTGATCTTTTCAAAAACATCAAGTTTTTCAATACGTTTTTGCCAATCAACAAAAAGATCAATGTATGCCTCATGAAGTTCCTCAAAATTGCCATCACACTCCTCTTCATCCTCTGGTTTTTCAGAAACATAAGAATTAAAGCAGTTGAACACAGAGTCGGAAGATGTGATAGTTGGTGTGACTACATCTGAAGTAACATTAGTAGGATGTCCGTGACTTAGAGACGAGATTTCAATGATTGCTAAGTTTAGCGTTTCATCATCGTCCTCACTGTCACTAAGGGTCGCACAAAAGCTCATTCCCTTTTTCTTCAGAGTGTTAGCACACTCATTGGCATAGTGCCCAAAGCCTTTGCAGGCTCTACATTGAATAGATTCAGATCTTTTATTAGTAAAACTTCTAGGTTGTTTAAAAGTATTTCTAGTATCCTCCTCAGAATTTTCAAAAGTTGTTGTGTTTTGACTTTCTGATGGAAACTTATTCTCCTTTTTGTTTTTTAAAAATGATGTAAACCTTTTGGTGAGTAAAGCATTATCTTCAATTTTCAAATCAGAAATCTCTATATCTTTAGAGATTTCTACAATTTTTTTAGAAACTTTGGAGGCATTGGAAAGAGATCAGCAAGAGCAATGCTTTCAGCCTTATATTGTTGCTGAATAGATGTGTTCATCTAAAACATGGTTAGTTTACCCACAAGAGTATCTAATCCCATGGTTGTAGTGTCATGTGCTTCTTCAATGGCAGCAATTTTAATATTAAACTTATCAGTAACAGTTCTTAACATCTTGCTAACTAGCCTTTGATTAGATATAGGCTCACCTAGGGAGAGACATTCGTTTGAGATTTCTCTCAATTTAGAAGAAAAGCTTTTTATGTCTTCGATCTCATTCATCCTCAAGTTTACAAACTTGGTCATGAGAATTCTCAACCTAGTAGCCTTTACACTATCATCACCTTCACAATGACCTTGCAAAATATCCCAAGCTATTTTTTGCTACATTTTAATTTATAACAAGTCTAAACATGTGTTCATCCACATGACTTAATATAGAACCAAGAGCCCTAGAATTATAATTAGCAAGTGTAATTTCAGCCGTAGTCCAGTCTTCCTTAGGTTTAAGTTTGTAGGATTTTTCAGAGGTTTCACCCACTACATCCTTGTTTTCAACCTTAGGAGGAGACCATGGGACAATAATACTAAGACACGCTCTTTCATCAATTTATTTGATGTAAAGACGCATCTTAGCTTTCCATAAAGCATAATTAGTTCCATCCAAAACAGGAGGACGGTATTGATTCAAGTGTCCTTCCATAATGACTACTCTTTCTTGGATCTCACTCAGTGTAATCGAGTGGAGCTCTGATACCAATTGAAAGAAATTGAGCAGCTAGAAAGTGCACAGGAACACATAGACGCCTGATGTGAGTACTGATGCTATCACACCAGCACTAGCATCAGCGACAAAAGCAGCGAAATATAAAGATTAAAAACGTTTTGAAACGTTTTGAAACACAAAAATAACACTTATCTACAGCAACTTGTTGTAGACAATGAAACTTCTCTTATTAAATCAAATATGAACTCGGTTACAAAGAAGAACACAATGAGAAGACAAAATAACCAAAATACTCTCACACGAAAAACACTCTTCTGTAGTATGAAACTTCAGCAACTTAGAGCTTAAAAACCGTAAATATTAATCAGCCTTGAACCTTGTATTTATAGCCAAGGAGGTCACAGATTAGGATGAGATAAGCTTGAGGAATATATCTTCAATTTAGTCTTCTTTATTTCTTTAACCACTCAAGCAATCATTTTCACTTTAGACCTCTTTCCTTATGTGAGAGTCCTACAAAAATAAACAAACTACACACTAAAAATAAACTAAGTTTTTGGTTAGTAGGTTAGTACATTTAAAATAAATAACTAAATAAACAAAAGAGATATTTACAAATATATTTTAAAAATAAGAAAGATACAAATCCTAATAATTAAAAAATCATCCTTGGAAAATATGTGTGAAACACTCACACTTACACACACCATCTTGACCAGCGCCATCACCTCAATGTCGCCACCATCATCACCACCATCCCACTACTAGTCCAACTTCATCACCACAACCTATCATCATCATTGTTTTGGTAAAAAACAATCAAATGTAAAGTAATTCGAAATAAAATTGAGGAAGGTGCAATGGAATATAATCGGTGTAACAATGAAACTAAGATGGCTCGATCATGTAACGAGGAAAGCCCTTGAGACAATTATCTCGCCGGCACAAAATCTCGGAAGGTGTTTAGGGTCACCTTCGTCCCAAACGGTAGTATTGATCTTGATGAGTTATAAAGGTTGAAGCTATGGCGGATTACAATGTGTTTGTGAACTGTGTGTGAATGTTGCGTGTTTAGTGTTTCAGCCATGAGCCTTTAAATAAGGAAAAAATAACTGAAGATAACATAAACTCTAACAAACTTTTCTAGAATCTCGGCCTTATTATCTCAATCTTGACTTGGTCTCTCAACCGTTGAAATGAGTCATGGAATATGTTTTTCCCACGTTCTTTATACCTGTAATTAAATATATAACAGAAATAATTAAATAATGAATTAATTATCTAAGTAAATTTTACCTTGTCCACGGGTTTGAAGATGACGACATGCTGGCAACCTTTCAAGATGTAGCAATCCTGAATTTACCCATAACAATTGTTCCCAAAAACTGTCTTTAAATGAATTTAAATGGATGGTTTTTTTACTTCGTTCTAGAAGCTTGGGCGGTTAATTAATTTTGAGGGCGACGTGGCAGTTGAGGAGTTTAATCCAACTTAATTAGCGTAACTACCAAGGATCTAGGGTTTTTAACTGAACTCTTTTCACTTTCTTCTTCACTTTTCCAACGCTTTGTTCATCTTCTTCATGGCGGTGATTTCCTCTCAAGATTTTCTCTCAAGGTAAAATCTTTCCCTCTCTCTTTCCCCCTTTTTGCTTTTTTTGAAAAAATGGTTAAGCCAAGAAAGGGGAAGGCTGCAAGAAACCCTCTGAGTTTGAACGAGGATGGGGGTTTTTCTTGCGAAGGCTTGTTGGCGAAACCCGATGAAGAAGTCTGTATTTTTAACAACGAGCTCATCGAATCTGTCAAGGATCGACGATGCTTCCCAGATTCCACCATCTTTAGGTCTTTTGATGTATTTCTTAGGGCTGATTTCATATCTCCGCAGTAGGTCTGTTTTTATGAATATCCCTTTGCTCTAGGTTTCTCGTATCTTTTCCCTGCATTAATAACTGAGTTTTTTAGAAAAACAAACTTAGCTTTCGTCCAACTGATGCCCATGGTTTGGAGGATTTTCTCTTGTGTCCTGCGGATGAACCGTGAATTTGGTTAGACATAGGTTTGAGAGAGTTAGCTTTTGTATACGAGGTCCAAACCTTTGGCTCCACGAGATATCTTCTAAAAACTAGGTATGGCATGAAACCTCTGTTTTTGAAAGTAACAGTGAACGATAGGGGTTGGAAATAAAAATACTTTTTTGTTGAGAAGGATTCCTTGGAGGAAGGAGATTTCTTGGCAACTGGATGGAACAGGGAAGGTATCCCTCTTTCAAACTTCAATTTTTCTTTATTTCCCGCACTTACTTGTTGTAATTTCTTTGTTTGTTTTTGCAGCTATTGATTAGGCGAAGCTCTTCCCACTATCTGCCGAGACCATTGGTAAAGTGAGGAGATTATTGGAGTTTTCAGAGGAGGAGCGATCCTTCAAGTCACTTGAAGCAATAGCCATTTTTGAAGAACAGGAGATACCACCATCTACTGAGATGTCCACTGGTAAGATCCTAAAAATTTGCCTTTTTGTATCTGAATTTTGCTTTCCTCTGATAGCATGTTTTTGACAGTTTCGAAGTCCACAGCTGCTTTTTCCTTAAAGGACCTTCAGGATTTTGTTGGGAAAACCCAGGCTAGCCAACAATCGGTGCCTAAGAAAGAGATGGAGGCACCATCTGCAGGAGCAAGGGTGAAGAAGAGGAAGGGTAGTTCTAAGGAAGTAATAAACATTGATGAAACAGGTTTGGCTGATGTAGAAGAGGCACTTGCTAGAGCAGCAGTGGTAAGTTTTTTGAAAAAAAAGAGTTTAAAAGGAATTTTTATTTGAATAACGCATCTCAGATTTGATCAAAGGTATGTCTTCTATTCAAGACACTCAGTTGCAGGAAATTGAAGATGTGAGGAAGAACATGATGACCTCCGCTGCCCGAAGCATGATAGAAATAAAAGTTCAAATGATGGAAGAGTTTCATGATGGGAAACATACAGAGTGGGATGTTGAGCAGCAACGTTCACTCTTGAAGGCTTTGGATGCTAAGGCAGAGGAAGCAGGAGAAGGATCTTCAGCTGCTAAGGATGATGATATCCTAGACGAAGGAGCAGCGGCAACATCTGCGGCAGTAGCCACCCCGTGAAGGAAAAAAGAAAATGGTTCTTTTGAAAAACTTTTGGTTTAAAAACATTGGTTTGAAAATAGGCTGCATCCCAAAGACAATGTTTGAATGTTTTTTGGTTTGTAATCGGTCCATAAGGGCCAAGACAATTTGTTTTTCAAGTGTTGGGTTGGTCCAACACTTTCATGCTTTTCGTAGGGTAAAAACTTTTGCTTGGGTTTTGATGAAAACTTTTGCTCAAGCATCTTTTTGAAAAATGAAATTAGGAGGTTGGCATGCTAACCTTTTCGTAGAGAGTAACAACTTGCAAGCGGATGTATAAATCCTTTGCAATTACTTTGATTGACATGTGAATGTCAATAACCTTTAGTTCTTAGGTGGCATGAATATGCCACAACCATATTGATAAATTTTTAGGGTCAAAACTCATTGAACGAGTGGACATGGGTAATTCTTACATATTAAACGTACGGGCCCACCACACACCTCAATCAAGATTGACATCGTGCGCTCCAGGCGAGGTGTTTAAACCTTAATAAGAAGAAAGAAAGTAATTTTTTTAAACCTTTGAAGGGATTAAGTACCTTAAACGGAGGTGAGATGGCCAGTCTCAAAACAGTTGTTTTCACGAGAATTGTAATGAATTGACGATTTCTTGCAAAATAACAAGATAATGAGAGATTTCGACATCTTTTCAGATGTCATATTTTACTTGATAAAAGAAAGTAAAAAGGTGCTAGAACTTCATAAAATTATTTCTTTTAAACAGAAAGTAAGAAAATGGTCGTACCTGATTTAAGATGTTAACTTCTTGGAAGGATGTTAACATCTCAATTTGTCAAGGAGTTTTATTCAAATGCTTCTTGTTTCCTTGCAAACATAAACATGTTAGGGGTGGGCGTTAGCTTAGCTAACGCCCCTCCGATGCTTAAGTCAGTAATCATTCAAGAAATAAACAAAACGAAAACAAGTACTTTTATTGAAAATAGAACGGTAAAGATCGTACCTTGGTTTTATTTGCGTTGTAACGTAATTATGGAAACTTACATAAAGTAGGATTTGAGGTGAATGGCATTCCAGCTTCGGAGAATCCTTGCTCCCTCCAGGGTTGACAGCCAATATGAGCCTTTACCTGCTTTGGCATCAACTAAGTATGGCCCTTCCCATTTGGGGGCCATCTTTCCAGCATTGGGTTCTCTTGTATTCTGGAACACCTTTCGTAGGACTAGATCACCGACTTGGAACTTTCGTGATCTAACGTTTTTGTTGTAGGATCTAGCAATATTTTGTTGATACACTGCTATCCTGATCTTGGCTAAATCCCTTAGCTCGTCAATGGTATCTAGATCATAACCCAGATTGGCATCATTCTGTTCAGGTGTCAACATCTTGAATCTGGCAGTAGGGACGACGACTTCTGCCGGGATGACTGCTTCTGCTCCAAATACTAAGGAGTAAGGAGTTTGGCCTGTCGCATTCTTTGGCGTGGTTCTATCTGCCCAAAGGACAAATGAAAGCTCTTCTGTCCATCTTTCTTTCTATTGATCTAGCCTCTTCTTTAGGTTATTGATGATTATTTTGTTACTTGATTCTGCCTAGCCATTAGCTTGAGGATGCACTAGTGAGGATGTCACCATCTTAACTCCCCACCTAGTAAGAAAATCCTGCATCTTCTTGCTGATGAACTGGGAGCCGTTGTCACATATTATTTTAGAGGGGATGCCAAATCTGCTAAATATTTTTCTTAATGAAGGATATGACTTCTTTATCACGAACTTGCACGTAAGATTCAACTCCAACCCACTTAGAGAAGTAATCAGTCATTGCTAGCAAAAATACTTTTCCTCCGGGGAGCTTTAGGCAATTTTCCCACTATATCCATTCCCCACCTCATAAATGGCCGAGGGGAGAGGATTGGATGAAGTAATTCTGCGGGCTGGTGCAAGATGTCGCTATGCCTCTGGCAGGAATCACATTTTTTGGCAAAGATGGCAGCATCTTAACGCATTGTTGGCCAGTAGTAACCCATTCGTAGAGCTTTCATATATAGGCTTCTGCCCCCAGAATGGTTACCACATAGTCCTTCATGCAATTCTCTTAGAACTTCCATGGCTTTGTCAGCTTCGAGACATCTCAAGTATGGACCTGCAATGATTTCTTAAACAACACATTATCTATTAATACGAATCTTGAAATCCTTACCCTGAATGCTCTTGCATTCTTTTCCTCAGTAGGGATGGTGCCATCTTGAAGATATTTAATTATTGGCGTCGTCCAAGATATCTCTATCTGATTATCTGGGATGTCGTCATCTGTGCAGAAAAGTTCTAACCTTTCCACTGCAGGGATGTCAACATGTATGATTGGTAAATTGGTCTGAAATAAGCTTTTGAAGATGATCCAAGATTGGCCAATGCATCTGCTTGAGAGTTCTCCTCTCGGGGTATTTGTTCAAAGGAGAAGATTTGAAATTTGCTTGCCAGAATTTTCACAATGCCTAAATAAGTTGTCATCTTGGCATTTTTTGTTGCATAGGAACCATTAAAATGATTGACAAGTAACAATGAATCACTTTATACCTGTATTGCTTTAATTTTATGTCTAGAGCCACGGTTAGGCCCACGATTAAGGCTTCGTATTTTGCTTCATTATTGGTGGCTTTAAAATCACAAATAATGGCCTGGGATATGATGTCCCCTTGTGGTGACTTTAGGACAACACCTAGCCCTGTGCCCCTCATATTAGAAGCACCATCTGTGAATAGAGTCCACTTTCACAGGATGTCCCCATCTTGGAGTTGTTGGACTTCAAGTTCTACTTCCGGTTGCATGCTTGGACTAAAGTCTGCCACAAAGTCTGCAAGTGCTTGGGATTTTATTGTTGTTCTAGGCTCATACTTGATGTCATAAGTGCTTAGTTGAATGGGCCATTTGGCCATCCTTCCTGACATTTCTGGTTTTCTCATTACACTTTTTATTGGATAGTTAGTACGAATGACAATGATATGAGTTTCAAAATAATGTCTTAACTTAATTGAAGCAGAAATTAAAGCTAATATTAATTTTTCAAGATGTGAATACCTGGTTTCCGCATCGAGCAGTGTTTTACTTACATAATATATCGGCTGCTGGACGCCATCTTGATCACGGACCAGGACGACACTAACTACAATTTCGGAGACAGCTAAGTAAACACATAATGACTCATCTTCTTGAGGCTTTGAGAGTAGGGGAGGCGTTGACAGGTACAACTTTAAATCTTGAAAGGCTTGTTCATGCTTTTCAGTCCACTCGAATCTGGAATTTTTCTTCAAGATGTCATAGAATGGCTTGCACCTGTCTGAGAATTTTGAGAAGAATTGATTCAATGCTGCCACTTTCCCCGTCAATCTTTGAACATCTTTGATGGATTTAGGTGACGTTAGATTGATGATGGCTCTTATTTGCTCCGGGCTTGCCTCTATCCCTCTTTGCGTCACCATGTAGCCCAAGAATTTACCGGACTTCATGCCAAAATTGCACTTTGCTGGGTTCAGCTTCATGTTGAATTTGTCCAGGATGTCAAATGCTTGAGTAAGATCCCGAACATGATCTCAGTTTTCTTTGACTTTATCACCATATCGTCGATGTATACTTCCATGGTGTCCCCAATCTTCTCTTTGAACATCATGTTGACCAGCCTCTGGTATGTAGCACCTGCATTTCTTAGTCCAAAAGGCATTGCAATATAATAATAAATACCTATTGGGGTAATGAAGGCGGTGTTCTCTTGGTCGGATGGCTCCCTCTGGATTTGCTGGAATCCTGAAGATGCATCCAAGAAAGTCAACACTTCATGTCCAGAAGTAGCATCTACTAAAGTATCAATATATGGCAAAGGGAAAGGATTTTTTGGACAAGCTTTGTTTAAGTCTGTGAAGTCGACACAAACTCTCCACTTTCCATTCTTCTTCTCTACCACCACCACATTTACCAACCACCTTGGGTATTCAACCTCTCTGATCATCTTAGCCTTGAGCAATCTATCTACTTCTTCTTGAATGATTAGGTTCCTCTCCTGCACGAACTTTCGTCTCTTTTGGTGAATTGGTCTGAAGGATGGATCAATGTTGAGTTTGTGAGTGATGACATCTTTGTTGATGCCTGTCATATCTTTATGCTTCCAGGCAAAGCTTTTAATCCTGCTTTTCAAGAGGTTGACAAGATCTTCTTCGATTTCTGCTGGAACATCTTGGCCAATCAGCACCTTGAGATCTGGGTTTGAGGGGTCTAAGAATATCTCTTTCACATCATGCTCCTTTGCCTCCAGAACCTCACGGGCCTTTCTCTTAATTGCTACGCCATCTTGGGAGATGTCGACGCCTTCATGGAGGTCATATAGCATTCTTTAGCTGACTGTTGATCACTGTAGACCTTAACAACTCCCCAGGGTGTCGGCATAGTGACACATTGGTGATAGGTGGATGGTACTGCCTTCATTCCATGGATCCAGGGTCTTCCAAAAATTACATTGTAACATGTAGCACTATCAATCACGCAGAATCTCTCCATGGAGTTGATACCTTCAACATAAACTGGAAGGGTAATCTCTCCCACAGTACTTTTGGTTTCACCACTGAAGCCTACGAGCACTGAGGTTCTTTTTACAATGCTATCTTCAGGGATCTTCATTTCTTTCAAGGCATCTAGTATAATGAGGTTTACAGATCTGCCTCCATCTACTAGGATACGTCAGACTTTGCAATTGGCGATCTGGAGTGCAATGACCAAGGCGTCATGATAAGGATCCATAACATTGTCTCTGTCACTTTCTTCGAAGGAGATGACATCTTGGGATGTGAGCTGCATCATCTTTGAGAGTCTCTCGGGCTTCTCATCCTTAGCTTGCTTGGCAAATCTCTTAGCTGCAGAATAAGAAGTACCACAAATATCAGAACCACCACTAATAACATTAACTACTTTGTTACCGGCGCAGGAGATGGCGGTCTGGTTGCAACGGGCTCTTTGTTTTCCGTCTTGGTCTTGCGGTTTTCAAGGAGTTCTTTAAGATGTCCCTTAGACAACAGGTAACTAATTTCTTTCCTCAAGGCGATGCAATCTTCGGTAAGATGTCTGAAATCCTCGTGGTAAGCGCACCACTTGGATTTATCCCTCCATCCGGACAACTTGTTAGTCTTTCGAGGCCACCTTGCTTTATCTACAAGATTACTCATTGCACTCAGGATACCTGAAACATCAACAGAGAAACAATAATCAGAAATTTTAGGAGATTCAAAATCGTCATCATCTCCATCATCTTCCACACAATTGACTTTGTTATGGTCATTTCTGTGGTAGGGTCTGGATCTGTTCTGCCTTTAGTGAGACGACTCTATCTTCCTGTCAGGATGGTCATATGATGAAGCCTTGTCAGGATTCTTGGATTGCTGTACCTTATCCTCTTCTAGCCTGATGAACCTTAAAGCTCGGTTTTGGATATCCTCCATCTTCTTGCACGGGTTCATCACCAAATCTTCATAGTAAGGGGAATCCTTCTTCAAGCCCATTTTGAAAGCTTCCGCAGCTGTCGCCATGTCCAAGTTAGGGATCTCCAGGACTTCTTTATTAAACCTGTTAACATAGTCCTTTAAGGCTTCGGCGGGCTGCTGGGTGATACGGTAAAGATCACTGGTGAGCTTCTCAAATTGTCGGCTGCAAGAGAATTGATTGTTGAACAGGTTGACAAGTTGAGCAAACGACCCAATAGAACCAGGAGGTTGACGGATTAGCCACTTCAATGCTGGTCCTACCAACGTCGAACCGAACCCTCAACACAAACAAGTTTCAGGAAACTAGAGCGGAATGCGAACGATCTCCATCTTTTCTTGGTAGTCGGCGACATGCTCTTCAGGATCAGAACTTCCATCATACAACTTCATGGCAGGAACGCTAAATCCTTTCGGGATGTCGACATGCACAATTGCTGGAGTAAAGCGAGACTGATTGTAACATGTTGGGGAGACCTGCTGGATAGGCGGGGTGACACCTGGCACATTCATGATCATGTCCCTCAACTCCTGAAGCTGATTTGCAATGTAGGTACCTGCAAAAGGGTTAGTAGCACGAGCAGTATTATCCAAGGCAGAACTAGTATTGAAATTAACAAAAGGATTAGCATTATCTGCAGAGGACATCAGGACGGTGCTATTAGTGAAGATGGGTCCTTCTAGAAAATTCATCCTGTAGGCACTAGTGGCTAAAGGTGTCGACATCGCCACAGAAGTCGTCATGGGAGGAGAAGACGTCAGGATTGGTGATGACGACATCCTTACAGATGATGCCATTGGAAGGAATTCATTAAAAGTTTGAGATTTGTCCCCAATGTTGAAATCAAGGACTCTAGGACGGTAAGGAGAAACAGCATCCATTCCTTTAGAAAGCAACTCTTGTTCTTTTTGCACCTTTATCAAGCTTTCGACTATCAAGGAGGTGTTATTCTGTTGGCGATCCAGCTGATTCTTCATCTGAACGAGCATGCTTTTGATCTCAAGATCAGGAGATGGAGACATCTGCTTCTTGCCAGAATTCACAGGCGGAGGAGGAGGTAATGTTTCTTGGCCTCCGGTTGTTGGCCTGCTACTGGTTTAGGGATTTGCACTGCTAGGGATAGAAATGGTTTTGCTGACGGCGGAAGTCATAGGTTGGGTGGACATGGTAGAAACGTAAGGATTTTAAACCGATTAAAAAACCAATGGCCCCACGGTGGGAGCCAAACTGTTTTGGTAAAAAATAATCAAATGTAAAGTAATTTGAAACAAAATTGAGGAAGGTGCAATGGAATATAATCGGTGTAACAATGAAACTAAGATGGCTCGATCATGTAACGAGGAAATCCCTCGAGACAACTATCTCGCTGTTTTGGTAAAAAACAATCAACAATAAAGAAATTCGAAATAAAGTTGAGGAAGGTGCAATGGAATATAATCGGTGTAACAATGAAACTAGGATGGCTCGATCATGTAACGAGGAAAACCCTTGAGATAACTATCTCGCCGGCACAAAACCTCGAGAGGTGATTATGAGCACCTACCTTCCCAAACAATAGTATTAATCTTTCTGAGTTACAAAAGATGAAGCTATGGCGGATTACAATGTGTTTGTGAACTGTGTGTGAGTAGTGCGTGCTTAGTGTTCCAGCCATGAGCCTTTAAATAAAGAAAATAACTGAAGATAACATAAACCCTAACAAACTCTCTTTGAATCTCGGCCTTGTTATCTCTTTCTTGACTTGGTCTCTTCAACCGTTGAAATGGGTCCATGGAACATGTTTTTCCCACGTTCTTTTATTCCTGTAATTAAATATAACAGAAATAAATAAATAATGAATTAACTATAAAAGTAAATTTTACCTTGTCCACGGGTGTGAAGATGACGACATGCTGGCAACTATTCAAGATATAGAAATCCTGAATTTACCCACAACAATTGTCCCCAAAACCTGTCTTTAAATGAATTTAAAAGGACGGTTTTTTTCTACTTTCTTCTAGAAGTTTGGGCAGTTAATTAATTCGGAGAGATACGTGGCAGTTGAGAGGTTTAATCCCACTTAATTAGCCTAACTACTAAGGATTTAGGATTTTTTAATCGAGTTCCTTTCACTTTCTTCTCCACTTTTTCAATCGTTTTCATCCTAGCTTCTTCACGGCGGTGATTTCTTCTTCAAGGTAAAATCTTTTCCTCTCTTTTTTCCATTTTTTACTTTTTTGAAAAAATGGTTAAGCCTAAAAAGGGCAAATCTGCAAGGAACCCTCTGAGTTTAAACGAGGATGGGGGTTTTTCTTTCGAAGGTTTGTTGGTAAAACCGGATGAAGAAATTTGTGTCTTTAACAACGAGCTCAAAAAATCCGTCAAGGATCGACGATGCTTCCCGAATTCCACCATCTTTAGGTCTTTTGATGTATTTCTTAGGGCTGACTTCGTATTTCCATAATGGGTTTGCTTCTATGAATATCCCTTCACTCTAGGTTTCTCGTATCCTTTCCCTGCATTGATAAGTGAGTTTTTTAGAAAAACTAACTTGGCTTTTGTCCAACTGATGCCCATGGTTTGGAGGATTTTTTCTTGTGTTCTGCGAGTGAACCGTGAATTCGGTTTAGACATAGGTTTGAGGGAGTTAGCCTTTGTATACGAGCTCCAAACCTTTGGTTCCACGAGATATCTCCTTAAAACTAGGTCAGGCATGAAATCTCTATTTTTGAAAGTAACCGTGAATGATTGGGTTGGAAATCGAAATACTTTTTTGTTGAGAAGGATTCCTTGGAGGAAGGATATTTCTTGGCAACTGGATGGAACATGGAAGGTATCCCACTTTCAAACTTCAATTTTCCTTTATTTTTCGCACTCACTTGTTGTAATTTTCTTGGTTTTGTTTTTGCAGCTATTGATTGGGCTAAGCTTTTCCCTCCATCTGCCGAGACAATTGGGAAGGTGAGGAGATTGTTAGAATTCTCAGAGGGGGAGCGATCCTTCCAGCCTTTTGAAGCCATAGCTATTTCTGAAGACAAGGAGATACCATCATCGACTGAAATGTCCACTGGTAAGATCCTATTTTGTCTACAAAGTTTGCTTTTTTGGTATCTGGATTTCACTTTCCTCTGATGGCACGCTTTCTGTTCTTGACAGTTTCAAAGTCTATATCTGCCTTTTCTCTAAAGGACCTTCAGAATTTCGTTGGGCAAATTCAGGCAAGCCAACAGTTATCGGTGCCTAAGAAAGAGATGGAGGCACCATCTGTAGGAGCAAGGGTGAAGAAGAGGAAGGGTAGCTCTAAGGAAGTGATAAATGTTGATGAAACAGGCTTGGTGGATGTTGAAGAGGCGCTTGCTAGAGCTGCAGTGGTAAGTTTTTTGAAAAAAAAATAGAGTTTCAAAGAAATTTTTATTCGAATAATGCATCTCAGAGTTTGACCAAAATTTTCTTTTGCAGGGTGTTGATGCAGCTAAAATAAGAATGAGCAGTCTTGAGGAAAGGAATAGGAAGTTGGTGCTGGAGGCTATTCAGAACAAGAAACAGAGGGAGGCTTTGGCTAAGAAGAATGAAGATCTACAGAATGAGGTGGAAAGCTTGATGAAAGGAATGTCTTCCATCCAAGACACCCAGCTGCAGAAGATTGAAGATGTGAAGAAGAACATGATGGCCTCTGCTGCCCGAAGCATGATAGAAATTAAAGTTCAAATGATGGAGGAATTTCATGCTGGGAAGCACATAGAGTGAAATGTTGAGCAACAACATTCACTCTTCAAGGCTTTGGATGCTAAGGGAGAGGAGGCAGGAGAAGGATCTTCGGCTGCTAAGGATGATGACATCTTTGAGGAAGGAGCAGCGACAACATCAGCGGCAGTAGCCACCCCATGAAGGAAAAAAGAAGATGGTTCTTTTGGTTTAAAAACTTTTGGTTTTAAAAAACTTTGGGTTGAAAAATGGGCTGCGTCCCAAAGACAATGTTTTTAAATATCTTGGTTTGTAATCAACCCATAAGGGCTAAGATAATTTGCTTTTCAAGTGTTGGTTCAGTGCAACACTTTTACGCTTTTCGTAGGGTAAAACTTTTGCTTGGGTTTTGGTGAAAAACTTTTTCTCACGCATCTTTGTGAAAAATGAAATTTAGGAGGTTGATATGCTAACCTCTTCGTAGATAGTGACAACTTGCGAGTGGATGTAGAAATCCTTTGCAATTACTTAGATTGACATGTAAGTGTCAATAACCGTTTGTTCTTAGGTAGGATGAATATGCCACAACCATATTGATAAATACTTATGGTCAAAACTCATTGATCGAGTGGAGATGGGTAATTCGTACATATTAAACATACGGGCCCACCACACACCTCAACCAAGGTTGACATCGTGCGCTCCAGGCGAGGTGTTTAAACCTTAATGAGACGAAAGAAAGTAATTTCTTTAAACCTTTGAAGGGATTAAGTACCTTAAACGGAGGTGAGATGGCCAGTCTCAAAACGGTTATTTTTACGAGGATTGGAATGAATTGAAGATTTCTTGCAAAATAACAAGTTAACGAGAGATTTTGACATCTTTTCTTTTGCCATATTTTATTTGATAAAAGAAAGTAAAAAAGTGCTAGAACTTCATAAAAATACTTTTTAAACAGAAAGTAAGAAAAAGGTCGTACCTGATTTAAGGTGTTAACATCTTGGAAGGATGCTAACATCTTAATTTGTTTTCTTGTTTCCTAGCAAAACAAAAACATGTTAGGGGCGGGCGTTATCTTAGCTAACGCCCCTCCGATGCTTAAGTCAGTAATCATTCAAAAAAATAAAATAAACAAAAATGGAAACAAGTACTTTTATTGAAACTAGAATGGTAAAGATCGTACCTTAGTTTTATTTGCATTGTAAAGTAATTATGGAAACTTACATAAAGTAGGACTTGAGGTGGATGGCATTTCAGCTTCGGAAAATCCTTGCTCCCTCTAAAGTTGAT
Organism: Adenophora triphylla var. japonica; assembly: GCA_022495995.1. Taxonomy (NCBI): domain Eukaryota; kingdom Viridiplantae; phylum Streptophyta; class Magnoliopsida; order Asterales; family Campanulaceae; genus Adenophora; species Adenophora triphylla. The sequence continues at coordinate 95,607 of JAFEMH010004218.1, read as the reverse complement.
AGCCAATAGGAGCCTTTACCTGCTTCGACATCAACTAAGTATGGCCCTTCCCATTTGGGAGCCATCTTTTCAGCATTGGGCTCTCTTGTATTCTGAAACACCTTTCGGAGGACTAGATCACCAACTTGGAATTTTCGTAATCTAACATTTTTGTTGTAGGATCTAGCAATCTTTTGTTGATATGCTGCTATTCTGATCTTGGCTAAATCCCTTAGCTCATCAATGGTATCTAGATCATGACTCAGGTTGGCATCATTATGCTCATGTGTTAACATCTTGAATCTGGCAGTAGGGACGACGACTTCTGCCGGGATGACTGCTTCTGCTCCAAATACTAAGGAGTAAGGGGTTTGGCTTGTCGCGTTCTTTGGTGTGGTCCCATCTGCCCAAAGGACAAATGGAAGCTCTTCCGCTCATCTTTTTTTCTTTTGATCTAACTTCTTCTTTAAGTTATTGATGATTATTTTGTTACTTGATTCTGCCTGGCCATTAGCTTGAGGATGCACAGGAGAGGATGTCATCATCTTAACTTCCCACCTAGTAAGAAAATCCTGCGTCTTCTTGCTGATGAACTGGGAGCCGTTGTCACATATTATTTCAGAGGGGATGCCAAATCTACTAAATATATTTTTCTTAATGAAGGATATGACTTCTTTATCACGAACTTGCACGTAGGATTCAACTTCAACCCACTTAGAGAAATAGTTAGTCATTGCAAGTAAAAATACTTTTCCTCCGGGAGCTTTAGGTAATTTTTCCACTATATCCATTCCCCACCTCATGAATGGCCAAGGGGAGAGGATTGGATGAAGCAATTCTGTGGGCTGGTGCAAGATGTTGCTATGCCTCTGACAGGAATCACATTTCTTGGCAAAGATGGCAGCATCTTGACGCATTGTTGGCCAGTAGTAACCCATTAATAGAGCATTTGTATATAAGCTTATTCCCCTAGAATGGTTACCACATGATCCTTCATGCAATTCTCTTAGAACTTCATTGTCTTTGTCAGCTTCGAGAGATCTCAAGTATGGACCTGCAAATGATTTCTTAAACAACACATTATCTATTAATATGAATCTTGAAATTCTTACCCTGAATGTTCTAGCATTCTTTTCCTCATTAGGGATGGTGCCATCTTGAAGATATTTAATTATTGGCGTCGTCCAAGATGTCTCTATCTGATTACCTGGGATGTTGTCATCTGTGCAGAAAAGTTCTAACCTTTCCACTGCAGGGATGTCAACATGTATGATTGGTATATTGGTTTGAGATAAGCTTTTGAAAGCTGATTCCAGATTGGCCAATGCATCTTCTTGAGAGTTCTCCTTTCGGGGTATTTGTTCAAAAGAGAAGATTTGAAATTTGCTTGCCAGAATTTTCACAATGCCCAAATAAGCTGTCATCTTGGCATTTTTTGCTGCATAGGAACCATTAAAATGATTGACAAGTAATAATGAATCACTATATACCTGTATTGCTTTAATATTCATGTCTAGAGCCACGGTTAGGCCCACGATTAAGGCTTCGTATTCTGCTTCATTATTGGTGGCTTTAAAATCACAACTAATGGCCTGGGGTATGATGTCCCCTTGTGGTGACTTTAGGACAACACCTAGCCCTGTGCCCCTCATATTAGAAGCACCATCTGTGAATAGAGTCCATTTTCGCAGGATGTCCCCATCTTGGAGTTGTTGGACTTCAAGTTCTACTTTCGGTTGCATGCTTGGACTAAAGTCTGTCACAAAGTCTGCAAGTGCTTGGAATTTTATTGCTGTTCTAGGCTCATACTTGATGTCATAAGTGCTTAGTTGAAAGGACCATTTGGTCATCCTTCCTGACATTTTTGGTTTTCTCATTACACTTTTTATTGGATAATTAGTACGAATGACAATGATATGAGTTTCAAAATAATGCCTTAACTTAATTGATGTATAAATTAAAGCTAATATTAATTTTTCAAGGTGTGAATACCTGGTTTCCGCATCGAGCAGTGTTTTACTTACATAGTATATCGGCTGCTGGACGCCATCTTGATCACGGACCAGGACTGCACTAACTGCGGTTTCGGAGACAGCTAAGTAAACACATACTGGCTCACCTTCTTGAGGCTTTGAGAGTAGGGGAGGCATTGACAGGTACAACTTTAAATCTTGAAAGGCTTGTTCATGCTTTTCAGTCCACTCGAACCTGGAATTTTTCTTCAAGACGTCATAGAACGGCTTGCATCTCTCTAAGGATTTTGAGATGAATCGAATCAATGCTGCCACTTTTCCTGTCAATCTTTGAACATCTTTGATGGATTTGGGTGATGTTAGATTGATGATGGCTCTTATTTGCTCCCGGCTTGCCTCTATCCCTCTTTGTGTCACCATGTAGCCCAAGAATTTTCCGAACTTCATGCCAAAATTGCACTTTGCTAGGTTCAGCTTCATGTTGAATTTGTCCAGGATGTCAAATGCTTGAGTAAGATCCCGAACATGATCTTCAGCTTTCTTAGACTTTATCACCATATCGTCGATGTATACTTCCATGGTGTCCCCAATCTTCTCTTTGAACATCATGTTGACCAGCCTCTGGTATGTAGCACCTGCATTTCTTAGTCCAAAAGGCATTGCGATATAACAATAAATACCTGTTGGGGTAATGAAGGCATTGTCCTCTTGGTCGGATGGCTCCATCTGGATTTGCTGGAATCCTGAAGATGCATCTAAGAAAGTCAACACTTCATGTCCAGAAGTAGCATCTACTAAAGTATCAATATGTGGCAAAGGGAAAGGATCTTTGGGACAAGCCTTGTTTAAGTCTGTGAAGTCGACACAAACTCTCCATTTGCCGTTCTTCTTTTCTACCACCACCACATTCGCTAACCATCTTGGGCACTCGACCTCTCTGATCATCTTAGCTTTGAGCAATCTGTCTACTTCTTCTTGAATGATTATGTTCCTCTCCTGCCCGAACTTCCATCTCTTTTGGTGAATTGGTCTGAAGGATGGATCAATGTTGAGTTTGTGGGTGATGACATCTTTGCTGATGCCTGTCATATCTTCATGCTTCCAGGCGAAGCTTTTAATCCTGCTTTTCAAGAGGTTGACAAGATCTTCTTCGATTTCTGCTGGAACATCTTTGCCAATCAGCACCTTGAAATCTGGGTTTGAGGGGTCTAAGAGTATATCTTTCACGTCATGCTCCTTCTCCTCCAGAACCTCACGGGCCTTTCTCTGTAATTGCTATGCCATCTTGGGAGATGTCGACGCCTTCATGGAGGTCATATAACATTCTTTAGCTGACTGCTGATCACTGTAAACCTTGACAACTCCCCAGGGTGTCGGCATCTTGACACATTGATGATAAGTGGATGGCACTGCCTTCATTCCATGGATCCAGGGTCTTCCCATAATTACATTGTAACATGTAGCACTATCAATCACGCAGAATCTCTCCATGGAATTGATACCTTCGACATAAACTGGAAGTGTAATCTCACCCACCGTGCTTTTGGTTTCTCCACTGAATCCCACGAGCACGGCGGTTCTTTTTACAATGCTATCTTCAGGGATCTTCATTTCTTTTAAGGCATCTAGCATAATGAGGTTTACTGAACTGCCTCCATCTACTAGGATACGTCTGACTTTGCAATTGGCGATCTGGAGTGCAATGACCAAGGCATCATGATGAGGATCCATAACGTTGTCCCTGTCGCTTTCTTCGAAGGAGATGACATCTTGGGATGTGAGCTGCGACTTCTTTAAGGATCTTTCGGGCTTCTCATCCTTTGCTTGCTTGGCAAATCTCTTAGCTGCAGAATAAGAAGTACCACAAATATCATAACCACCACTAATAACATTAACTACCTTTGTTACCGGTGGAGGAGATGGCGGTCTGGTTGCAACGGGCTCTTTGTTCTCCGTATTGGTTTTGTGGTTCCCGAGGAGCTCTTTAAGATGTCCCTTAGACAACAGGCAACTAATTTCTTCCTCAAGACGATGCAATCTTCGATAAGATGTCCAAAATCCTCGTGGTAAGCACACCACTTGGATTTATCCCTCCAGCCGGACGACTTGTCAGTCTTTCGAGGCCACCTTGCTTTATCTACAAGATTGCTCATTGCACACAGGATACCTGAAACATCAACAGAGAAACAATAATCAGAAATTTTAGGAGATTCAAAATCGTCATCATCTCCATCATCTTCCACACAATTGAATTTTCTATGGTCATTTCTCTGATAGGGTCGGGATCTGCTCTTTCTTTGGTGAGACGACTCTATCTTCCTGTCAGGATGGTCATATGATGAAGCCTTGTCAGGATTCTTGGACTGCTGCACCTTGTCCTCTTCCAGCCTGATAAATCTTAAAGCTCGATTTCGGATATCCTCCATCTTCTTGCATGGGTTCATCACCAAATCTTCATAGTAAGGGGAATCCTTCTTCAAGCCCATTTTGAAAGCTTCTGCAACTGTCACCATGTCCAGGTTGGGGATCTCCAGGACTTCTTTATTAAACCTATTAACATTGTCCTTTAAGGCTTCGACGGGCTGCTGGGTGATACGGTAAAGATCGCTGGTGAGTTTTTCAAACTGTCGGCTGCAAGAGAATTGATTGTTGAACAGGTTGACAAGTTGACCAAACGAGCCAATAGAACCAGGAGGTTGACGGATCAGCCACTTCAATGCCGGTCCTACCAAAGTCGAACCGAACCCTCGACACAAACAAGCTTCACGAAACTGGAGCGGAATGCGAACGATCTCCATCTTTTCTTGGTAGTGGGCGACATGCTCCTCAGGATCAGAACTTCTATCATACAACTTCATGGCAGGAACGCTAAATCCTTTCGGGATGTCGACATGCGCAATTGCTGGAGTAAAGCTAGACTGATTGTAACACGTTAGGGAGACCTGCTGGATAGGCGGGATGACACCTGGCACATTCATGATCATATCTCTCAACTCCTGAAGCTGATTTGCAATGTAGGTACCTGCAAAAGGGTTAGTAGTACGAGCAGTTTTATCCAAAGCAGAACTAGTATTGAAATTAACAAAAGGATTAGCATTATCTTCATAGGACGTCAGGACGGTGCTATTAGTGAAGATGGGTCCTTCTGGAAAAGTTATCATGTAGGCACTGTTGGCTAAGGGTGTCGACATCGCCACAGAAGTTGTTATGGGGGGAGAAGACGTCAGGATTGGAGATGACAACATCCTTACAGATGATGCCATCGGAAGGAATTCATTGAAAGTTTGAGAGCTGTCCCCAATGTTGAAATCAAGGACTCTGGGACGGTAAGGAGAGACGACATCCATTCTTTTGGAGAGCAACTCTTGTTCTTTTTGCACCTTTATCAAGCTTTCGGCTATCAAGGAGGTGCTTTGTACAGTGGCGATCCCGGTGATTCTTCATCCGAATGAGCATGCTTTTGATCTCAAGATCGGGAGATGGAGACATCTCGCTTCTTGCCGTAATTCACGGCGGAGGAGGAGGCAATGTTTCTTGGCCTCCGGTTGTTCAAGCTGCGGTTTGGGGATTCGCACTGCTAGGAATGGTTTTGCCGACGGCGGAAGTCTTAGGTTGGGTAGACGTGGTAGAAACGTAAGGATTTTAAACCGATTAAAAAACCAATGGCCCCTCGGTGGGCGTCAAACTATTTTGGTAAAAAACAATCAACAATAAAGAAATTTGAAATAAAGTTGAGGAAGGTGTAATGGAATATAATCGGTGTAACAATGAAACTAGGATGGCTCGATCATGTAACGAGGAAAACCCTTGAGATAACTATCTTGCCGGCACAAAACCTCGGGAGGTGATTATGAGCACCTACCTTCCCAAACAATAGTATTAATCTTTCTGAGTTACAAAAGATGAAGCTATGACGGATTACAATGTGTTTGTGAACTGTGTGTGAGTAGTGCGTGCTTAGTGTTCCAGCCATGAGCCTTTAAATAAAGAAAATAACTGAAGATAACATAAACCCTAACAAACTCTGCTTGAATCTCGGCCTTGTTATCTCTTTCTTGACTTGGTCTCTTCAACCGTTGAAATGGGTCCATGGAACATGTTTTTCCCACGTTCTTTTATTCCTGTAATTAAATATAACAGAAATAAATAAATAATGAATTAACTATAAAAGTAAATTTTACCTTGTCCATGGGTGTGAAGATGACGATATGCTGGCAACTATTCAAGATATAGCAATCCTGAATTTACCCACAACACTCGCCGTCACAAAACCTCGGAAGGTGTTTAGGGTCACCTTTGTCCCAAACAGTAGTATTGATCTTGATGAGTTACAAAGGTTGAAGCTATGGCGGATTACAATGTGTTTGTGAACTGTGTGTGAATGTTGCGTGTTTAGTGTTCCAGCCATGGGCCTTTAAATAAAGAAAAAATAACTGAAGATAACATAAACCCTAACAAACTTTCCTAGAATCTCGGCCTTGTTATCTCAATCTTGACTTGGTCTCTCAACCGTTGAAATGAGTCATGGAATATGTTTTTTCCACGTTCTTTATACCTGTAATTAAATATATAACAGAAATAATTAAATAATGAATTAATTATCTAAGTAAATTTTACCTTGTCCACGGGTTTAAAGATGACGACATGCTGACAACCTTTCAAGATGTAGCAATTCTGAATTTATCCACAACAATCATAACCACCACCATCCCAAAAATCAAAAGAAAACCTAAATTCAAAATCCAAATTTCAAACAAAACGCATATTCAAAAATTAAAATCCAAAAAAAAAAAAATCAATCCCCAATTACAAAATCAAAACCCAGTTTCAAATCTGATTTTTAAATTCAGATTCAAATCGAATTTTTTCAAACGCATAATTAAGTCAGGTTTCAAACATATTCAAATATGATTTTTAGACTTATATTTCAATTCTAATTAATATTTTCACTATTAATTATTTGCTTACAAAATAAATTTAAAATAAGTGTAGTAAGAACATTTATTCACCTTTTTCAAATAATGTCTCTTAAATAAATAAGAGATATTCATGCACCTTTGCCATATAAAGTTTCTCAAGTAATAATACATCATTAACAATTTTTAAAATTACATAAAAGTTTTTAATTTGTAATTTTGTATCACATAATAAAATAGATGCGACACTTATTTTGTAACGGAAGAATAATAAAAAAAAAAATCACCCTCCACTCCAATAAATAGTTCCTCTTTTCTTTTTGATTTTTTCTGAAAGGTAGGAATGATATAAGGTGGCGTTTGGTTGGTGTGAAAAGGGGGGAAAGGAATGGAAAACTCCCCCTTTTCCATTCCTTTCCTCCGTTTGGTTCAAGTTTTTAAAAAAAAAAAATTCCGAAGGAAAGTTGAATTCCTTCAAATGAAGGAATTCAACTTTCCTTCATAAAATCGATGGAAAGTCCAATTCCTTTGGGAATGGAAAAAAAAAAATTTTTTTTTGACCAAAATACCCCCAAACCCTACCCACCCCTACCCCCTACCCAGCCCCTACCCAGCCCCACCCAGCCCTTACGCCCCCCCACCCCCCACCCCCCCACCCCCACCCCCCCCCCCACCCCCCCACCCCCTCCCCCCCACCCCCCCCCCCACCCCCACGAATTTTTTTTTTTTTTGCCTACCCTCCCCCCACCCTACCCCCACCCCCACCCCACCCCCCCTCCCCCCCACCCCCACACCCCCCCCCCCACGAATTTTTTTGTTTTTTTTTTTTTATTTTTTCTGCCTACCCCCCCCCCACCCTCCCCCCACCCCCCCACCTCCCACCCCCACCCCCCACCCCCCACCCCCACGAATTTTTTTTTTTTTTGCCTACCCTCCCACCACCCCACCCCCACCCCCACCCCCACACCCCCCACCCCCACCCCCACCCCCACCCCCCACCCCCCCCCCCACCCCCACCCCCCACCCCCACCCCCACCCCCACGAATTTTTTTTTTTTTTCTGCCTACCCTCCCCCCACCCCCCACCCCCACCCCCCACCCTCCAAAATTTTTTTTTTTTAAGGGTAAATTGGTCATTTTATATGCTTTCATTCCATTCCTATAATTTGTATTTTCAAACCAAACATGATTTGTCAAGGAATTGAATGACAATTCCATTCCATTCCGTGCCAACCAAACGGAGGGGGTTGACCAGTTTTTTTCCATTCCAATTCCATTACAATTTCATTCCATTGACAATTCCATTCCTTCACTTTTTTTCCACCGAACCAAACGCCCCCTAAGTTGGGGCCAACTCTCCATCAAAGTTATGGATAGCATATTTTTAGGAAGCCTTTAATTTGTGTGTGATAAAAAACCCAAAAAGCCATTATTTGTTGGGGCTTGGGGCCGGCCATTCCAGTGGTGGGGTGCAACCCAATCCCAAAAGAGTGATTGCTTAGGGGGTGTTTGGTTCGCGGAATTGGTCATTTCGGGGCGGAATGGAATGGTCAATTCTGTTGACTTCATTCCTTCGGCCTGTTTGGTTCGTTGAAATGATTTTTTTTTCATTCCCTACGGAATGAAAATTCATTCCTTGGAATGAAAATTCATTCCTTCCAATATTGGAAGGAATGAGGAATTCCCTTGGTGATGGAAAAAAAAAAAAATTTTTGACCAAAATACCCCCAAATCCAAACCACCCCTACCCCCCTACCCACCCCCAATCCGCCCCTACCCTCCCCCCCCACCCCCATCCCCCCGAATTTTTTTTTTTTTCTGCCTACCCTCCCCCCCACCCCCCCACCCCCACGAATTTTTTTTTTTTTCTGCCTACCCTCCCCCCCACCCTACCCCCACACGAAATTTTTTATTTTTATTTTTTTTTTCGCCTACCCTCCCCCCCACCCCCACGAAATTTTTTTTTTATTTTTTTTTCCGCCTACCCTCCCCCCCCACCCTACCCCCCACCCCACCCCCTCCCACAAAATTTTTTATTTTTTTTTTTACGCCTACCCTCCCCCACCCCACCCCCCACCCCACCCCCCCTCCCACAAAATTTTTTTTTATTTTTTTCGCCTACCCTCCCCTCCCCACCCCTCATTGACAATTCTATTCCTTCACTTTTTTTCCACCGAACCAAACGCCACTTAGAGTTGGTCTACTCAATGGCTCTTGAAGTTGCTTTTCATGTGAAATGATTAAAGGCAAAGGTACCCTTGGAAAGAAACTACTTTACTGTAAAGTGTCATTTGTGATGTTACATTCCAACTTTCTTTATACTTCCTCCATCCCGTTTAATAATTAAAAGTTTAATAATTAAGAAAAATATGAAAAAGATAATATGTTGTGAATGTAGATAGTTGGATAATTGTTATAATTATAACACGTGGGACTACAAAACTAATGTACTAATACCAGCTTCTCAGCTTCTCGAAGGAAATAAAACTAAATATTATTAAAATTTGGCAATCATACCCTTTAAAAAAAAGGTCTCGTGTGATCATTAATACGTCGAGATGATCATCATCGACTCAAACCCAACACGGATAAACAAATACATTAGGTCATTCAATTTATGTAGTAAATCATTTATTTTCTCTAACTTATGAATACTAATGGAAAATAGTTGACTTAATCAGTGAAGGCCAGGTTACATATTATTTGATCAAAAATAAAATAAAAAAATAAAATCCAAAAGAGGCGCATCTATAACCAAGAAAAAATCTTTTTACCGGACGGTGTTCCCATCAAATCAAATAGCTAAATATTTATAAATGGTGAAATGTAGCTTCCGATAAGCCATTTTCCTAATATGCCTTTTTGGTAAATGTGGTCCTAATCCAGATTAACTGTGAAAACGTACCAAATATTGGTGTGTGTGTGTGTGAGGGGGGGGAGGGGGGGGGGGTTTAATTATATCGTTCATCACCCCAAGATCATAGCATTAGCATGTTATGCAATCATGCTTCCTGTATTGGTAAATCCTTATTTGTGGTCCAACATTCATGTATACACCCCTTTTTTATTGCGTCATCATGTCCCTTAATGTTTGATCATTTACACATAAACCCCTTGTTTGTTCAAAATCTATGATGCCATGTAACAGTAGTATAGTCTCCCATTCGCAATCATGAACATAACAAAACCGATTATAGAGATTTTGGATCCTTAACATTATAAATTGCATGATTGAATGTGTAAGCGGCTCTTGAGTAGATTTAATTTTCTTCGTCGTCGTAGAGATTTTGGGTTTAGTACTTTCTGCTGCTAGAAATGAGATTATGTGGTTAAAAATTTCAAAAAAAAAAAAAAAAAAAGTTTTCTAGTTGATGACGCTTATGGGGACTCCGTTACTAACTAAAGTGACAACATGGTCTTCTCTGCCACATAAAAGGGTTCTAGCGGCCAGTTAATGGAAGTTCAGGGGGGAGTATGTCTAGCTAGCTGGCTTTATCATCAATTATCTTGGCGTTGCCATCCCATATTAATTTCATTATCATAATAAAATTTTAAAATTATTTTAAATATGTTAAAATCTTGCAAAAAACTAGTTTTTTTGTAATTTAAGAAAAAAACTAGTTTTAAAACACTAAATCTAACTAATAAGAGTAATGAATTGTTCTGAATACTAGTTTTTTTATAACATTTAAAAAAAAAAAAAACTAGTTTTTCACAAAAGTTACTCTTTAAATATTCATTAAAACAATTAAATTATTCTGAAATTATCATTTAAAATATTTTCGTGTTAACAAAAATAAAAAATAAAATAGGAAGATTATTTCGATACTGGATAGCTTTCTTGTTTAATTTTCAATATTATCTTGGTATAAGTTCCCACTTCCATAAACAAATTTACTAAAAAAGGTAATACCTCGAATGGATCTTAGTGGTCTAATTGGTGGATATGGACGTCCAACTGTTCTCTGTAATTACTTGGCCTTAACTCTTTCACTAACACTAGACTAATCAAAAATACTCCGTATAGAATAATTTAGGGAATTTGCCCCATAAATTTCTTTTGGAATAAATTATTTTCCTAAAAATTCTCATTGTATTAAAATGCCCTATAAGTTCTCATGTTGTATTATGTATAATACAACATTTAATTATGCAGTAGTTTAAAATCATAATACAGCATCCGCACCACCGCCTCCGCCACAGCCCAGCTCCGCCGCCGTCGTCTGCTATTGCCGCATGCCGGATTTCGATCAATTTTCGCCGGAATCCGGTCAATTTTCACCGGAATCCGGCAATTTTGGCCGGAATCCGATCGCCGGGGGGTCGGAATCTGGTCGCCGGTCCATGGGCTTCGGACTCCGGTCACCGACGGCCGCCGGAATGCAGTATTATGGCCTTAATTGATGTTGTATTTTCGAAACATAATACAACATTCATAATACAGCATTAAAAGAAACTTATTGAGCATAGATTTAAAAAAAAAAAGAATTTATGGGACAATAACCCAATAATTTATCTAATGAAGACTAGTTTAGTCCCTGTGATATATTTAATTTTTTATAAATTCAATTCAATTTGATAAAAAATAATTTTTATAAAATTGTAAAAATTATTATTTCCTCCTATTCAAAATAGATGTCATTTTGTAAACTAAAGTTTGCTTCAAAATATTTGTCCTTTTTTGAGTTTAAAACCTTTAAATTCCAATCTTACTCCTACATTTAAACTTGTTTCATTGCGTTAATTTTACTTTTTTTTTAGTGAAGTAATGCATATGAAATAAACAATTAATAAGAATATTTTTAATACTTACAGTATTTTATAAAATTGTAGTAATGATTAATTTTTTTAAAACTTGTGAAACCTTTAAAACGACATCTATTATGCACGGGTAAAAGTATTGATCGATGTTTTAATTGTGCATCAATAATAACACATAGAAATTTATAGGGAGAATGCCCCATAAACTTTTAAAAATCAAAATTTTTATGAGTTTCTTTTCATATTGTATTATCATGTTATATATATATATATATATATATATATATATATATATATATATATATATATATATATATATATATATATTTTTAAAGAAGGGGATCAACACATTTCACCGCTCCCCCCTTGATGCACTTCACAAAGGCGCCTAACTATGCTAGGTAGGACAATGTCATTCCCTCTAACCACTGGTGGGGGAATCGAACCCATGACCTCCAGGTTGGAAGCCATGAACTCTAACCATCAGGCTAAGATCCCGCGTTTTCTGTAATAATCTTGCATAAATGATAATACATAATATAGCATACTCATATAATACAACATTGATAATGACAATTGGCGCCGGCCACCGAATTTCGGCGACTAATGACCTGATTTGGCGAGCGGTGACCGAATTTCGATGATCGGAGGCTGCAGGCGGTGGCGGCAGTGAGCAGCGGTGGTGGTGGCAGGAGATATTATCGAGGATGATGTATCATAATATTTAAATATTGCGTATTAAATGCAATATAATATAATATTACATACTCCCTCCGTCTCTAAATGTTTGTCCCATTTCCCTTTTTTCTTTGTCCCAAAAAGTTAGTCTCATTTCCAAAATTAAAGCTTCAAAATCACTAAATTTTCAAAACTTGTAACATTTAGGGACGGAGTATTACATAACGGCGGTGTATATTATCAATAATTTTCAAAGCGTTCGTAAAAATAACCAAAATTAAAGCTTCAAAATCACTAAATTAAAATGTTTGAAAAGTCAAATGGGACAAATATTTAGGGACGGGGGGAGTAATAACTTATGGGACATTTATCTATCTATATATAATAACAAGAAAGTCTAACTTTCCCCTCAAAAACCAGGGGCATTTTAGACATTTCACACGGTGGCAAAAATGTAGTTAACAAGAAAAAAGAACCATGTGGCGCGTTGGTATGGACTGATTTCGGCGCGTGGATTACACACGCCTAAAATGGCGCGTGAATGCAGTGGTTTTTTTTTTTTTTAATTACTTGTCGGACACGTGTTGAATTTTCAATGAAGGGCAATTTGGTCATTTCCATAAATGGCAGAATTGAAAAAATTCGAATATCCACGTGTCACCTTTTCATTGGTTGGTTTTATTTCAGATTTTTTTTTCCCTCCTATTTCTTTTACCTCAATTATTTTATATTAAATTAATTTTATTTTAATTTTTTTACACCAAAATTCATAATTTTTTTTCTCTATAAATAGAGACTTCTTTCATTTGATTTGAACACAGAAAATAATTCATCTTTTTTAAATTTTAATTTGTTAATTATCCTTTGCTAATTTTTTAATTTTTTTTAGTGAAAATTAATTAAGTGTGAAATACTCCCTCCGTCCCATAGTAATTGATACTTACTCCCTTCGTCCCGCCCGAAAGGGCAATTTTGCCTCCTAGCACGAAAATTAAGAAATGAATAAGGAAAGTGATGTAAGAAAGAGAAAAAGGTTAAATGTTGTGAGTATGAAAAATTAAATAGGAGAGAGAATGAGTGGGAGGAATAGTTAGGAGAGAGAATGTTGTGAGTGTAAAAGTAAAGTAGGAGAGAGAATGAGTGGGGTAAGAAGAGTATAAAAATAATAAAAACTTTCCTTTTTGGGGTTGTGCACTTTTAAATGGACGCCCAAAAAGGAAATTTGTGCCCTTTCGGGCGGGACGAAGGGAGTATTTCCTTTTTGGTCCGTCCCACACCAATTGATACTTACCCAAAATGGAAAGGAATCTTCACTATTTACCCCACTCATTCTCTCTCCTATTTTACTTTTTCACTCACAACATTCTCTCTCCTAACTATTCCTCTCACTCATTCTCTCTCCTATTTTACTTTTACACTCACAACATTCTCTCTCCACTTTTTCTCTCTCTTACCTTTCCTTAATATGTGTGTCCTTTTTTTTGGTATCCATTGCTATGGGACGGAGGGAGTATTTTTTTTATTATAAATGATAATAATAATAATAATAATAATTTTACTAATAAAAAAAATAAAGAATACTCCCTCCGTCCCATTAGTAAGAGGAAATTTACTGTAGACACGAAAATTAAGGAAAAGTGAATTATAGTGGAGAGAATAGTGAATTATAATGGTGTTGTGAGTATTAAAATAATGTAGGAGAGAGAATGAGTGGAGGGAATAGTAAAGATTCCTTTCCATTTTAGGAAGTTTGTGGTTTGTAATGGGACGACCAAAAAGGAAAGTTTGTGGTTTGTAATGGGATGGAGGGAGTATAAAATAAAATAAAAGTGATGGGGTATAGGATGATGAGCTGAAATGGTGTTGAATATGTATAAACAAAATCATTGTGTATATATAAAGTAGATAGGGTTATTATATGTAATATATATATATATATATATATATATATATATATATATATATATATATATATATATATATATATATATATATATATATATATATATATATATATATATATATATATATATATATATATATATATATATAGGGCGGAGTGTGATGAATGTGGGTTTGAGTTTCTATTTAATAAGTGGGATAGGGTAATATGTTTTTTGAGTTTATTGTATTTCGATACATCAAACAATTTATTTAATTTTTCTTAAAAAAATTCTTTGAAGCATAGTAAATAAAGTATTAATAAATTTGTCGATTTTTGTATCGGTCTCACAAAATTGTGTATTTATAAAGACGAATATCGGGAAATATGGTCATCATTTAAAAAATTTTGATTGAAGTGCATGACAATATTCTAAGAAATAAAGATAGTATAAATTGATATTTTAAAAGAGGGAGAGGAATCAGTGGGTTGGGTTTGATGAGGGAGCGAAGGGTTTGGGAATTTTTTTTCCATTTAAAATAATTGTTAGTGTTTTTAGGAATTTGATTTTTCTTCTCAAAATTAAATAAGTTAAATTGAAAATAAATATCATAATTATTTTCATGATGTGTTAATGTAAATAAATATGACATATTTTTTTAGATGTACGAGCATGAGTTAATGAAAAGTTTCCATTTGAAAAATAATGTTATTAATTTTTATTATATTACTGTACTATCTTTTTGGTATGACCAAGTCTTTTGATTTTTTTTTTTAATTCTCCTTATCAAAAATAATAAGCCTTTCAAACTATTGACCTAAATGACACATTTTTTGAAACTCGCTAAACGGTGTAGCGAGTTTATAATTTTTTCTGATTAAACTCGCTACACGGTGTAGCAAGTTTAAATTTGCTCAATTTTATTTCAATACTAGCAGTACCCCGTGCGATGCACGGTGATATAAGATTTTTTTGTTTAATTTACAAAAAAAAAGAAATTGGTTGTGATGAAAATATATAAGTGAAGAAGTAAAACAACAACTTTTTAAATTTACACATTAACAATTTTAATTATAATGATCAAAATATAAGATAAGTGATAATGAAAAATGAAATATTTTTTGAAATACATTGCAATTTAATTACACACGACTCAAATAAAAGTCTCTTATTATACATTCTCAACTACTTTCTTATATACAACATCCGATAACATTTGTGGACCAAAAGATCAATCAAATATGAACCAAAATTGATCATTTATTTGAGACAGATGTAGTAATAATATTATTTCTTACTTAAACATATGTTAGGTCCCAAATGGTAGGAATCAGGCTAGAGGGGGGGGGGTGAATAGCCTGTTCAAAACTTTTTGGTGAAAACTTTTAGTCTTTGAAATAATACAATGGCTAACCGGTAAAGGGATTTTGCACAGCGGATTTTTCGGTTAGACAAGTATAGAACCGGTAAGTGATTTCCAAAAGCCAGTAAGTCAAGAACTCATGCAACAATAACAAAGACAAATTTTATCTTCCAGTTAGACAAACAAGATAAGCAGTAAGTTGATTCAATAGGTTGTGACCAGTTGAGAGATTATCAACTAGTTACAACAACATAACAATAAATGAACAAACACACAAAGAAATGACACATTGTTTGAAGAGGTTCACAGTATTAAATAACCGCACGTCCCTCTACCAAGTTTGGTCGAACTTGGATTTGTGAAAGTGCACTACTATATTAATGGTTCCTACCTATTACAAGTTGCAAGCCAATGATTGAAGGCTGCCAAACTAAAGGTGACCACTAACGGATCGTGCTACAATAAAGACCTGGTGTTTTCTAGAGATGTGCTCACAAGTTGAGCTGATTTCTCTAGGGTGTTGTGTGTGAATCAATCAATGTGCTCCACGAATAATCTAATATGGGAACACTACAGTATTGATTGAGGTGCTCAGTGTTTAAGTCCTACAGAGATGTCTAGTGAAAGAGGGGACTTGCTTTGAATGCTTTGAACTAGGGGATTTGCAGGTTGGTAGTTCAGAGCAGCTCACTCTCAAGGATCATAAATGCACCAACCTTCTTCAATGCTCCAGGGAAGCTATTTATAGTTAACTTTGAAAAGGAGTCGTTGTCTTTGAAGAGGTTGCAATGATGACTTGATCAGGTATGCCTTTGAATTGAAGGATCTTTGCATTAAATGCCTGAGATAGGAGAGAGAAGATTTTCCTTGAGTGGTTGAATGGATGTGAGTACTGGTTATTTTGACAATCTATTTTGAGCTTCGACACCAAGTAGAATGTCACTTCAGCGTCCATTCAGCATGCTTGCTTTACCAACTTTAGCTAAAGTATGTTGCTGGGTAGTTGGGAGCAATAAATGCTTCGGTTAGGTTAGGCTGAGGGAAGCTTGCTGAGAAAGCTTTAACCGGCAAGGAAGGGGACATAACCTGTGAAGGTTACATCAGCTAGGAAAGGGGCAACCGGTTAGGAAGGCACATCGGTTAGGTGGGCACACCGGTTGAGTGATCAACCGGTTAGGTAGCCAAATCGAGTAACTCACAAAAATCAAAGAAGTAAATCTTCATATCTTCAAGTCTTCAAAACCTTGAGAAAATTACATGATTTAAAACACTGGCACTAGCACTAAGGGGACCTATCATACATAGAAAAATTCTATTTGGTCTAACTAAAATTAGGGGTCCACATTAATGCTTGTTGTGATTGGGTTTAAGCAATTCTAAACTTAAACATATATTTGACTAACAATCTCCTCCTAATTGCTTAAGTCCAATCACCCTAGGTTAGCATCATCTTGACTTAGTAAAAGAATGACTAAAATTTTATCTTTTAAATATGTCATTCCCTAAGTTAAGTAACAACTTAGATGTAACCTGAGAAAGCTTACAGACAAATTGAAAGCTAAAATTAAAGAAAACAAATTAAGGTAAAAGATTTTTGAATGAGTAAACCTGCAAAATGAAACAGTTAGAACAGTTTGAACATTCAAAAACAATTAAAAGAAAATAAGGAAAGACAAGTCATTCAAAACAACAAAGTTTGAGGTCAAGGAAATCTCATTGATTAAGCTGCAACCGGTTAGGCAAAAGATGGAAAGACAAGTTCATCATCAGTTACATTCTAGACAGGAGCAGCAGGGTCATCGGTTGGAGGCAAATCCTTGGGCTCTGTAGGTGGAGTAGCCGATGGACTGACCGGTTGGGTGCGAGATTTCTTTGCTGATTTCTTGGCTTCCTTCTCATCTCTCTTCCTTTTCTTCCTAGCAGACTTCTCAGCATCACGGTCTGCTAACATCTTCTTGAGCACTTCATTTTCTGATTTAAGCTTGATCCTCTCAGTGTTGGTCTTTCTAAACAAAGAGGCTTGATCGGTCAGCTTCTGATTCAACTTCTTGATTTCCTCGGTAGCAAGCTTCAGATCGGATTGGGCATCCTTGGCAGTGTTCATGAGCTCTTTATTCAATTGAGACAAGGCACCAAGCTGAGTAGAGAGTTCAGTGATCTTAGCATCCTTGTCAAAAAGATCAGCTACATAGTTAGCTAAATCCTTTGCATATCCGTGTTCCATCCTGTCTAACCTCTTCTCTTCCTCCTCCTGATTGGACTTAACCATAGTCGCAACCAAGGCATCATATAACTCACAAAGATCACGAACAACAACGGGTCGGTTGAGTTCTTCTTCAGGGACTGGTTGGGGAGCATCAGGTGAAGGATCGGACGGCAATGAAAGGCATCACTATCAGTAGAGGAGTCAACGGTCGATGGCGAGCCGATGAGATAAATTTGGAGGGGCCAGGTTGGATGAGCAGCAACAGTTAAGGCTTGAACCGGTTGGGGAGTAAATACTTGGATGGCAAGTGACTGGTTAGGTGGAGAAAAGTGAACGGTAGGATGCTTCTCGGTTAGATGGTCAGTAAGAGGAATAGAGCGACCGGTAAGGGATGGAGTTGGAGAACCGGTAGAGGCATCGGTTGAAGGATCGGTTGGAGAATTGACGTGAACTTGTGAATACCCCGTCCCGATGCAACGCGCATTCGGAAGTTTGAAATAAATAATCATATAATGTCGGACCGAAATGGGATATTCATTTAGTGACACTAGGGAAACCCTAAAAACCCTAATCCATTAAATTCTTCCGTACTGCGCCGTCGCTGTCAGCTTGGAAAGGACGCCAGTTGGAAGAGCCGATCGGCCCTTTGCCCGTGCATTGGCCGATCGACCCTTTTATTTAGAGCCGATCGACCCTTCTATCCTAGAGCCGATCGACCCTTTAGAGGCCCAGCCCAGTTACCGAAGCACTATAAATAAGTGTGCCCGGCTCCCATTCTAAAAACACAATTTTCTCCGGGAGAAGCGAGACCATACTTGCTTTAACCCTTAGTTCTTCTTTTTCCTCTCGAATCGCCAAGATTCGACCCCCAAGTCTTGCTACAATTGGTAAGACTCTCTTTTTAATATTCTTGTTCTTTATTATTATCTTTATTATTATTGTTTGCATGCTTAGTATATTTTAATTGCTTTATTTCTTGCTTATGCCATATATGCTAGATTTAGGGTTGTTTTAATATATTTAATTGTTCATAGCCGAGGATGATCTAAGGTTTCGCCCTAAGAAACCCAATGGATCTAGGAACTATTTCTTTCCTTCCACCTTAGTAATGATTGTCCCATGATCAACAATCCCCCAAGGATGAACGTTGATTAGTGCACCTTCCGAGGGCCTAAATCAAAGGTTCTAGGGTGTGATCATCAATTAATTCTTTCTCTCCCCTCCTCCTTATGCATGATCCCGTTTCTTCTATCTATTCCCGTAAACACCGCACACAACCAACACCCCACATGCTAGAAAGACCGATCCGTCGGGCAATAGGAGTGATAGCGTTTCTTCTTCTGTTGTAACTTGACCCCCGAACCCAATTAACTGTTTAGCCTTTTTTCAAAGCTTTGGGCTATATCAAAGTGGCGTGGCGACTCTCAAAATTAAACTAATATTTTAATATGGTTTAAATCGAGTGTCACTAAATGAATATCCCATTTCGGTCCGACATTATATGATTATTTATTTCAAACTTCCGAATGCGCGTTGCATCGGGACGGGGTATTCACAGTGGCGACTCCGCTGGGGACTGTTTTGAAATTTTTTCAAACTAAGTGGGTCAGACTTTCGTTTTCTTGTATGGTGTTGTATTTTACTTCCTTTTTCTTTTCTCCTATTCTTAACTGTTGCATTGCATGCATGCATCTCATAAAAAAAAAATCTTTCCTTTTTTTCCTTAAAGAAAAAAAAGAATTAGACTTTTTACCTCACACTACCACTAGAGTCCGTGTCACACTGCACAGCTACCCCTTAACCCTTCGGAGAAGCCAAAGTGCGGGAAGTGTGGTGATCATGTTGCCTCCCTTCCGAGTCTCACTTGGCCATCCACTCATCAGTGCGCTTCGGCTGCACGGTGGGAGCCTGAAACCTAACCCTTGTGTCACCCACTTTGCTAGGAATACACTCCCCGTGACCGGTTGGTTTGACTAGCTTTTTCATGTAGACAATTAATAAGGTCTTTGTGTTAAGTCACTACGAATCAATGATAAGTCAAGATCTATAAAGGAAATGAAGGCACTAAAAAAAAAAAATTGATTTTCCTTTTAAAGGACGTGCCAAGTAAAGTTGAATGCTTGATCTTGTCCTATCATGGGTCTGTAGTACTCTCCATAAATATCATATTGAATGTCTATATGAGACGATTAGTCGTTAGGATCCACCACTTTAGGACCTTTAGTTAGTTGCGAAAAAGGGGTATCCCTTCCAACCAAGAGTAGGTTCTATAAAAAAGATAAATAATAGAGGGCTTTTTTGTAAATAAAATGCTTAACTCATTTCTAGGACCCTTCGAGGTCCGCTCTTCATTTCTAGGACCCTCCGAGGTCCACTCTTCATATCTAGGACCCTCCGAGGTCCACTCCCCATTTTTAGGACCCTCCGAGGTCCGCTCCTCATTTTTAGGACCTTCCGAGGTCCGCTCTTCATTTTTAGGACCCTCCGAGGTCCTCTCCTCATTTTTAGGACCCTCCGAGGTCCGCTCCTCATTTCTAGGACCCTCCGAGGTCCGCTCCTCATTTTTAGGACCTTCCGAGGTCCGCTCCTCATTTCTTGGACCCTTCAAGGTCCGCTCTTCATTTCTAGGACCCTCCGAGGTCCGCTCTCCATTTCTAGGACCCTCCGAGGTCCACTCTCCATCTCTAGGACCCTCCGAGGTCCACTCTCCAATTCTAGGACCCTCCGAGGTTCGCTCTTCATTTCTAGGACCCTTCAAGGTCCGCTCTTCATTTCTAGGACCCTCCGAGGTCCGCTCCTCATTTTTAGGACCCCCCGAGGTCCGCTCCTCATTTTTAGGACCTTCCGAGGTCCACTCTTCATTTTTAGGACCTTCCGAGGTCCGCTCCCCATTTCTAGGACCCCCCGAGGTCCGCTCTTCATTTTTAGGACCCTTCAAGGTCCGCTCCTCATTTTTAGGACCTTCCGAGGTCCACTCTTCATTTTTAGGACCTTCCGAGGTCCGCTCCTCATTTTTAGGGCCCTTCGAGGTCCGCTCCTCATTTCTAGGACCCTCCGAGGTCCGCTCCTCATTTTTAGGACCCCCCGAGGTCCGCTCCTCATTTTTAGGACCTTCCGAGGTCCACTCTTCATTTTTAGGACCTTCCGAGGTCCGCTCCTCATTTCTAGGACCCTCCGAGGTCCGCTCTTCATTTTTAGGACCTTCCGAGGTCCACTCTTCATTTTTAGGACCTTCCGAGGTCCGCTCCCCATTTCTAGGACCCTCCGAGGTCCGCTCTTCATTTTTAGGACCTTCCGAGGTCCGCTCCTCATTTTTAGGACCTTCCGAGGTCCACTCTTCATTTTTAGGACCTTCCGAGGTCCGCTCCTCATTTTTAGGGCCCTTCGAGGTCCGCTCCTCATTTCTAGGACCCTCCGAGGTCCGCTCCTTATTTCTAGGACCTTCCGAGGTCCACTCTTCATTTTTAGGACCTTCCGAGGTCCGCTCCCCATTTCTAGGACCCCCCGAGGTCCGCTCTTCATTTTTAGGACCCTTCAAGGTCCGCTCCTCATTTTTAGGACCTTCCGAGGTCCACTCTTCATTTTTAGGACCTTCCGAGGTCCGCTCCTCATTTTTAGGACCTTCCGAGGTCCACTCTTCATTTTTAGGACCTTCCGAGGTCCGCTCCCCATTTCTAGGACCCTCCGAGGTCCGCTCTTCATTTTTAGGACCTTCCGAGGTCCACTCTTCATTTTTAGGACCTTCCGAGGTCCGCTCCCCATTTCTAGGACCCTCCGAGGTCCGCTCTTCATTTTTAGGACCTTCCGAGGTCCGCTCCTCATTTTTAGGACCTTCCGAGGTCCACTCTTCATTTTTAGGACCTTCCGAGGTCCGCTCCTCATTTTTAGGGCCCTTCGAGGTCCGCTCCTCATTTCTAGGACCCTCCGAGGTCCGCTCCTTATTTCTAGGACCTTCCGAGGTCCTCTCTTCATTTCTAGGACCTTCCGAGGTCCACTCTTCATTTCTAGGACCCTCCGAGGTCCGCTCCTCATTTCTAGGACCCTCCGAGGTCCGCTCCTTATTTCTAGGACCTTCCGAGGTCCACTCTTCATTTCTAGGACCTTTCGAGGTTCACTCTTCATTTCTAGGACCCTCCGAGGTCCGCTCCTCATTTCTAGGACCCTCCGAGGTTCGCTCCTCATTTTTAGGACCTTCCGAGGTCCGCTCTTCATTTTTAGGACCTTCCGAGGTCCGCTCCTCATTTTTAGGACCTTCCGAGGTCCGCTCGTCATTTCTAGGACCCTCCGAGGTCCGCTCCTCATTTCTAGGACCCTCCGAGGTCCGCTCCTCATTTCTAGGACCCTCCTAGGTCCGAGGACCCTCCGAGGTCCTCATTTCTAGGACCCTCCGAGGTCCACTCTCCATTTCTAGGACCCTCCGAGGTCCGCTTCCTTCTCTAGGACCCTTCGAGGTCCACTCCTCATTTCTAGGACCCTCCGAGGTCCGCTCTTTACTTCTTGGACCCTTCAAGGTCCACACCCTCTACTGCGGACCGCTCTAGGATCAGTCTCTCTATCTCGGACCGTTCAAGGTCAAGGACCCATTCGTGGTTCTTTGACTCCTATACTATGTCCTCTATGGACCATCCAAGGTCTCCCATATCTTGGACCATTCAAGGTCCACTCTCATATCTTTGACCCGTTTCAATTTAGACCATCCGAGGTCATACCTCTCTTGGGCCGTTCGAGGTCCACCACTCGAGACTCTTGGAGGTCCACCTGCCTTCAAGGGACCATCCAAGGTCCACCTTGGACCCGGCTGGTCAGTCACTCCACCTCTCTTGGACCCTTGAGCCCCCTCCTCAATTTGACCATAGTTTAGATCCGAGGTCAGCTCTCTCCTATCTAGGACCACCAAGGGTCCTCACCCTTCACCAAATTAAGACTCTTCGAGGTCCACCCTCATTCGACCAAGGATCGAGTCATCTTCCTCTCCTTTTTCACCAAATGGACTCTTTTACATTCATCCTCTCTCTTTCTCTAAACTTAACCCTCTTTCTCTAAAGGTTGTATCATCAATCCCAGGGGCCCCTCGAACTACGCCTGGTGACCCGAGACTCGTACCTTAAATGGTAAGGGTTACGTAGGCAACTTCAAAATTCTGGTCAAACTCTCAAATCGTGGAGATCAACTATTTTCCTGGAGATGCCTTAAGATTAATTGTGAGTTTAATTCAACTCATTGGTTTGACTCGCCTTAGTATGTTCTGGCTGCACTCGCATCACGCCATGGAGAAAAGCATTGAAGCCCTCAAAGAAGTCTCAAACATGAGGTTGGGAGTGATCAACCTCCTCAAAGACATGCATGAAATTGAGCAATACCATTTGTCTTGCATTCACGAGTGCTTGAGAAGAGATCCTCCTCCTGTGCAATTCCGTAGTCCACTATCATCCACGTGCTTATGGTCCCACTTATGGTCCAACACATCGAATGTCTCATTCAGATGCCTCGGTATTGTGGCCACCAACCAACGAGGCACCAATACCCATATGAGATCAACAAAGAACATTTTGATGACTTAGGAATGCCTCATGGTGAGTTCTTCGACATTTTGGTGGAAAAGAGTTTGATCAAGCCGCTCGAGAATTACAAGCCTATTAACCCGAGATCTAACTTGGATACATCCAAGTTTTGCAGATACCACAAGTACGCTGGGCATACCACTGACAAATGTGTGCAACTGAAACGCTCAATTCAAAGATTGATCAACCAAGGGAAGACCCAAGGCCTCATGGATGAAGAAGCCCTCATACTTCAAGAAAGGATTTAGATTCATTCAGTCTTGTAGGTTCTAGTGTTTCTTTGGGCATTGATATGTAATGTCCACTTTAGATTAGTTGCTTCAATAATAAAAGAGTCTTTCTTTCTTTTCTCTCTAGACTTGAGACATAATCTCGCATTACTTTCAAGAAGATTGTTTTATTTATAATTATCACTTGGTTGCTAATCTCACTGATAAACTCACCGGCTAATAAAGTAAACAATGAATGAATGCTTTGATTGGAGTAAACAACTCACCGTTCCTTCTTCATATACACCATCCCTATACACCCTTCTCTTATACACTCTCTCCATACTCCACCATATACTTTTCATACACTCCTTGTACATACCCGTTATACCTTCTCAAACATACACTTCCCCAAATACACTCTCCCCCGCTTGACCTCCTTTCCATATGATCAAGACAAGCACAAAGACCGTTGTTGCTCATCATCAGAAAATAGCTGCTCACGCCACTACAATTTAAAGAAAATGCAAGGAGTTGTTCCTATCCTTCACAAGTGCTGCATGAATATCAACTTGGGGATCACCAACCCCCCAACCTCGCGTCTCCTCTGATTTTCCATTTGATCGATAAACTTTCATTGAATATGCTCACATATCTTTCTCATGGTCCGAATATATTTTGCCTTACTTAATAAGTCGGTTAAATGAGTTTGCATTTATTTTAAATACTCTTTTGAGAATGCTATCCAGTAGCAATTGAAGTTTAAACCTCTCACCATAGGAAACCATAACCTTATCCTCACTAAATAATACCCTTTCATTTCAAGATCGACAAGTTTTGAAGCCCTAAAGAAGAAGCTCATACTAGGGGCTCCCCTGATTCACAAAGGAAGTAATCACCTCCAAGCTCAAGAAAGGGGGAATACAAAAGAAACTCATACAAGGGGCTCCTTCGACTCACGAAAGAAGGGACCACCTCCAAGCCCAAGAGGGAAAAGGTAAAAGCATCCTAAAGGCATACGCTAGGGGCTATCACGAGCAAACAAATCCGAAGACTTTGCTCGAGAAGAGGGTATAAAATAAAAAAAAAAAAAAAAAAAAAAAAAAAAAAAAAACTCCCTCCGAAGTGAACCTCCCATCTCAAAGGTTGTAAAAATGAGACATCGAGTGAAGGTCCTATCGTGATCAAGTTACCTGCTGAAATCACAACAAACTCGCGAGAAGAAGCAACAAAAATTTCCTCTTGGACAAATCCCGTAAACCAATTCCAAAGTCCATCCTCTCACTTTTAGAGGATTCCATCACCACCCTTGACCTTGCCAAAATCAAAGTTAACCTCACTCTTAGAGGTCCTGAAGAGGCAACAACAAGAAAATCCCTTCACCTTAGAAATCCCAAACACATCCCTCAAGCCAACCTCTCAGCAAAAGGCCCAGCCGACCTCTCACTTTAAGAGGTCATGTTAAGCATCATCCAATGGTCGATCGCAACCCAAAGACCAGCTACAACCGCTACCGAATGGCATTCTCAAAAGATTATTTAAAAGAAATGCGTATTCAGATTTTTGAGTCACTTGTTATCCTACGTGAGCATATTACATATCCTCTCAAAAGTTTGGGAACTCGTCCTATTCTTGAAATTCGTTCATTCGACTCCTCAAACACTGTCTGCAAAAGTCTCACTGGGGCTTCACATCCGTGCCTCTCAGCGGCACTCCGGTAAAAGCAAGGAGACACGCGCCAGGGACTACTCCCCTCGGCTTGCGAGAACAAAGAAACAAAGAATCTTCACTTGAAGGAATGAAAAAATCTTTGGGTTATAATCAGTCAATTCCCACCTTTTCTTCCACCCCAATCTTTTTTCTATTTTTCATTCTTTCCCATGAAGGAGATCAATGCAACGGCAGCCCGCACCACAATTACCACCGAACGTAGCAAAGCAAGCAACAACGGAACATCCTTCTCCTTCTAAAGACAAGCCAGATTTCACCTTCAAATCAAAACATTCATTTGTTTACCTATATAATTGGAATTTGATAAACCAATCAGTGAGGTCCATTCACGAGCAATCAAGATATAATTCTGAATAAAATAAATCTTCAAGTGTCTCGACAAGTCTTCTTTTTCTACATCATAGGAAAATAGAGCCAAACACTGTCTTTCTGTCTGCAGGGGCTTCCATACACTTTTCCACACCTTGTAATGCTTATACTCTCCCAAAAGAGTCAAACCCAAAAGCGAAAGTGTCATACACGAACTCGGGATCCATTCCCACCTTCGAAAAATGCGCCCCTGCACATATACATTTCCAAGTCTTGTCCAGCGACTGATTGACCATTGTTCGAAACGAGGGGTCGCCCCCGTGGCCACAAGATGACTCTGTCTGCAATAGGGATGCATTGAATATCTCCAAGCTAGGGCTTTTGTTAGGCTGTTCTCCCAGACTCTCTTCAGGTTTTGCTCTGCATCATCAACTGGGGCTTCGCCATTCCATTCAGGTTTGCTTTGCATCATCAACTGGGGCTTCGCCATTCATCATCAACTGGGACTTCGCCAAGGTCACTTCATCAAACACTGAGGCTCCCCTCAACAAAAATGGGTCGACTATGTGCTCTAACAAAAATCGGAGCTCCAATGAAATCATATCTAGCATGAAGGACATCCCTTGTCATCAAGATCAGCATGTGGCAAACTCTTTGAGTTAGTTAGAAACATGATTAATCATAAGGCCTCTTTATCAAATAAACATGCTTTTAAAATACTGTCCTCCTTGGTACCTTGTTTACAAAAATCACTCTTTGGTCTCCACAAATTTTCAAACTCTTCAAATCTATCAAAAACGTATCTCTGTGACTCTCAAGATGACTCGGCCCTTATCTCTGGACATCAAACTTACCTAATCCCACCTTCTATCATCGACACTTACTCGGCCTCGCCTAGTTTAAACCAATAACCTTTCTGCTCAAACTGCCTTGTTTAGACTTACCGTAAATGTAAAACCCTAGCCTTAAGCCTAGGTGACAAATACCTCTCTAAACCCTAGCCTTAAGCCTAGGTGACAAATACCTCTCTAAACCCTAGCCTTAAGCCTAGGTGACAAATACCTCTCTAAACCCTAGCCTTAAGCCTAGGTGACAAATACCTCTCTAAACCCTAGCCTTAAGCCTAGGTGACAAATACCTCTCTAAACCCTAGCCTTAAGCCTAGGTGACAAATGCCTCTCTAAAACCCTAGCCTCAAGCCTAGGCGACAAAAACTCCTCTCTAAGCCCTAGCCTCAAGCCTAGGTGACAAAAAAGCCCTAGCCTTAAGCATAGATGACAAAAACTCCTCTCTAAGCCCTAGCCTTAAGCCTAGGAGACAAGACTCCTCTCTAAGCCCTAGCCTCAAGCCTAGGTGACAAAAAAGCCCTAGCCTTAAGTCTAGGTGACAAATACCTTTCTAAGCCCTAGCCTTAAGTCTAGGTGACAAATGCCTCTCTAAACCCTAGCCTTAAGCCTAGGTGACAAATGCCTCTCTAAAACCCTAGCCTTAAGCCTAGGAGACAAGACTCCTCTCTAAGCCTTAGCAATAATTATCCCAATCTTTTAATCGCTTGGTTCTTCGGCTCGGGAAGCCATAATAATCAATTCACACAACTATTCTTCATCAGTAAACAGTAGCCTAAGTCCTTTGGCAGCTACAGTTTCCAGCATTTTAGAGGTCTATCCTCCATTTCAAGGGTCCGTCCCGCATTTCAGAGGTCTATCCTCCATTTCAAAGGGTCCGTCCCGCATCTTCAAAGGGTCCATCCTGTACTTTCAAAGGGTCCGTCCCGTACTTTCAAAGGGTCCAGCCTGCACCTTCAAAGGGTCCGTCCCAGAAGTCAAAATTATCAAATCTTTGGGTGACTCCCCGTACAGTCAAATCTTTGGGTGACTCCCCGGACAGTCAAATCTTTGGGTGATTCCCCGGACAGTCAAATATTTGGCTTTTGATTCCCACACAGTTTTTTCCACATTGCCCCATATACTTTCTCTTGGGACACGAGTCAAGACTACACTTGATTCGTTCCATCACGTACAATTTTCAAAGGAAAAATCAAGACTACACTTCTTGAATTTCCTTTCCACATATTTTCAAAGGAAAAATCAAGACTACACTTCTTGAATTTCCTTTCCACATATTCTCACAAGGAAAAATCAAGACTACACTTCTTGAATTTCCTTTCCACATATTTTCAAAGGAAAAATCAAGACTACACTTCTTGAATTTCCTTTCCACATATTTTCAAAGGAAAAATCAAGACTACACTTCTTGAATTTCCTTTCCACATATTTTCAAAGGAAAAATCAAGACTACACTTCTTGAATTTCCTTTCCACATATTTTTAAAGGAAAAATCAAGACTACACTTCTTGAATTTCCTTTCCACATATTTTCAAAGGAAGAGTCAAGACTACACTTCTTGAATTTCCTTTCCACATATTTTTAAAGGAAAAATCAAGACTACACTTCTTGAATTTCCTTTCCACATATTCTCACACGGAAAAATCAAGACTACACTTCTTGAATTTCCTTTCCACATATTTTCTCACGGAGAAGGCAAGACTATACTTGACTCTCCTTTTCGAACTACGACTTGGCTTGATTCCTTTTGGGATACGTAGGTAGCCCGACGTGGGTCCAGCCGCTTGACCTATCTGGTCATCTTTTTTGCGACTCAGATCGAGTCCCAACCTCACATTCGCAAAATCACTTTCCTTACCTCCTGAAATCCCTTTTTTCAGGACGGATCCTTTCTTTTATCGTCGACCCCACTTGTCTTACAAGAAGCGTCGCCGAGGGGCTACTGTTAGTACCCGGTCCGAAAAAAGGTAGTCCAAATACCTGGCCCGGTTGATATTAATTAGAAACCCTAGGGAAACCCTAAAAACCCTAATCCATTAAATTCTTCCGTACTGCGCCGTCGCTGTCAGCTTGGAAAGGACGCCAGTTGGAAGAGCCGATCGGCCCTTTGCCCGTGCATTGGCCGATCGACCCTTTTATTTAGAGCCGATCGACCCTTCTATCCTAGAGCCGATCGACCCTTTAGAGGCCCAGCCCAGTTACCGAAGCACTATAAATAAGTGTGCCCGGCTCCCATTCTAAAAACACAATTTTCTCCGGGAGAAGCGAGACCATACTTGCTTTAACCCTTAGTTCTTCTTTTTCCTCTCGAATCGCCAAGATTCGACCCCCAAGTCTTGCTACAATTGGTAAGACTCTCTTTTTAATATTCTTGTTCTTTATTATTATCTTTATTATTATTGTTTGCATGCTTAGTATATTTTAATTGCTTTATTTCTTGCTTATGCCATATATGCTAGATTTAGGGTTGTTTTAATATATTTAATTGTTCATAGCCGAGGATGATCTAAGGTTTTGCCCTAAGAAACCCAATGGATCTAGGAACTATTTCTTTCCTTCCACCTTAGTAATGATTGTCCCATGATCAACAATCCCCCAAGGATGAACGTTGATTAGTGCACCTTCCGAGGGCCTAAATCAAAGGTTCTAGGGTGTGATCATCAATTAATTCTTTCTCTCCCCTCCTCCTTATACATGATCCCGTTTCTTCTATCTATTCCCGTAAACACCGCACACAACCAACACCCCACATGCTAGAAAGACCGATCCGTCGGGCAATAGGAGTGATAGCGTTTCTTCTTCTGTTGTAACTTGACCCCCGAACCCAATTAACTGTTTAGCCTTTTTTCAAAGCTTTGGGCTATATCAAAGTGGCGTGGCGACTCTCAAAATTAAACTAATATTTTAATATGGTTTAAATCGAGTGTCACTAAATGAATATCCCATTTCGGTCCGACATTATATGATTATTTATTTCAAACTTCCGAATGCGCGTTGCATCGGGGCGGGGTATTCACAGAACTGGACCGATCCTAGAGACTTGACCGGTTGGAGAAAAGGTAATCTCCTCATCAACTGATACAGAGGAAGCAACAGAGGGGCTAAACACTAGGAAGTCATTGGGATCAGAAGAGATAATTGAATCAGATTCAAGGCTAAGAGCAATGGCATTCTGAATGTCATGGGCTTCATCAAATGCATAAGCAACCAGATTAGCAGCAGCTGAGGCCAATGATAAATCATTTTGCCTTAACCGAATCAAGGGAATGACTCTAAGAGAAAGGAGAAGAAGGGAAGCTTGCCGAATGTTGCTCCACGGCTGAGGATTTCCATTTCTCATAATAGAAAGCTGGGTCACATTTGGCATTAACCCAACTCTGTGCGTGACATCATAGGTCCATCTCAAAATTCTTAGCTCCAAAACCTGAGAGATCCGGTTATTGACTTAGAGATAACGTATGAAAAGATTGGCAGAAGAGAAGGTGCACTCAATCGGTCATGTGGCTGTTTGAGCAACTCCTCCTTGAATTCTGATGTGGCGAAGCCTTTGAGATTTAGAAGGAGAGAATATCGGTTTTTGTTTGGAAGGAAAGGAGGTGACCAATTGTTGATCGGTTTTGGAAGGCTTGACTGATTGACCCTTGGGTGGAGGAAACCGTTTACGAAGTTTAAGCACAACCGGTTTTTGAGCTTTGAAACTGGTTTCCCCAGGGCCAACGGTTCTGGAAAGATAGAAAGGAATATCAACATCTTTCTCTTTCAATTTCTTGAGCTCTTGGGAGAATGGAGGAGGGTCAGAAACTATCTTGTACTCAGCACGGCTAGAAATTTTCTCGTGAATGCCAAAGAGGGGAATACCATGAGATGTTCGAGGAATGGAGGACTTCGTGGAATAGTAATTCAACGGAGAGAATATATCTTTCTGATAGAGGCACAGATCAGCATAAACTGGTGGGACAGCAGGATCCAGAATATTGAATTCATCATCATCATCAGAAATTTCCTCCACCTCGAAGAAATCAGATTCGTCATCAGGAGTAGTAGAAGTGGGAGGCACAGACTGAATCTCCTCCTCAATTCTTGGAGGGCTTGAAAGCATTGACTGAATTTCTCTCACTTGGCTATCAAGAATAGAGGCTTGAAGAGCTTGAGCAGTAGCCAGAGCATCGGCTCGGTCTTGCAGTCGCTTTTCCTCCACATCAAATAGGCTAGCAGCTACAGCATGTTGTAAAAGAACATCATCGGCATCAATCGGTTGAGATACTCCAACCGGTTCAGTAGATACATCGGTTGGAGGGATTGAAACCGGTAAAGATATCATCGGTTGAGTAGAGGCCGGGTTGTCAGCA
The DNA here is from genome assembly GCA_022495995.1 of Adenophora triphylla var. japonica. NCBI lineage: Eukaryota > Viridiplantae > Streptophyta > Magnoliopsida > Asterales > Campanulaceae > Adenophora > Adenophora triphylla. The sequence continues at coordinate 64,845 of JAFEMH010004218.1, read as the reverse complement.
GTGCCTCCTCCCAATGGGGTAACCGGTGAAGTATCGGTAAGGCCTCCTCCTAGGCTTCTAACCGTTGCCATCGGTTTAGGAGTAGTGAACACTTGATCCGTACTCTCCATTCGGTCAGGCTTATCATCTCCATTAGAACTAGAGTCAGAACATGAACTAGACTCAGCAATCTCCTCAGATTTTTCTTTTTCTTCCTCTTCATCTTCAAACATGGCATCAATCTCGGCATCGGTGACAGTAGGCCACTTGGTTTTGATAGACTGAACCGATGAGAAGAAATCGGCAAGGGAGACATTTCCAACAGCTTTGAGCTCAGCATCCATATCCAACAAATTATCTAACACATCCATTACATTTCTAATCAATTGATTCTTCCTTGGGCCAAGGCAAACCGGTTCAGAGTCAAAGTTTGGGAGAGAATCAAATTCCATCTCATATCTCCCAGACTGGTAATAGTCAGTCTCAATCAGAGTGTCTTTTGCTCCATATAGAATGGCAAAGTTTGCCCATACAGCTTGGACCATCATGTCCTGCCTCATTCTATCTTGAGCTAAGTAAACAGCATTCCATTTGAGGGGAAGCTGATCGAAGAATTTGTTGTATTGATTGATGAGACTGCGCCTAGAAGATGAAAGATCAAAGTCTCTGAGACGGCAAGGTCTGCTGAAGTAAACACCATTTTCTTCATGTCTATTTTCAAAATCAATATAGTCTTGAATGTTGCCAACTGGTACAGAAGACTTGTTGATTTCATGGAATTGAAGTAATTTCTGAATAAATGGTGGCAAGTGATCAATTGGATATACCCAACTAGGAGAAGGAGCAGACTGAGGATTGAAAGACCAAGGATTGTTGTGGAAAATATGGAAGGTGGGATTCCTGATAGGTTGGCATCTTCGGTAAGAGGGATTGGAAGCATGACCGGTGATAGGGATGTCATCGGTCAAGGTATCGTGGCCAAGCAATCGGTTGGGGATGAAAGGTATGAATGAGGAAATGTCGGCTTCAATTCTCTTTCTTCTTTCAGCATTTTCTTTTGCAATTTGGGAAGGGGTTTTTGGAATTGGTTTTGATTTTGAGGAGGTTGGAGGAGTGAGAGGCTTGGATGATTTTCTTGCTGTTTTCTTGGGTCGGATAACAGTGGAGATGGGTTCATTGTCATCAACATCAGGTTCTGGTGATTTTCTTTTGGCCGGTGAAGGGATCGGTTGAGTATGCTGAGGTTGATCAGAGACCGGTTTAGGTGTATCGGTTGACTTCTTCTTCTTCGGTTGAGAGGTCTTCTTCTTTGCCGGTTGAGCTTCGATTGGAGGAGCAATGACTGCAGTAGGTTTGGCTTCTCTAAGAATCCTTGCCTGATCAGCCTTGTCAAATGCTTTGACAAAAGATTTAGGAACAGATGGCTGTCTACCAGAGATGGTGAAGATTGATGGGATTCTCATTAGGATTCTGCTCATTAGGAGATAATGAATGGGTTTTGCCTTGTTTGATCTGGACAAGGGCTTCTCCTTCTGAAATTTCTTGAAAGCAATTAGATTGAATCTGTAGATGAAGGAGCACCAGTTGAACTTCCTCTGAAGCATAACAGCTGCAATGGCTTCCCATTGTATCATAGTGATACAATGATGGGAACCAGACCGGCAAATCACACATCGGTCAATAACTTCGGCCAAGGCGTAGTGAACAGCATCCAGATCGGCTTTCTTATTTCCTTCACCGGTCACAAATGGATCGGTTCCACGAACACTAGCCCATGCTAATTCCATATCCTTCAAGGTGACAGAAGATGAACCGGTTGAGGGAACAGTAGGAAAAGCTTCGGCAATGGAAGTTGGAGAGAAATCAACGGAAAAACCACCAACTGTTGAAGTAATATGAGATACAACACCGGGCTTTGGATTATCATCTACAACACCATTGTTGAATAACTCATTGACCAGCTCATACATAATGTCATCATTTCCTTCTGGCATTAAGAAAGGCAACAGACCGGCAGCAGTCAACATGGCTTGGAGAAGCTTTCCTTCTTCAGATTCGAAGAAGCTTGGAAGAATGTAACCTCCGAAGATGTCTTTCTTGGTTGGTTTGGGAGCCATCTGTCAAAAGAATTTAAGAATCAAAAACATTCTAAGTTAGAACATATTTCAAAAGAAAAACTAGACGTGAGTTTAGATTTTGAAAAGAGTTCTTGTTCTTCAAGTTAAAAGAGTTTGGATTTTAGAGAAACCTTTACCGGAAAGGATTAAGGTTTGAAGAACGGTGGTAGAGTGAAGTTTGATTGCTTGAAGGCTTGATTCTTTTGCAGAGAGAGAGAGAGAGAGAGAGAGAGAGAGAGATTCGGAAATTTTAAATGAAAGCTTGATTTTTCTTATATAGTAGAGAGAGAGAAGATGGAGGGGTTTTTGAAAATTTAAAAAAACGTTTCAACTGCATGGCACAGATATTTAAAAAGATATTGAGCATGTTTTTAAATATGAGAGCTAAAAATTAGGTACGTGTGTGCAGCAGTTAAACCATAATGCAATAATGACAAAAAGATAACCTTTTGATAAATTGGAATGATACAGAAGTTACCTTTTTGGTCACAAAATTTTAAATTTGACCCACAATCAAGTACAAAAGGACGGTAGTAGGAGGGAGTAGGGAACAACAATTATGGATGTGTCAGGATAGGGTGAAGCGGTAGACGGCTGATAAGATTGATGTGACTGATCGGCAGAGGACGCGCCGGTTAAAACGGATTATGAATAGTGATCCGGCCGCAGTTCGTCGGCTAGGCAATGATCAATCGGTTGAGATGACGTCACCACTTGAGGCTTGACCGATCAAAAAGATGATCGGTTAGACAATGATCGGTCAGAGATGAAAAGTTGACCGGTTAGGAGAGAGGACTTTTGCATCGGTTAAGGGCCATCGGTTAGGGATACTTTTAATCGGTTAGGAGATGTCGGTTTAGGATATCTTGCATACCAGTTAAGTGAGTAGGTCAAGAGCACCGGTTTAGCATAAGTAATTGAGGCAACACCAAGATCAGTTGAGAGCTTAAACAGATAGCAAAGTTAGCACAATAAATTAATGAATATCAATCATGCCTAGTTCTCCTCTAAGGAATTCAAATCTTTTAATGTCCAATGGTTTTGTCAAAATATCAGCTAGTTGATAATCAGTATGGACTTTTAAAAGAACAATGTTACCCTTTTCAACATGATCCTTGAGGAAGTGATATTTGATGTCTATGTGCTTCATCTTTGAGTGCATCACAGGATTGTTGGAGACTGAGATGGCTGAGGTATTTTCACAATAAATAGGACATACTTCTTGAGGGATTTCATAGTCCACTAGTTGTTGCTTCATCCATAGAATTTGTGAACAGCAACTCCCAGCGGCTATGTACTCAGCTTCAGTCGTAGAAGTGGAAATTGATGCTTGTTTCTTGCACGACCAGGAAACCAATCGGTTACCTAGAAATTGACAAGTTCCACTAGTACTTTTCCTGGTGACCCTACAAGCTGCAAAATTAGCATCTGAATATCCAATTAGTGTAAATGATGAATATTTTGGATACCACAAACATAAGTTAGCAGTTCCCACAAGATATCTAATGATTCTTTTGACAGCTTGCAAATGAGATTCTCTAGGGTCAGCTTGAAATCTAGCACATACACATACGGCAAACATGATATCTGGCCTACTAGCGGTTAAGTAAAGTAGAGATCCTATCATACCTCGGTAGAGTGTCATATCTACTTTCTTACCGAATTCATCTTTGTCTAAGTGTACATTTGTGGCCATTGGAGTGCTTTGAGGATGAGCAGAGTCAAGACCAAATTTCTTGATTAAATCTTTGGTGTATTTGGCTTGATTGATAAAGATACCTTCTTGGGTTTGCTTGACTTGAAGTCCAAGGAAAAATGTTAGCTCACCCATCATGCTCATCTCAAATTTGCTCTTCATAAGCTTCTCAAATCTCTTGCACAATTTTTCATTAGTAGATCCAAAAATTATGTCATCAACATATATTTGAACTAACAATGAATGACCATTGTGCTTTGCAATAAATAAAGTGGTGTCGATTTTACCTCGTTCAAACTTCTCACTAAGTAGGAATTTGGAGAGAGTTTCATACCATGCTCGAGGTGCTTGCTTGAGGCCATACAAAGCTTTATTCAATTTGTAGACATGATTAGGCTTCTTGGAATCTTCAAATCCTGGTGGTTGATCAACATATACAAGCTCTTGAATTTCCCCGTTGAGAAAGGCACTTTTCACGTCCATTTGATATAGCTTAAACTCTTTGTAGGCTGAATAGGCAAGAAATAACCTAATGGCTTCTAATCTAGCTACGGGAGCAAAAGTCTCATCATAGTCTATTCCTTCTTCCTGTCTATATCCTTTTGCCACTAATCTGGCCTTATTTCTTACAATTTTTCCAGACTCATCCAATTTATTCCTATAAACCCATTTTGTTCCAATCACTGTTTGATCACTAGGTCTAGGCACTAATTCCCAGACATTACATCTATCAAACCGGTTAAGCTCTTCTTGCATAGTTTCTACCCAGCTGGGGTCACCAAGTGCTTTTTCAGTCTTCTTTGGTTCTATGTTGGAGACCATAGCAGAAGAAAATAAACCATGTTGTTCCTCTAAGTTTTTTAACTGGCCTCTAGTCATTCTAGGTCCAAAGACATCACCAATAACATTTTCTAAAGGATGATTCCTAACTGATCTCACTTCCCTAGGTAGGTCTTGCCTGACCGATTCCTGCCTTAAGTTTTCTATTGGAGGAGTGGAATCGGTTAAGGGAGAAGAGATCGGTTGAGGTGATCGGATAGGTGAGGGTGATGCAGACTGGTGGTGATCGGTAAGTGGGGATGGAAATGGTAAGTTGATGGGTGAAATTGGTTCAGCTTCAGGAGGTGAATTGGGAGTGGTAATATGAGGACTAGTTGGTAAAGGATCGGTTAGCTGGGTTTGTCTACTTGATTGCCTAACCGATTGAGGAAAGAAAGAGTCATCAACTAAGTCTCTACAGGTTACACCACTAGAGGCTGACGGTTGAGCTGGAGGATGATTTGCGTTGATGCTGGTGGTTTGATTAGAGTTTTGATTACTTGTCTCACCTGTCTCAAAAACACCAGAACTATCAGTACTATTTGGAGTCTTATCAGACTCTAGCAAATCAAATTCATCAAATGTAACATGAACAGATTCAACAATTTTTAACAACCGTTTATTAAAAACTCTAAATGCCTTACTGTGCTTGGCATATCCCACAAAGATACCTTCATCAGATTTTTCATCAAATTTACCTCGGCGCTCTTTACCGTTGTAAAGTATATAGCATTTGCAGCCGAAGATCTTGAAGAAACCAATGTTGGGAATTCTGCCACGCCATAACTCATAAGGGGTCTTATTGTGAAACTTGTTAACCAATGATCTATTCTGGGTGAAGCATGCTGTATGAATAGCTTCGGCCCAAAAATACTTGGGAAGCCTAGCTTCGGATATCATAGTTTTTCCAGCTTCGATCAAAGTCCTGTTCTTTCTCTCAACTACACCATTTTGTTGCGGTGTACCAGCAGCTGAGAAATTGTGATCTATTCCATGATCATCACAGTACTGAGCGATTCCAAGATTTTTGAACTCCGTTCCATTATCTGATCTCATACTGATGATGTCACATTCCTTTTGGGTTTGCAGTAGACGGAATAATCTGGTAGCAACTTCATATGTATCATCCTTTGAAGCAAAAGTCTCTACCCATACATATCTAGAGAAGTCGTCTACAACAACCAAAGCATATCTGCTGCCCCCTAAACTGGCAGTGGTTGTGGGGCCAAACTGTAAGTGCTCCAATTTGAGCTTGTTAGAATTTTCATTAGAAAATTAACGAAAGTTATAACATTTCTAACAATTCCTAACATTCCTAACTTTTCTAACAAAGTGAGGGCAAAATGGGGATTACCAAAAAAAGATAAACCAAGGAAAGGAATCAAAAAAGCAAAAGAAAAAAGAAAAACCAAAAAAAGAAATGGCTGGAAACATAATCTGACTGGTTAATTTGAATTTTAAAAAAGATTATTCCTCTTGTCCAAAGCCTGGAGCAGCATTTAATGAACAGTGCACTTGGCTGCAGTCCTATCCGCATACGGATGAGATTGCAATTTTCGAGAGGGCTATAAATTGAGCCCTCCGAGTCACAAAAAGAAGGAGGAACAAGAGCATAATTCACAGTATTTTGGCGAATATACTCGAGAAAACAGTGAGAATTCTATAAGAATTGTCACCTTTTTCTCTTGAATCTTCCCAACTTTCACTCACTCAAATCAAACCAAAACACTCTTACATTCAAAGTCTCAAACACTCATACATTCAAGCCAAAGCCCCAAAATACAAAGAAGATAGGTATAACCTCCCTCTTCTTACCCTAAATCTTTCATCCATGCATGCATTTTCAAACTACAAAATGTAGTTCATTCTTCTTCTTGTCTTAGATCCAAGAAGACCACCATGGAAGTTCATCTCCATGGATGATCTTCTACAAGGATCAACATTTTCTTCAATGTGTTCTTATTTTCTTGCAAATGCATTTTCAAAACCCTAAAAACCATTTTCAAGCATCAAATCTCATTTTCAAAGGATAAAATTCCCCTTCCCAAGCAAATGAAGTGCTTAGTCCTAATGTACCCCAAGGATGGTTTGGTATAGTTGATTCACCACTAAAATGTCAAGTGATCACTAACCAAAACCTAGGGAAATGGGGACAAGCATGGATGCAAAACCCCCCTTAAAATCATATTTTCTTTCTTGAGAAGTTGCTGTCCAGTAGCAATTTTCCAAGATCCCAGTCCATTGTCTTAATTTTTGGACACAGATAAACTTGGAATTTGGTGTTGACTACAAAACACTTTTTGTAGCCAACATCCAGAGCTTTCCAGAAATATTTTTACTTTATTTTTTGGGTGAGTAAAACTCTCTTTTTCAAATTTTATTTTAGAGGCTAGTTCATCAGCTTCTGGAAATCCAGATTGCATATCTGAGATTTCCAGAAGGTTTTGACCCCTCAAATCTTCTCCAAAATGGAAAATTCCTTCGCACAAATCTTATTTAAGGTGTCTGGAACAACTTTCATTCTCTGAGTTTATCCAGATTATGAAGTTTTAAGACCCTTGAATCCATTTCAAAATCAAAGGTCCACTGCCTTTTTCATTCTGGCAGAAGTGGCTCTCAACTTCAAAAGGTCTTTTGAGTACCAAATATCAATCCAAAAATCTTCCAAAAAATCATGGGATCAGTTTAAAGTCTTAAAAAGATATCCCAATTTTTACTTTTCTGAGTTTCAAATTATTTTGGCCAAAACACACACACACACACACACACACAAATGATTTTCAGCTTGGAAGACTCGTTTACGAGGCATTCCGGTGCACACTAACGTCCTTCCCGGCGTGTAACATGACCTCCGAACCCAAATTTCTGATCTCGGGCATTTTTCAAAGTTTTGGCCCTTAAAACAAAAATGGCGTGGCGACTCCGTTCTTTTTCCGGGTTTTATTTGGTTTTTTCAAAGAAACGCGAAAAATCGAATTTTTCCCGCGAAATGGCGACACATCATCACGGTGGCGACTACCGGGGAAAGCTTTTTCTAAAAAAAAATGATATTTGGTATATTGGTGGAAACCATTAAACTTCCCGTTACCGCCTCCTAACACGAGTCGGGGATAAATTGTGGTTTAACAATCCCACGTACCGGTATCACCGTTTTCCAAAAAAAAAAAAAAAGGAAAAAGCTTTTGAGGGTCAAGCTTCCGTCCCGGCTTTGAAAATCATTTGTGTGTGTGTGTTGATTTTTGCACATTTTTCGTGTTGTTTTGGCCGCCTCGGAAAAAGTCAAAATTTTGACTGTCGGAATCATGTCCCTAACTGTCGGAATTTTCGTGCTTACGTGCTTATGTGTTCATTAAATTTCAAAAAAAAATTCAAAAAAAAAAAGGATTTTCAAAAAAAAAAAAGAAAATTTTCAAAAAAAAAATCATGCATCATATTTTTAAGACACAAAAAAAAAATCTATTTTACTCAGAAAAAGAATATAGACTGCTTGCACACTACGCGCACGTGACCGTACACTGCACACTACGTCCCTAACCCGGGGAAATCCTTGTCGCGGTCCGTTTGGTCTTATTACGCCTCTCGGATGAGCACAGGACTACCCAAACATCCCATGGAGCCTCGTGTCGACCATGCACTTGTCCGTGACACACTTTGTCCGAGACCCGGTTGGTTTTTAGTGCAGTCCGTGTCATGCCTGTCGTGTATAGACCTTTCCTTTCAAGCCTTTGTCGGCATACCGACTCAATATCTTTCGGGGACCCTAATCAGTCGAAGTTCTGCCGGTTTTCCGCCGCAGACTTTGACCAAGATATTGACCGGCGCCTTGACTTCGGCTCACGGCGGCACAAATTATACAGCGACTCTCGGCATTGACGAGTCATCAAGGATTAATGATTATTCCATGCCTAATTACGGCTTAGCGACGACAAGTCAAGATCAATTGTGGACGCTTATCGGTCAAATCATGCCGACTTTTCGTCGAGCCCTCGGACATGATCTTGACTTTTGACGTCGGCTTTGTCCGTAATTTACATCGAATGCTCGTTAAGACTCGATTATCCGCCAGACTTTTAGGATCGTTTTCTTTCGGTCGGTGGGACCCGCTTGCCCTATAGGACCCTCGCCGGGGCATCCACCTGGGAGGTCGAAATACGGGTGGAATACGAGGGGCTTATAGACGTAGTGACGGGGCCCGGCGATCCGGGATCCGAGTAGTTTGCGAAAAAGAAGAGCAATCTTTTCCAACCGATTAGGTTAATAAAGCATGTTTTAGGTAAACGTGAACAAATAATCGCATGTTGCATGAGCCTAAAGCCCAAACACCTACCCTCCTTCCATTCCCAGACATACGAACCTTCGTGTCCTTTCCCCCTGACTCCTCACAAAGGTTGGTTTCGGGCACCGGGTCATCGTTTGATTAGTTGGGAAGAGTCGAGCGCGTCATCGGCTTCGCCGTTTGTTCCGACTCCGGGTTTGAGAATGTGCGCATCGGCCGGTAATGATGGGGATAACGTCACTCCGCCTCCCGGGACCCCTCGAGACGAGCAACGGTGGAATCGGTTAGCGAACGAGATGAGGTTACGACGGGAAGCACGGCTAAACGGCCTTATGGAGGCTATTAAGAGCCATGGTCTGGCCGCCGGCCTCAATCCGGATGGCACCTTCACCGTGGAAGAAGACGAGGATGCCAACCCCACTCTCGGTCACCACGACTACACCAGGATGCCACCACCCACCTCCTATGGTGCCACTACCAGAACCCTATGCTCCTCGATCTTCGGGTCGGCCCGGCTCCCCAACCACGAGACCAGGATCCATGCGGCCCGACGGCACAAATCGGTGGGGGCAAAATCGGTACGGAATGTCTTCTCATGGTTGGGGCTATCTCGGAATGCCACGGCTAATCGGGATCCCGCCACGGTTTGGAACCGATCAATCCGGGCCTTCGCAGCAAGTTCAAAGGGCCACAGCGGCCACGATTCGGAATGCCGCCACAGCTTGGTTACAGGCCACGGTCGGGAGCCTCACCGAGCAGTACTAGTTGTTTGCTCCTCACACAAATCCATTCCTCACTCGAGACTTCTATGGGTTACTAAGCCTCCATCCGGTGTCATCCGAATCACCGGGACCGCAGTACCCCGGGTTATACACCTCGCCTCGGCCAGGCCATGCAATTCAACGATCGGGGACGGCGGCCCGCACCTAAGCCTACTTACGGGCCCCACTCTGGAAATCCAAGTTATCCAGGCTACATCGGGGCTGCCTCCACCTACTTTGCCGGTTGAAAATCAACGGCGGGCCGCAAGGTTCTATCCCTTCGCCCAAGCTCCTACTCATGCTCCCAGGGTAACTCGGCCCGGGACGGAGGTTTTCACCTACGTCCCGGATCGGCCGTTCCCTCCGCGGTCTGCCTCCGGTGGTAGCTCCTCTCTCCTAGCTCGGCCGCTAGCTTTGAATGCCATGGTTCCACCACAAGACCCTCATCGGCCTGGTTCATGGAACAACACAAGGAAATGAAAGTGCGAGATCGTTGAGCCAAGAAGTCCGCCTTAGGCCTCTGGACCCAGGACTCCATTGTTCTCTGCCCCACAAATTTGTGATGCCTAATCTGGATCTCTTTGATGGGGACTGCATGCCCGAAAACCCATTTGGACACATATACCTTGGCGATGAAGGCCAAAGGATGCACCAATCGGCGGTTAGGCGATTATTTGATCTATCCTTGAAGTCCAGTGCCTTAAAGTGGTTCTTCCGTTTGAAACCTGAAGCCGGGGCTACGTGGGACCAGATTACCAATGCCTTCACGAGAGAAATATAAGGCCAACTTGGAGTGGGAAACAAATAGGGTTGACTCTGAGCAACGATCACGGCGTCACGATGAGAATGTTGGGGACTTTTTACAAGCGGTGGAATCGAAACTCGGTGAAATGGCCATCCCTCCTTAGAAGAGGAACAGCTGGACATCTTCCGGTCATGCTTGAAACCACATCGAGAGCCTCCTCGGTCACTTCCCATACTCGAGACTTACGGGCCATGGTTAACTCTGCGGCTAAGTTTGAAAAGGCCTACAATCGGCCAGACTGCTCTTTGCACTGCCTACGGATATCGGGCTCCTCCTTCAAACACGCCTGCTCTGCCAAGGCAAAGAAATGATTAACTATGCGGGACGGGAATGTAATAACACGACTCCTTTTGCTCCCGAGGAAAACCGGTAGAGCCCGGACCACGGGTCATGAATCTCGAAAACTTTGGAATGCCTCGAATGACATCTTTAGGGGGCCCGGTGAAGGAAGGCTTGCTGCGGCCTTTGGAGAATTTCCAACCCGGGAATCCGAATGCTCCCGTGGATACTACAAAGTATTGTGCTTTTCATCAAGCTCACGGACATCGGCAGACAAGCGCTTTACTACGAAAAAGGCAATCCGAGGGCTAATAGAGCAAGGAAAGTTGGAAGGCCCAGAAGGGCCTAATACGATCAAAAATCCTGCGCGAGGAACCATAATCAGGTGAATATGATTGAATGCGGAGAATCTTCGCATGCCCGGGAAGATCTTGATGAAGGTCCCCCAAATACCCGTGGCTTGACCTCGTCGAGGATCTGAATTCGGATTCCCCTCGGCCTTGAGGATATCGAACGAATCAACCCATCTTGGTCTCATGTCGGAGACTCCTTGCAAGAATACGAGGCCGCTATTTCTCGGATGAAGGGAAGGCCAATCTTGAAGAAGCTGGGGCTGTTCGGTCAAAACATGAGAGGACCATTTACACAAGATGGTTAGAACAATCGAGAAGAATTGAACAAGAAAGCTTCCGGCGAGCGCTGTCTTGGGGCTTATCGGCAAAGAGGCCGAAGAGCATCTGGAGCTAGTACACTTCCAAACGGCTATTGGAGAAGTCGAATACGATCCAGAAGGCGAGTAAAACTAAAGAATCGAGAGGAGGAAGAATCCTTCTACATTCTACAGGTGTCAAATACGTGCCACCCCCTCTCACTCTTCCCCCGCGGTTTACGGGAGGAGAAGGTGAGTCACAATTACCACTTAGGGAATGGGAGCATATGACAATTTTGCGGTGCACGCACCCATATTCCCTAACGGGTTTGATCGGCGTTCCCTCTCGCCCCGAAATCCCGGTAGTATGGGAAGAAGATTCCGATGACAGCGATGATGATGATGATGACGAGAGCGAAGAGTCAAGCTGAGGCCCAGGATCCGGAAACAATGCAGGAACAATCATGCCGGAAATGAGCCCATGGGAGCCGGGCACGATGGTTGGTTGTCGGCAAGCGACGACGAAGAAACTTCGGAAGACGAATATGAGGCAGGGACATGAAGGCCATGAAGTTTCTGGATGCGAGCACGTGGATGTCTTAGAATTCAACAACGCCTACCATGCTTTGGGGGAAAGGGTTTTGGGTGTCCGATCCGGGCGATAGTCGAAGATACGATCGAAAGAGGAAAATTAACTCCCATCCGCCCAAATGAGAAAATAACCATGGTTAGATCAAATCCACCCCGAACAAAGTAACACTCCTTGTCGGGGTTACCCAAGAAGAGGTCACCTTCCCGAATGTATGTCGGCTTTCGGAGAAGTCCTAGAAACGGCATGATGCGGATGCGCCTCCCACACGAGTAATGCTATAATCATCTCCACTCGAGTATTACGGAAAGGAACTAGAATGGCTGCACTATACGGGGATGAAATCGAAAAGCCCCAGAGTCCCGACAATAGCGACTCTTGTTGCATGATAACTATGAGCGAGGCGGGCCATGAGAGTGAATCGGAGGACGCCCTAGCTCTGCTGGGCCATCGAGGAGCAACAACACAACCCCAGGACTCAAAGCACGTGACTTGGGAAGCGATTATAAGGGCCGCCCGGGGAAGGAGCCGATGCGGCTCGGCCCCTCACCGTTGCTAGACTTCCGTCGGGCCGGTGGCAATAGCCAAAAGGGCTCCCCGTTGACCTTAGCGGCATTGAAGAAATCCGGTCCAAGAGACGGCCGATGAGGAAGTTAATCTGTTGACCCGATGCAGGCGAGATCTTCCAAGGAAATCTCAAGGCGAGATAAGAAGGCCACAGATCAAACACCGAAAGAAGATCGCCGCCCCTATGCTAAGGCAGTGAAAATCCGGACCACGAAAAAGAGGATCCCGTGCTCACCTGGTTGAAGCAAACACAGCCAACATTTCTCTCTGGTCTCTACTCACCTCGTCCTATCCCCATGGCGAAAGTGGAAGAAAGCACAGCTCGCACTCTCGTGCCTATTGATGCTACTCCCGATGATGTGGTACGGCTAATTGGAAACATCCATTACGGGAATATAATCACTTTCACGGATCTCGACCTCCCTCAATTTGGGGCCGATCATAACGAGCCTCTCTTCATCATAGTCCAGTTGGATGAACGACGCCTCCCTCGGGTCTGGTTGATAATGGGTCCGGAATGAACATTCTTAGGCAAAGATCATGAGCTTGCTTGATATCAAGACTACGGACTTGAAACCTTCCTCCCTCACGGTCAAGCTTACGACTCAACATCTCGAGCGAGTCCTTGGAGTCGCCACTTTAGACCTCTGGTTCGGACGAGAAATTGATACTGTGGAATTCCGGGTTATTGACATCCCAATCACTTTTAATGCCTTATTGGGAAGACCTTGGCTGCACCGGAGTCAAGGGGTCGCCTCAAGCCTCCACCGGTGTGTGAAATTCGTCTCGAATGGGGATTTGACAACCATTTATGGGGATTTAGTCACTTTAGAGGGCACGGATACGGGCGGAATACCTATTACGGAAATCAAACATGACGAGGAAGGTCTTATGCTAACGGGCTTCACGGTCGAGCCTCCCAAGGCCCAAGTGTGCAACATAGACTGACGGTCACTCGGGATAAAATCCCAGGTCTTGAAAATGATGAGAAAAATGAGCTATCTACCTGGCCTCGATGCAGGGAAGCACCAACAAGGAACTCACAAACTCATCGAGGTGAAAGGACGAGAATACTCGCCACGGCACAGGATATGAGGCCTCCTCGGTGGACACTTGCAAAAGGAAAAAGATTTGAAGCCGCCACGGGAAGGGTCCTGGTCGACGACCCTAAATCTCTCCCCTTCGGTCCTAATTTGGCGACTACTTTGTAAAGGATCCCACACAACCGGGAAACATCACAGAGCCCACTCCTACAGAAGGGTGGCCAAAGCTACAAGATAGCCTCAACAAGTTCGGGAGAGCAAGCTAACCCGGTCCGAGAATATTCTGGACCTACCCAAGATACCAGGGGCTACCACTACCATGAGAGAGTGAGTACACCTTCAAAGGCGTGCCAAACCTAGTGGAACAGTTCGAGAAACTCACAACCACAATTCCTACTACCCATGAAGGTCCGAAACCTGAATTCGAATTAACCGTGCCGAAAGCCAAAGCCGCAGAAGTCTTTGGGATGGCCCCATCATGCAGAAGTTGTTCGGGGAAGAGATCCAGGTGCCAGATCTGATTGATTTCGGCTCAGTCAAAGAAATGGTAGCGATGATCGAGGGAGACAGCTCCCGAGTCATGAGGTCACTGACAGCAATGCCGCTAAAGAATCGGGAAACTCTCTCAGGCCCATCCGCGACCAAAGAAGAAATGATCACCAAGCCTGGATTGGTCCCCCATCCCTTTGTGTCAACCTAGGAAAAGTCCCCAGAGTCTTTCATTGTTAAGGTCGAGTCTCTAGAGTCGTCCGACGGCCTTACGCCTGAAGACTACGAGTCCGTAGCAAGCCTTTGTATTCCTTTTCGTTTTCAATGAAATGACGAACCTTTACGAGTATCCCTTGATTGCCACTTTAACTAATGATGAATTAATTAAAAATTTTTTTTAATAATTCATTAGATAAAGAACAGAGACACATTAAACAACAAAAAAATCAAAAAAAAAGAGGATCTTTAAGCGGGTTGTCAGAAAAAGGAAAATCGAGCCCAAGCCGAAGAGATTTTGACGAGTGTGAATCTGGGAGGCTGCGGAAGAGCCTAAAGAGACGCAGATTGGTGATTTCTTCAAAGGAACTAGAAAGGATGCTCTGCAAAATCCTACAAAATCCTCAACTCAAGGAAAGTAGCCCTCTTCATCAAAGAGAACATCATATGCAGATACGGGTTGCCAGCCGAAATCATTTCAGATAATGGATCCCACTTCGAAGTGGCATGCGACAGCTTGGCGAGTGAATAACCCGTCACAAGTCATCTCCTTACGGGCCCCCAAACCAACGGAGCCGTTGAGGCAGAAACAAGACTACGGAAAATATCATCCGGAAAATGGCTACATCGAGGCGGAGATTGGCCGAGAAGTTACACTGGCACTCTGGGGCTACGGAACATCGGTCAGGAACGGCAGCGGGAAACACCGTTTGCCCTCACATACGGAATGGAAGCGTACTCCCAATCGAGCTAGAGATCCTCGCTCCGTATACTCTTTGGAAAGCCGGATCAACGAGGTCGAATGGCTCTGAGTCGCCATGACGAATAGGCCCTGCTAGATGAGCAACGATTGAAAGCCATGGAACACATCCGAGCCTACCAAGGAAGAATGGCCAGAGCCTTTGACAAGAAAGTAAAGCATCGGGAGATCCGAGAAGGGGATCTCGTTTTAAAAGAAAAGCCCCCGGTCCGTATCAACCCCCTCGGCAAATGGGAGCCTGTATGGGTCGGGCCATATGTCGTCCAGAAGATCTTCTCCGGAGGAGCCATGCGACTTGCAGACCTCGACGGGAATCCCTTTGTACACCCAGTGAATGGTGACAAGCTGCGTAGATACTACGCGTAAAACAAAAAAAAAAGAAGAAGTCAAAAAAAAAAAAAGTGTGCTAAAAGAGTAATACCCAACTAGGTTGAAAAACCCGAAAAGGGCGGCCTAGGTAAAAAACGAGGTTGCACCAAAAAAACAAAAAAAAAACAAAAAAAAACAAAAAAAAAAAAAAAACAAAAAAATCGGGTTGAACTACGAAGACCCGAGCTCCTCAAAATGAGGGGAACGTAGAGCGGCAAAACGCGGTTCGATCTAAAGCACAAATAAAAAGTCATACTTTGACATCAATACACTGATCAGACCATGAAAGCGTCTCGAAAAACTCTGAAGCAATTCAAATATTCATTACAAGTTAAAAACTTTTTGATGAGTCTAAGCCCGATTCATTCCTACAACTGGTAACCTGCTAAAAGAAAACTAAGATACATAATCAAACTAATGTGTCTGCCATGACAAGAAAGGGATACTCGGAAACCTCAGAGTCACTCCATGCCACTCGAACTGGCCT
Source organism: Adenophora triphylla var. japonica (assembly GCA_022495995.1). Taxonomy (NCBI): domain Eukaryota; kingdom Viridiplantae; phylum Streptophyta; class Magnoliopsida; order Asterales; family Campanulaceae; genus Adenophora; species Adenophora triphylla. The sequence goes on along the minus strand of JAFEMH010004218.1, from coordinate 48,944 downwards.
CTCCCCTCTTCTTCCCCCTTCGAGTCTTCTTTTTCTGAACCGGAAAAATGTCGGTCTTCCTCCTACCAAGCTCTGGTGTAGAAACAGGATCTATCAGACCAGCCTCTGTCAGGGCCTTAGTAGCCCTAATGTTATCTCTCATCTCATGTAGCCTAACTGGTAGCATAGGAGTCCTCCTCTCCTGCCTCTTGACATAAGCCTCATAGTCGGTCACAGCGTCTCCGCTCTTGTCATGAGGATTGGCCCTCGCCTCGGCCCTCCTCCTCTCAGAAATAGTCAGGTCCTCCGCACCCACAATGGCCTCACGCCGCCTCAAAATAGCCATCTGAGTCTCTCCTAAATGCCTCTCGTACCAATCCAGGTACCAAGTGGTCAGGAACACAGGCCTCGGACGCCTGAGAATAACCCGAGGATGAAAGGCGTCATACCTCCATGCTCGGGAAAGAAATGGAAACACCGAGGGATCATCCATAGAAACAGGAGCCACCACCCTGATGGCTATATCATCAAAGTTCTCCAAAGGAACCTGCTCCAAGCCGAACTGTCTCAGAACCAAGGACGGAATATAGAAGCTGGACTGAGAAAGCCCGGAAGCATGACCACATGAGACCCGTCCTGAAGCACTCTGCGAGTCTCCACCCGCCAACAAGGCACCGACCATCGATATCTTCCTGCCCGGCGACCAGCCATCCAACGCTCCCATGAGCCACGATCATCGAAATCCACAGCAACCCCCTCTGGCAAATGTCCAAGGCTTGATCATGTCGGGAGTTTCCCGAAGAATCCCCAAACGCTCCATCAGCCACAGGGTCAAGAGGAACGGGCTGCCCCCGTGCATATACCGCTTCCCGGTAGCCATGAAAAGTCTCCCCCAGGATCAGAGGAACGACATCTCTGCCCAGGCGACAGTGAACGACAACATCCAGCAAAGACCGATGGCAAATCCCAAAAGAATAGACCATAAACAGGGTCCCGAACATGCAAAGTGCAAAGGCATCCCAATAGGCATCGTCGAGCAAGCCTAAGCCCCTAAATCTATCAGGGAGACTGGAAATATCAAAATGATCGGGACCACGGATCATACCTTGCGCTTCCTCCAGGGAAAGATGAAGGAGGTTACACAATTTGTCAACGAAAGAAGCCCCTCCAGGCAAAGGAACCGCTATCTCTTCCACCTCCGGACCACCAAGCAAGGCCCGAAATTCTTCGACGGTTGGGACCATCTCGTTGTAAGAAAGGCAAAAGACATGCCTCCTAGTGTCCCAAAATGAGGAAGAAGCCCTCAAAAGCTCATAATCCGGAATCAATTCCTTGAGAGACCATAAGCACTTCACCTTATACCTTTCTTCAAAGAAGGACCTCCTCTCATGCATAATCTCCCGGGACCAATCCTTGAACTTGTTGAAGAATGACATTTGGGATTCTTGAGACAATTTTGATGGAGCTTTTCTAAGGTTTTCCATGGTTTTTCTCTCTTTCTCCCCGAAAATGGCTGTTTGGACTGGAGGTTGAAGAGGATATTTGAATTTGAAATAAAGTGAGACCAGATCTGAAGCAAGATTAAAGGACAATGTCAGATGCAGTCCCCATCCGCGCGGATATGTTTGCTTTCCATCGAGAAAAATCGCGAGTCCAAGGCTGCTACACCAAAAGAGGAATATTCCGATCGGTTGCTCGGAACTGTGCAAAAACCTCCCCCAAACCAGTCCATATACCAAACACTAACACCCTTGCCAAAAAAAAAAAACAAGGCTCATGCAACCTTTGCATTCTTACCGCATCGCATTCATAAAATAAAATCCTAAATTATTACATCCCAAAAAAAAAAAGAAAAAAAAGAAGAGTGTGCAAAAAAAAAAAAACAAACAAATATCAATAAAATCCTAAATTATTACATCCCAAAAAAAAAAAAGAAAAAAAAAAAGAAGAGTGTGCAAAAAAAAAAAAAAACAAACAAACATCAATAAAATTCTAAATTATTACATCCCAAAAAAAGAAAAAAAATGTGCATAAAGCTTGTACAAATCTCAATCCCGAGTCATAAATCTCAAAATCTCGAAAATCAGTCTAAAAAAAAAAAAATTCGGGGGTAATCAATCGAATCTCTAGCGCCCGACGTCTGTCCCGGTCCCTCTTACGACTCGGGCCCGCCTCCTCGGGAGCCTGAAAATCTCGGGCTCAGGAATCGTCCTCGTCTCCGCAAAGAGGCTCGTCGGGACCAGCCAGAGGCACGCTACGACGAGGGCAAGCGAGATGCAAAAAAAATCATATCCGAAGGTGAAGGCGTCGGACTCTGGACGTACGAAGACGACCCACCATGCCGCCAAACGTGTCCACGCCCGTGTGGATCCCGAGAATGACGTGATCCGAAGGCAGCACCGCGCGGGGATCAATGAGAGGAGACAGAGGAGTCTCTGAAGAAGTCTCTGAACGAATAGGGGAAGCCTCCCGCCTAACAGGCGCCGGCCGTGGTCGCCTCGCTCTAGCCTGAGGAGCCCCGCAAGCGACCATCCTCCTGATGAATCTCTTAGCTCTGATCACTTGCTTCGTCAGCTTCTCGACGACCACCTCCGAAAACTGCACAAAAGCAAAAGCGTCAGAAACAGTTGAAGCGAGAAATGATGACAGGAAAGAAAACAAAAGCAAAAAAAAAAGAGAAGAAAGGAGGGAAGGAGAAGCCATACCTTCATACCCGGACGAGGCCGGAAAGCTCGTGGAAGCCGCTCAGGCTGAGGGATCTGCACCCTCAATCGGACTCCCATCCTGGATATATGAAAGATCCGTCCGAGGGTACCGCGGGATCCCAAGCCCCTCTCTATCCAGAACCTGGGGCATCCTCAGCCTCCTCAAAACAAATACGGGGTACGGCTCAATCGCCACAAATGCCGAGAAGTGCTGGCCGGCTCGGTAATCATCCCAGGTCACAAATCTGTCACTCGGGTGCATCATATCGGCGGGAGGCTCCACCGGTGTTCTCAAAGGCGAGTTCACGCCATGCTGGCGCGTCACCCTCTCTCCCAGATAATAGGCATCGCAGGTCAGACCTCTCAGAATCCTCCGCTGCACAGTCCAAATCTCAGCGCCCTTCAGCTGCGCCACCTCGAAACGATCCCAGGGATAAAATATCATCCTCTCGTCCGTCTCAGCCTCCGTCAAAGGAAGGCAATCTGCGTATCTAAGAGTCGTACGCCCCCTGGAGCTTATCTTCTCCCGGGCATGCTTGGACCAAGAGCGCATGGCCGGATACACCCCGACGTACTCCACCGGCTGTCGCCACATCGTGACGTGGAAAAACTCCAACGCCCATACCTGCGAAAGGTAAAAATCCAATCAATCCAGTGCAAAAGAAAAGTGTGTGCTCAAGAAAAAAAAAGGGGAAAGCAAAAAGAGAGCTTATACCTCCAGGGCAAACTCAAAGCAGTACAAGGAGCTCACAGCCTTCCGGCTGTACCTATCGAGAGCAAAGTAAAGCTCTGCCAGCCCGGACTCTCCCCAGGAGACGTCTCCAGCCATCTCCATGTCCTCCAAGGACCTCAGCAAGGCAAAGACTGCCGTCCCCTCAGCATGTCCAAAAAGGGTGCTCGAAAAGGCAAACCATAAGAAGGCCCTGGCAATCTGATCGGCGCCTATCCTCTCCTCCCCAGCCTCGTAGCTCACAATGGTCTCCACAATCTTCCCGTAGACCACGGCATACTCCATCCCCATCCCCTTTTTGGGAATAGGGGAAAATCTCAGAAGAGCCTGCAGGTCCGCATCGCTATAGCCATCCCGCCACTCAATGCTGCGTCCATTGAAGGACAAACCCGTGATCGCAGCATAGTCGGAAGGCGTAACCGTAGCCTCGCCCCAGAAGAAGTGAAACGTGTGGGTCGCATCCCACCAGTGCTGCGCCAAAGCAAACATCAAGCCCTTGCTCTTAGGGAACTTGACCAGTCCCCTCAAGCACTCACAAACTCCCAAAGCCCGGTCTCAACAACAATCTGTCTCGGACTCGGCAAAGCTCCTCGGCCCGCATTCGGAAGCCGGTCCCACAAGTCAACTACGGACTCCACCGATCCTCGAGTCTTCATCTTGTTCGAATTTTGCTCGTAACGTAGTTGTTTCCACCTGCAATTAAAAAAAAAAAAAAAAAAAAAAAATTGCATTTGCAGTTGCACAAAAAAAAAAAAAGAGGCATACATATGCATCATGAAATTTCAAAGAAAATTCGACAGCATAACAGCATACAATGAGCATAGCCCCATTTTTCTCGCACAAAAAAGACAGTTTTCAGCAAATCCCAATCAATATTCATGAAAAAAAATCTTTCATACAAAGAGTCAACGGAAGTAAAAACTCCGTCCCATTTTCAAAAAAAAAAAAGGAAGTTCCTATGCATGCATGCATATCATCCATCATCTCAAAAAAAAAATCCTACATTCATACATCCTACGGAAGCAAAAACTCCGTCCCATTTTTCATAAGACATGCATACATGCATTCATCAAAAAAAAAAAATGCATTCCTACGGAATTAAAAACTCCGTCCCATTTTCATAAAATAACATGCATTCAATCAACGGGAGGAAAAATCCGTCCCACTTTTCAAAAAAAAAAAATCAAAAAATCATACATTCATATCATCTAGATCAATATTCAAATCACAATTTTCGAATTTACAAAAAAAAAAAAATGGCGAAAATGCCAATTCTTTTTCCAAGCAAAATGCATATTTTGGGATACCCACATAATCATTACAACATGCAAAGCATCAAAATCAAGATTCAAAGCCAAGAACATCAATCATTCGAATTTTCAAAAAAAAAAAAAAATCACCCAAAATTCAATTTCAAGCAAGAAATCAACAAAGGGAATGAAAAGATGCGAAAGAGTATAGTGCCTCCTCATCCGGACGAGCTCCAATCGTCTCTCCGCCACCGGGCCACGTCCTTGGCCTTGAAAAGCACCTTCCCCGTGTTCCATTGCTCGAAAATCGAAGAAAATCGGAAGATTTCGAAGCTTCTTTGCCCAACAATGGCGGTTTTTTGCGTTTTCTCTCTTCCTCTCTCGTAATCTGCAAAAAGCAGTGGGGAAGAAGAAAGGGGGCGGCCCCTCATTTAAAACCCTCTGAACACGCTCCTATCCGCGCGGATAGGATTGTCAGGGTCAAAATGACCCTTTTGCCCTTTAAAAATCCAGGACTCTGCAGTTTAGTCCCCAACTTGACAGAGTTAACCAAAGTTAACCAAAGTCAGCCCCTTGTTAAGAAAATTACCCCCGGCAGTCAAGCGTAAGACCGACTCTCCCCGAGAAAGATAACGAGATCCCGTATCTTTCATCAAAATCATCAAACGGCAGTAAAACGTAAGACCGATCTCCCTGAGAAAGATAACGAGATCCCGTATCTTTCATCAAAATCTTCCCCGGCAGTCAAACGTAAGACCGATTTCCCCGAGAAAGATAACGAGATCCCGTATCTTTCATCAAAATTACCCCCGGCAGTCAAACGTAAGACCGATCTCCCTGAGAAAGATAACGAGATCCCGTATCTTTCATCAAAATCATCCAACGGCAGTCAAACGTAAGACCGATTTCCCAGACGAATACGTCTGATTTTCCCCAGCAAAGGCTAACAAAATCCCCAGCAAAGTTAATGGAATCCCAAAAGCCAACGGAATCTCGAGTAGATCTCGAACTACGAAAGGGCTTGATTCCCCACTAGGGATACGTAGGTAGCCTATCATTAGGTCCAGCCCCCCGACCAAAACGGTCACCCTCTCCTTCGGCAGCAGACAAAGTCCACCGAAAGGCCAAGGTCCGAGGCACCTAAAAAGCCATCATCTCCAAGGTTTGAGGCACCTAAAACGCCATCACCAAGGTTCGAGGCACCTAAAACGCCATCTCCAAGGTCTGAGGCACCTAAAATGCCATCATCAAGGTCCGAGGCACCTAAAACGCCATCTCCAAGGTCTGAGGCACCTAAAACGCCATCTCCAAGGTTCGAGACACCTAAGACGCTATCACTAGGAAAGCGATAAATCGCAATCATCCCCAGCAGAGCGGGTAGCCATCAGACCGAAAAGGGTCATTCCTATCCCCAGCAGAGCGGATAGCCACCAAACCGAAAATGGTCATTCCTATCCCCAGCGGAGCGGATACCCATCCGACCGAAAATGGTCATCTCTTACCCCCAGCAGAGTTTCTCTCCAGCAACCAACTGCAGAACTCGCTCATCAGGTTCGAGGCACCTAAAACGCCATCATCTCCAGGGTCAAAGACCCGAACTACGACTGGCTTGATTCCCATTCGGGATACGTAGGTAGCCTATTGAATAGGTTCAGCCACCCGATCACTCGATCATCCTGCCAAATATGGAGCCTTACTCTTATCGACGACCCCGCTTCCTTCGAAAGCGCCGTCGCCGAGGGGCTACTGTAAGTGCTCCAATTTGAGCTTGTTAGAATTTTCGTTAGAAAATTAACGAAAGTTATAACATTTCTAACAATTCCTAACATTTCTAACATTTCTAACCAACCAAGGGTAGATTAGGGATTGCCAAAAAAAGATAAACCAAGGAAAGGAATCAAAAAAGCAAAAGAAATAAGAAAAACCAAAAAAAGAAATGGCTGGAAACATAATCTGGCTGGTTAATTTGAATTTTAAAAAAGATTATTCCTCTTGTCCAAAGCCTGGAGCAGCATTTAATGAACAGTGCACGCTGCAGGTCCTATCCGCGCGGATGAGATTGCAATTTTCAGAGGGCTATAAATTGAGCCCTCCAGTCACAAAAATAAGGAGGAACAAGAGCATAATTCACAGTATTTGGCGAACATACTCGAGAAAACAGTGAGAATTCTTTAAGAATTGTCACCTTTTTCTCTTGAATCTTCCCAACTTTCACTCACTCAAATCAAACCCAAACACTCTTGCATTCAAGCCTCAAACACTCATATATTCAAGCCAAAGCCCCAAAATACAAAGAAGATAGGTATAACCTCCCTCTTCTTACCCTAAATCTCTCATCCATGCATGCATTTTCAAACTACAAAATGTAGTTCATTCATCTTCTTGTCTTAGATCCAAGAAGATCACCATGGAAGTTCATCTCCATGGATGATCTTCTACAAGGATCAACATTATTTTCAAGTTCTCTTACTTTCTTGCAAAGAAAACACATTTTCAAAACCCTAAAAAACATTTTCAAGCATCAAATCTCATTTTCAAAGGATAAAAATCCCCTTCCCAAGCAAATGAAGTGCTTAGTCCTAATGTACCCCAAGGATGGTTTGGTATAGTTGATTCACCACTAAAATGTCAAGTTATCACTAACCAAAACCTAGGGAAATGGGGACAAGCATGGATGCAAACCCCCCCCCTTAAAATCATAGTTTCTTTCTTGAGAAGTTGCTGTCCAGTAGCAATTTTCCAAGATCCAAGTCCATTGTCTTAATTTTTGGACACAGATAAACTTGGAATTTGGTGTTTACTACAAAATACTTTTTGTATCCAACATCCATAGCTTTCCAGACATATTTTTACTTTATTTTTTGGGTGAGTAAAACTCTCTTTTTCAAATTTTCTTTTAGAGGCTAGTTCATCAGCTTCTGGAAATCCAGATTGCATATCTGAGATTTCCAGAAAGTTTTGACCCCTCAAATCTTCTCCAAAATGGAAAATTCCTTCGCAAAAATCTTATTTAAGGTGTCTGGAATAACTTTTATTCTCTGAGTTTATCCAGATTATGAAGTTTTAAGACCCTTGAATCCATTTCAAAATCAAAGGTCCACTGCCTTTTTCATTCTGGCAGAAGTGGCTCTCAACTTCAAAAGGTCTTTTGAGTACCAAATCTCAATCCAAAAATCTTCCGAAAAATCATGGGATCAGTTTAAAGTCTTAAAAAGATATCCCAATTTTTACTTTTCTGAGTTTCAAATTATTTTGGCCAAAACACACACACACACACACAAATGATTTTCAGCTTGGAAGACTCTTTTTACGAGGCATTCCGGGTGCACACTAACGTCCTTCCCGGCGTGTAACATGACCTCCGAACCCAAATTTCTGATCTCGGGCATTTTTCAAAGTTTTGGCCCTTAAAACAAAAATGGCGTGGCGACTTCGTTCTTTTCCCGGGTTTTATTTGGTTTTTTTCAAAGAAACGCAAAAAATCAAATTTTTTCCCGCGAATGGCGACATCATCACACTCAGGCATTGCCGCTCCACCTTTGGATCCCCATTTGGCCTGGTTTATGGAGCAACACAAGGAAATGAAAGCGCAGATTGCTGAATTAACTGCTAAGAAATCTGCCTTCCGGCCTACGGATCCGAACTCCATTGTACCCCTGCCTCACAAGTTCGTAATGCCCAATCTCGACTTGTTTGACGGGAGTGCGTGCCCTAAAACTCACTTGGACACCTATACTATGGCAATGAAAGCTAAGGGATGCATAAACTAGTAGTTGGCCGACTACTTCAGTCTCTCTTTGAAGTCAGGAGCTTTGAAATGGTTCTTTCGATTGAAGCCTGAAGCTAGGTACTTGGGAACAGATTACCAGTACTTTCACAGAGAAGTATAAAGACAACTTGGAATGTGAGACAAACAGAGTAGACCTGCAGACAACGATGCAGCGCCCCGATGAGAATATTGGGGATTTTTATAAAAGGTGGAACTTGAAGCTCAGTGAAATGGCCATCCCTCTCTCTGACGAGGAGAAGTTAGACATCTTCCAGTCATGCTTGAAGCCGCATTTAAGGACCTCACTTAGCAATTTCCCCTATCCGGATCTGCGGGCAATGGTCAATTTCGGGGCTAAATTTGAGAGGGCTTACAATCAACAGCAAGTTGTTGCACCTACTTACAGTACAGATACCGGGCTTCTTCCACCTCCAACACGACTCCTGCCCGGCCCTATTCGGGACAGGACTATAACAATGCCACTCCCTTTGTTCCCAAGAAACCTGATGCATCCAGATCCCAGCTCCAAGGCTTGGGAGACTTTGGGATGCCTTTGAGTGATATTTTCAGAGGTTTGGTAAAAGAAGGTTTGCTCCGGCCTTTAGATAATTATCAGCCTAGAAACCCCAATGCTCCTTTGGATACCTCCAAGCATTGTGCCTTTCATCAGTACCATGGGCACATGACAGATGATTGCGTCCCCCTGAAAAAGGCAATCCAAGGTTTGATAGAGCAAGGAAAGTTAGAAGTCCCCGACAGGCCTAATACAGTCAAAAATCCTTTTCCAAGGAACCATAACCAAGTGAACATGATTGAAATCGGAGAGCTTTCGCATGCCAAGGAAAATGTGGAAACTGGTGAAGATCCCCAGATGATTAATCTCGTATCCGGATTTGAGAATGATGGACAGACCTATCCTCTCGAGATCCCTCAGACAGACCAGCATTGGATCCAGTTGGTAGAGCAGATGAGACTGCGACATGAAGCACAAATTGACAACCTTCTGGAGGCCTTCAGGAGCCATGGTTTGGCCGCCAGTCTTAATCCCGACGGCACTTTTATCGTGAAGAAGGAAGAAAATCCTCCTCCCACTTTCAATCGTCCCGGATATGTCAGGATGCCACCACCAGTTTCCTATGTCACCACCGCCGGAACTCCTGCCCGTCGATTTACAGGCCAGTTAGCCCCCAAACAGCAATTCTAAATGCCGCCATCCCAACAGCAGTCAGGGATGGAGCAATTCGGCATGCCTCAGCAGCCGTCAGGTGTCCCCTCTCAGAATGATACCGGTCCTGCAGATATCAGTAGAGGTAATGAAGGTTTGCTTCCGGGAAATTTCCAAACCATGGAGGAGGTGTGGCTAGCCATCAGGGCTCTTGAGGAACGCCAAAATGAGCAGCAGGCCTGGATCGAAGAGGCCACACGTCACTTCGGAACATTGGCAATCCCCCAAGCGGCGGGGCTCCCACGAGAAGGACAAATACGTGCCTGTTCCCCCGGCTTCTAATACCTCTCGTTACTCGGCGGAATCCAACCATTTGCTTCCAAGCAAGCCCAGCAGCAAATCTCCTCAATCTAGCTCAACTCAGAACCATCCTAGCCCAGCTCGGCCTGAAACCCCAAATTCACCCCCAACTGTTGAGCACATTTGGTGGGATATCTGTGACTGCCCCGACTGCCTCGAGAGGAATTATCAAGATTGGATAAACGAAGATCGTCCTCCCAAAAAGAAGAAGGCCTCATGAAATGCTTCTAAGTCCTAATGTACCCTCATGATGGCTTGATATAGTAGATCACTACTAATCATGCTTAGTGATCACTAATCAAAGCCTAAGGAAAGTGGGAACAAGCATGGATGCAAAATCCAAAAATTCTCTTAATTGACATTTCTGTTGCAACTCTAGTTCTGATTCTATAAATTCAGTTGACTTTCTGGAAATTACAGAATCAGACTAGAAAGCTGCCAAAAATGAACTCTATTGCCTTATTTGCGCGGACAGGATTGAGCCTCGTCCTGATCCGCGCGGACATGAATGACACCGGCAGATATTTTTGTTTTCAGTCCTTTTTCACTCACAGAAGCACACTGTTTTGATTAATTTCAGTCCAGTCCAGTCAAAACTTTTATTTCCAGAAAATTCCCTTTGCAAAACATACACACACACATACAAATGGTTTCAAGTTTGGAAGACTTGTTTTACGAGGCATTTCGGGTGAACGTGCTAATCGTTCTTCCCGGAGTGTAACGTGACCTCCGAACTCACTTCTCTCATTTTTGGGCATTTTTTAAAGTTTTGGCCCTTAAACTAAAAACGGCGTGGCGACTCTGTTGATTTTCAAAAAATCTGGCACATCATCACAATGACCTCGACATAGTAAATGGGGTAGGATAAGAAAATTTTATAGGCCAAATTTTCTAACCTCCATGCTAGAAAGTGAATCACAAAATTATAAATACATTGAGCTATTTGGAAGGATCTTTGTGTAAAGAGGCCATTAAAAGTGAAATTGATTCTATCATGAAAAATCACACTTGAAAACTAGTGGATTTACCTCAGAGTAGTAAACCAATAGTATATAAGTGAATTTTCAAAAAAGAAATGAATACCGATGGAACAATCAATGAATAAAAGACTAGAATTGTAATTGAGGTTTGCAAGAAAAATGAAGACCTTGATTAGTTTTATACTTATTCTCTCATCACGAGAATAAAGATTTATTTGCAATTGTTGTATAGCAAAATTTGAAATACATCAAATGGATATAAATAACCTTTCTAAATGTCGATTTAGAAGAGAAAATTTACATAGAAAAACCCGAGGGGTTTGTTGTACATAATCAGTGAAACAAATTGTCCACAATGTACACTATGATAAAATGGTGTTAATAATGAAAATTGACATTATTGTTAATTTTAGGACTACCCCGAAAATGGGGGGGGGGGGTGTTGAGTATACTTTGATAAATAATTACCTTTTGAAAATATTTCCCCAAGAAAACAATGAGATATCCATATGAAATATGGAAACATAGGTTTATGTACACTTGTGAATGTGGGGTGTTTCGCAAAGTAGCAATTTCAATTACCAAAAAATTGAATTTGTTTACTAAATGATGGATTATGTTTATAACAATTGTGCATATTGGTTTGTTATATATGATTCAATAAGTTTGAATATATATATATATATATATCAAAGAAAATAAAATCAATAGAAATCAAGTATTGATGTCAAATTCATGAAAGTGAATAAATGCTAATTTGAATAAAATAGATCAAAGTGTTGAAACGGTTTAAGAAATAGAACCTATAAGAAAATATGCTAGTTTGTAAAGTTATTGTATGACTTGAGACAAGTACAAAGATAACGACATAAAAGGTTCGATTGTGTGAATTTAAACAAGAGTGACTACTTCACTTTGTTAATTAAATAAAAAAACGATATGTTAACTACGGAACATTCTAATCAATTTGACCCGTTGATTCAAATTTAAGGAAAACTAATTGAATCGTTGTTAAACAAGTCATTAGCTGGATATTCTTGAAATTTTTTTAAAGGATCAATATGGAATAGCTGAATTTAAATGAATTTGAGTTAACAATTATCAAATGGATAAAACTTGTGTTAGCAAGATAGTATATTGCTAAAGTCAATTTATGATTGAAAAAACATATAACAATGTGTGTAATGGTAGTCTAGACATATATGTCTATGACAAAATACCATTAGACAACTACTCTCAACTAATTTGACTATGTGAGGTCAAATGATAAACAGATCTGTTAACCAAAAGGTTAAAAACAGCGGAAAACTCAATTTAGATGACTGGAGATCCCAATAACTAGATTTAATGGGACCACCTAACTGTTAAAAGAATTGTAGCGTCATTGTGGGGGAATTAACCCCAACTCCATTCCTATAAGTGACATCCCGAAATGACAGGAATAAGCCTATGAATTTTAATGATTCTTAAGCATCAAAAATTGGATCGGGGTAATACGGATTACCTTTAAGAAATCACCTATGTGAGAGAGAAGTGGAGCCGCTTTGAGGAGAATTGTTTGACGCTTAGTTCTTAGACCCTCTCACAGAACCAGGAAAAATGTTCATTGCCATTAATGAACACAGTTATGAGAATTGAACTATGTTAGGACGATGTAAGTACGCCAATCCAATTCGCGACCCTTTACAGGTGCCTTTTAAAATAATAATATTGCACTAGGGGCGTTTTGGTAAATTCCCGGTCCATTCCGAGACTTCCAAAAACTTTTTATAAGTTTCTGTGAAGGAAGTGCTTTTAAGTCATTTTTCCAGGCAAAAGGACCTACAGGGAATTAAACCGTTTTGGACCTAAGAGAAATTACCTTGGAAGGTTCCAGAACGGCAAGTTGGTGCCAGAAACGGTTAGTGGCATGTTGTGTCACGCGACACAACGAGCCACGAAAAACTGAAGCAGAAGGTCATGCGACACAAGTGGCCCTCACCAGCAGCCTATAAATTGGACCCTCCCCCTCTCATTTCTGAATCCCTTTTCGACCTCCCTACTGTCACCCTGCCAAAATTCCCCCAGAACCTCGTTTCTCTCCTCCTTTCACACAAATCTACACCAATTCCCTTCAATTACCTCATCTATCATACACATCTTACCAATATCCCTCCATACTTCACACACACCATTGAAGATCTAAGCCCAGAAGCTCATTCTGCATTCGAATCCCAATCTGAAGCTGTTTTGAAGGGTTCTACACTGAACATAGTGTATAATTGCGGATCTACAAGGGTAACCACTCCATCCCTCCTTCTCTCTCTTACATTTACTCTTTGCATAATTCATTGAAATTCCTGTCCATTGACTTGACAATTAATCTCCATCTGCTCTGATTATCAAGTCACAATCGCCATCTCTCTGTTTAATTCAATGTGCTTGGTTTAATTGCATGTTCATGATGTGATCTTATTGTGATTGTGACGTGGTTGCCAAGAGAGTGTGGATCTCTCCATATCCACACCCCTTGGTCGATTCTTGGTTAATTCATTGATTCTCTGAGCTGAGTTGGTGTTCTAATTGGATCTGATTGGATATTTGTTCATCATGTATCTCAAATTGTAAGGTTCCTGCAGATCGGTAACCTGTATCACGCGACATAATTGGACATGTGGAGTCCTGTGTCACGCGACACAAGTAGCCACTCTGCAGGGACTATCATTTCAGTTGTAATTTGTTCCTTTAGTTTACTTGTCACTCAAAATAGAGTGTGGATCCTCAATATCCACACTCATTTGAAGTGACTGTGTTGATCTCTGTGTTCAATTTATGCTGTAATATGATATTATGATTACTTGAGGTTGCTGTAATATGAGCATTGTAAAACCTCTGTAAGGTGGCCATTAGTGTCATGCGACACATTTGGACATGTGGAGTCCTGTGTCACGCGACACAAGTAGCCCCTTACAAAAGTTCCCGATAGCTTGGACTTCCTCTCGTCAACATCCACAAAGCAATCCCAAGCCATCCTCTCGATTTTAGAGGATATTCCCATCACCTTGATCAATCCCAAGCCATCCTCTCGATTTTAGAGGATATTCCCATTACCTTAACCAATCCCAAGTCATCCTCTCATTTTTAGAGGATACTCTTATTACCATTACCCTTGCCTTTGACCGAAACAAATTTAATCTCTCACTCTTAGAGGCAATCAATTTCCTCACCTTAAAAATCCTAAACACATCCCCAAAAGTCAACCTCTCATCTTTAGAGGTTCAGTCAGCAAAAAGCCCAGCTGACCTCTCATCTTAAGCGGTCATGACATTTCGAATCACCCGATAGCCGGTCGAAGCCTGAAACCCAGCTACAGTTCCTACCAGATAGTGGTTCTACTCTAAGATCTTCAAGATCTAAATCAGATTAAAGCTTTATTGCTTGCTTAAGTTGGAATCCGATCCGTCTCGGTTCAAGACCCTCAATCTAAGATTATGCAAATTCAAATCCTATTCATTTAACATTTCATGTGAGCATGTGTCATTTCTCCTTCACAAACACTTGGCGTGAATGCTCCACTGGGGTTTTGTATCTGTGTCTTTCATTGACACTCCAGGAGGACATGTTCTTCAATTCCCCAATTCTCAGAAAAAATCCTCAAAGGTCCTCAAAATCTCGAATTTTCGCATTCCTTTCAAATCGGGATAAGCCCGAACTACGGCGACCTGAGCTCCTCCCAAGGAGGGGAGCGTAGGCAACCAGAAATGGTCCGGTCACAATCACATTCCAATCTCAGAAAATTTGGTCTCATCAAGGGCCGTCCTTATACACGAACCCTTTTTCCATCTCACCAAATTTGATTCCGATATCAGTTGGCTTTCTCCTCATGATTAATCAAAATATTTGTTCATATCAAGCTTAGTGGTTGAATAACCCGAACATCAATAAAGGGTTTTAAGCAGCCCTGTGATCATCATGAATAAGACAAGTTTACAAATGTCTCGACAAGTCTTCTTTTCTACATTCTAGGAATATAGAGCCAAACACTGTCTTTCTGTTAGTAGGGGCTTCCATACACTTTTCCACACCTTGTGATGCTTAAACTCTCTCAAAAGAGTCAGACCTAAAGCGAGTTTATACACAAAGTCGGGATTCATTCCCACCCTTCGAAACACGTGCCCCTACACGTATACATTTCCGAGTCTTGTCCAATGACTGATTGACTAAAGTTTGAATGATGGGTTGCCTCCTTGGCCACAAGATGACTATGTCTGCAATAAGGCTGCACTTAATCTCTTTAAGCTGGGGCTTTGTTAAGCTTTTCTCTCAGGCTCTCCTTACCAGATTCCCTCCGGGTTTGCTTTGCGTTATCAACTGGGACTTCGCCATGGTCACCTCCTCAAAATCTGGGGCTTCGCCTAGTCATCTCTTCAAAGCCGGGCATTCTCTACTTTCTGCTGCTTGCCGTCTCAGGCGCGCGATACACTTTGTTCTTACCAGCAACAGAACTGCTGCAATCTGCACTCACCCGGGAGCATCCCCGACTTGCCTAGGCTGTGCCATATCATCTATCACTCATATATTTCCCCACCTCATGGGATAGGTTCACCCCATCATACATAAACACATTCATACCATCAAAATCCATCATTTGCTACACATACATATCAGCTCATCGAGCCGTGCAAAATCCTAATTCCATTTTCATCCCCAGCCGAGATGGACTCGTGCATCAAGATTAATAATGCATAAGCAAAAAATTCAAATCAAGTTCAAATTCTTGCAAAGTGCCTAGAGTGTTGTGTTTCCTCCCCCCTACAGGGTACAATAATCAAGTGATCATGATCTGATCATGGGGATTGTTCCTCAAATCTCAACCTGGACAAAGATTTCAAATCCTGCAGGTGGCATATTTTGCCTTTATCATCTACATCAGTCTCGGTATCTTCGAATTCATCAGCATTGATTGAAAGAGCTTCAGCTGCCCCAATCTCCAAGCAATAATGCTCATCATCCTCAGCGACATCAAAGCATGTTCCAAACGGCGAATTATCATCAAAGCCCATTCTCACAGACACATCATCAAAAGCCCGTTCTCATGGGCGCACCTTCATCAAAGCCTGTATGAACTGGCACGTCTTCATCAAAGTCCCCACGAGTGGACGGAAAATCATCAACAAAGACCGTCCCTTGCACGGCAAACCAACAACTCTTCATCATCATCAGCCGTAGCCTCAGTCCTTTCGACAGCTACAGGTAAGCACAGCGCAAGTATGAATGCATATCTCTTTCAAGCTACAAATCATCATATATCATCTTCGGTCCGAGACACCGTATGTCTCACGACAGTATCACTTCGGTCCGAGACACCGTAGTCTTATGTCATTATCACTTTGGTTCGAGACACAGTATGTCTCACTTCATTATCACTTCGGTTCGAGACACCGTATGTCTCACTTCATTATCACTTCGGTTCGAGACACCGTATGTCTCACCTTATTATCACTTCGGTCCGAGACACCGTATGTCTCACCTCATTATCACTTCGGTTCGAGACACCGTATGTCTCACTTCATTATCACTTCGGTCTGAGACACCGTATGTCTCACTTCATTATCACTTCGTTCCGAGACACCGTATGTCTCACGTCATTATCACTTCGGTTTGAGACACCGTATGTCTCACTTCATTATCACTTCGGTCCGAGACACCGTATGTCTCACGTCATTTTCACCCCGGGTCGAGACCCCATAGTTCTCACTCAGTTCACTTCTTGGTTCAAGGCATCGTACGTTCTTACTCCTCCGAACTATGACCGGTTTGATTCCCACCTGGTATATGTAGGAATCCTTTCTCAAAAGGTCCAGCCATCCGATCTCATCAATCATCTTTTCCACCATCCGTCATATCCCCAGCCGCTCATTAGGATTGGTTCCTTTTTATCGACAACCTCACTTCTTCCATAAGTGATGTTGCCGAGAGGCTCTGTAAGTATGTCAATCCAATTCGCGACCCTTTATAGGTGCCTTTTAAAATAATAAAATTGCACTAGGGGCATTTTGGTAAATTCTCGGTCCGTTTCGAGACTTCCGAAAACTTTTTATAAGTTTTTGTGAAGGCAGTGCTTTTAAGTCATTTTTCCAGGCAAAAGGACCTACAGGAAATTAAACCGTTTTGGACCTAAGAGGAATTACCTTGGAAGGTTCCAGAACGGCAAGTTGGCGCCAGAAACGGTTAGTGGCATGTTGTGTCACGCGACACAATGAGCCACGGAAAACTGAAGCAGAAGGTCGTGTGACACAAGTGGCCCTCACCAGCAGCCTATAAATTGGACCCTCCCCCTCTCATTTCTGGATCCCTTTTCAACCTCCCTACTGTCACCCTGCCAAAATTCCCCCAGAACCTCGTCTCTCTCCTCCTTTCACACAAATCTACACCAATTCCCTTCAATTACCTCATCTATCATACACATCTTACCAATCTCCCTCCACACTTCACACACACCATTGAAGATCTAAGCCCAGAAGCTCATTCTGCATTCGAATCCCAATCTGAAGCTGTTTTGAAGGGTCTACACTGAACATAGTGTAGAATTGCGGATCTATAAGGGTAACCACTCCATCCCTCCTTCTCTCTCTTAAATTTACTCTTTGCATAATTCATTGCAATTCCTGTTCATTGACTTGATAATTAATCTCCATCTGCTCTGATTATCAAGTCACAATCGCCATCTCTCTGTTTAATTCATTGTGCTTGGTTTAATTGCATGTTCATGATGTGATCTTATTGTAACTGTGACGTGGTTGCCAAGGGAGTGTGGATCTCTCCATATCCACACCCCCTTGGTTGATTCGTGGTTGATTCATTGATTCTCTGAGCTGAGTTGGTGTTCTAATTGGATCTGATTGGATATATGTTCATCCTGTATCTCAAATTGTAAGGTTCCTGCAGATCGGTAACCTGTGTCACGCGACACAAGTAGCCACTCTGCAGGGACTATCATTTCCGTTGTAATTCGTTCCTCTAGTTTACTTGTCACTCAAAACAGAGTGTGGATCCTCAATATCCACACTCATTTGAAGTGATTGTGTTGATCTCTGTGTTCAATTTATGCTGTAATATGATATTATGATTACTTGAGGTTGCTGTAATATGAGCATTGTAAAACCTCTGCAAGGTGGCCATTAGTGTCATGCGACACATTTGGACATGTGGATTCCTATGTCACGCGACACAAGTAGCCCCTTGCAGAAGGTTCAATTCAGTTGTATGTTCTGTTCAGATTTCATTGTAATCTGGGACGTGGCCTCCCGGAGTAAATGGCTCACAAGTTGTAATTCCTCCGTTGAGCAATAAAACAAAGCATTTATATGCATTTTATCACATGTCTCGTCTCACACAAATTGCACACACGTTTGAATGTTTTGGATGTTGAATATAGAAAGACTCGTCTACGGACGAGGCGTGTTGGGTGAACTCTCGGTTCTTCCCAACACGTAACCTAACCCCCGAACCCATTTTCTCTTTTCAAAAAGGTTTTCAATGTTTCCTTTAAAACGGCGTGGCGACTCTCAAAAATTCATATTTTTCGGCGAGCGTACATTCAGACGATAATTGTGTCAAGCAAATGATCGGCTACACAAAAAACATAACGATTCAATGATATCGCGTCTATCGACTTGCGAGTAAAGTAAATATGATTGTACGAGCGAAGGTTCAATGGGAATTCTCACACTATTGATGTGTCATGATTCACAAATTAATTAAGGGATTAATTGATTCATTACTATATGTTTTGGGGTTACAAGTTGTGTAATAAAACCCCATCAACACAAGATAATAACTCCCATATTAATACAAGGATAATTGAGAATTCATCACATGTTTGTTAAAGTTATAACTAGAGAAACCCACAACAAATAAAAATATTTTTTTTCCATCAATCTTCATACTCTCCCTTTGCAATTTGTTATTTTTCTTTCTTTGACCTACTAGAATAGTATAAAATGGTATGGTGTTTTATCCAATCATTGCTTCAATTCGCAGGAGATTCTAGTGTGTAGCAATAGTCCGATACGTCCGTTTTATCCTTGGAGAGGAACGTACAAAATAACCTAAAGCACAACTCGGTGAGAGAGCGAATTTGTGTTAAGCATAGTGTGTTACACAAGACTCGTGTAATATCAAAAAGTTCAACATACTAATTTTATCCTACAGTTTTTGCTTTTATTTATGTTTTATTGTAATTTGTATTATTTAATATATGGTATCTTTTCTCTTTTATGCTATTTTAAGACTTTGTCTAACAGTAAGTTATATTTTTAAAAGCATTTGAATTAAAAGAGTCTGAAACGAAATATATCTTCAGAATAATGGACTTACATAAACATAAATCGAAGTTGAGTTTTAATATTTGACTGACAAAAGACGATTTATTCATAAAAAAACTGTTTTAAAATAAATGTCAATTTTTACATATTCTTGTCCCTAATTTTTTTTTTCTTTCATTATTATTTTTTAATATTTTTTCAAATTTTTGTAAAACAAAAAAAAATTAAAATTGAATAATCAAATGTATATTTATAATTATTATTATTACATCTAAATATATTTTCTAAATTTATTTAACAAAATAAATATTTATTTGAGACACATCAAATAATAATATACTCCCTCCTTCCCACCTTAAACTAGTTGTTAAACGGATGTAAATTTGAGCAATAATTAAATAAAAAATTATGATCTAAATACAAATCCAAAAAATTGTTATTGAAAATATTACTAATTGTGATATAATAACAATTTTTAAATTTTATTAGCATTGATGCTGCAAGAATCGTGCTTATCAATCTCCGTCCAGCCGCAAGATTGATCACCTGGCTTTGACACAAAATGTAACCCACGACTAGCCGGAATGGTCTCCGGCGAAGACCATCGGGCGTGAGAGTAATTATGGTGTATATGAGAGCGTATAAGATAATAATGAACAATGTATTCAAAATATCAAATAGCAATTACCTTGGGACGATTGATATTGTGAAGTATTTATAGTTGTTTGTGAGAGTTGTAATTCTGGTAGGAATGCTAGAGATCCCTTGAATCACGGCCCAAATCATGGATATAATCGTGTCCATATATAACTCATGGTTTGTAGGGAGTTTGTTAAGAATAGAGCTGTAAATACGCCTGGACTCTATAGGTCGACGTACTTTCGTAGGTCGAGGTCACCTGCTGGATCTAGGTCGACCTGACTGATGGATAGGGTCGGGCAATGCCCACATAGGATCTGGATTGTATGTCGGACGATAGCTAGGTCGGGACCATGTAGGTCGGAGAATGAGCTAGGTCGACTTATCTTTGACGACTGGCCTTGGGCCTTGTAATGGTTGGGCCTAGCCCGTCACATTTATTCCGTTCAGTGGCCCCCAACTTTCTGAGTTGACTTTTTCGACCAGGAAGTTATCAGAAATTTTGATTTAGTATGGAGTAGATCGCAGGTCGATGTTCGAACTACTGGTTGGTTGACTGATGGTGACGTGGCTCAATCTGGATCATTAATTGTTTGGACGGTCGAATCCGTTGAAGCGCCAAAATTTCGTAATGATTACCCGTTTTGACGTTTGGACAACCACCTCGGAAACCGTTTTGCCGCATTATTGTGAGGGAACCATTTGAAACCCTTACTCCTCTAATTCAATTAAGGAAAGATATAAAAAGGAAAACCTTGAGCCAATGCAAGAGGATCCTCCAGCTAGGGACAAGACACTTGTGGTCGATCTTGATGACGACGAGGAAGAGGAAGACACCCGTCCTCTTAGTACGAAGAAAAGATCCAAGCCCAACCCCCGATCTGAATAAGGGGATGCCACTACCAGCAGCTTTCAGCCTTCGACCATCCAAGTCTTATATGCCGAGCTAGTTCAGGCTCGCGTGGATAAACTGAGCGATGTTCCTTTGCTCACTGGAGTAGATAGCTCGAGTAGAGAATATCCCGAGCTAGAGTTTGGAAAATCAGTGGCAAGGCGGCTGCTGATCAGGATCTGGTGAGCAAGTTTACTGACAAGGGCTTAACTGCTGAGATGCTCAAAGCCAGGTCAGGGCTGGTTCATTCTGAGGTAATACTTTAAGTTTTTACATAATCATCGTTCTTTCTTCTTGCTCGCATTATTTACCTTAACTAAGTTTTAGTCGATCTGATCCTTTGGTTTTCTTGATGTAGGCTCTTGCCATGGTCGAGCTGGCTACGAGCTATTGGAAAGCAGCAGAGGAGAGAGAGAAGCTGGCCCTGACTATGCATGCTAGGAAATCCACTGAGCTAGAGAAGCTGGAAGGAAAGTATGCCGAGCTGGAAGAAAAGCATTCCGACATGGATGCTTCTTATAATGCCATGAAGATGATCAAAGATGATGCCTTGAAGGACAAGGAGGAAGCCTGGGCAAGCTCGGGAAAGCTCAGAAGGAGCTCGTGTAAGTGCTCCAATTTGATCTTGTTAGTATTTTCGTTAGAAAATTAACGAAAGTTATAACATTCCTAACAATTTCTAACATTTCTAACATTTCTAACAAAGCAAGGGAAAAGTGGGCATTGTTATTTAAGGATAAACCAAGGAAAGGAATCAAAAAAGCAAAAGAAATAAGAAAAACCAAAAATAGAAATGGCTGGAACAAAAACTGGCTGTCTATTTTGAATTTTCAAAAGATTATTCCTTGTGTCCAAAGCCTGAAGCAGCATTTAATGAACAGTGCACGCTGTCAACCCTATCCGCGCGGATGAGTTTGCATTTTTCAGAGGGCTATAAATTGAGCCCTCCAGTCTCAAAAAAAGAGGAGAAGAACACAATTCACAGCTGCACCTTGGCGAAAATACTTGAGAAAATAGTGAGAATTCCCTTGAATTGTCACTCTTTTCTCTTGATTATCTTCTCAAATCTCACTCACTCACTCTCAAATTCAAAGATTCAAACACAAAACACAAGGGAAGATAGGTATAACCTCCCTATTCTTACCCTAAATCTCTCATCCATGCATGCATTTTCAAGCTACAAAATGTAGTTCATTCATCTTCTTGTCTTAGATCCAAGAAGATCACCATGGAAGTTCATCTCCATGGATGATCTTCTACAAGGATCAACATTATTTTCAAAGTATTCTTACTTTCTTGCAAAGAAAACACATTTTCAAAACCCTAAAACTCATTTTCATACATCAAATCTCATTTTCAAAGGATAAAATTCCCCTTCCCAAGCAAATGAAGTGCTTAGTCCTAATGTACCCCAAGGATGGTTTGATATAGTTGATTCACCACTAAAATGTCAAGTGATCACTAATCAAAACCTAGGGAAATGGGGACAAGCATGGATGCCAAACCCCCTTTAAAATCATGTTTTTCTTTCTTGAGAAGTTGCTGTCCAGTAGCAACTTTCTAAGACCTCAGTCCATGGTCTAAATTTTTGGACACAGATAAACTTGGAATTTGGTGTCGACTACAAAACACTTTTTGTAGATAACATCCAGAGATTTCCAAACATATTTTTACTTTATTTTTTGCGTGAGTAAAACTCCCTTTTTCAAATTTTCTTTTGAAGCTCAGATCACCAGTCTCTGGGAGTCCAGATCTCATATCTGAGATTTTCAGAAGGTTTTGGGTCCTCAAATCTTCTCCAAAATGGAAAATTATTTTACAGAAATATTATTTGAGGTGTCTGGAACAACTTTGATTCTCTGAGGTTTCTCAGATTATGAAGTTTTGAAGCCCTTAAATCTATTTCAAAATCAAGTGTCCACTGCCTTTTTCATTCTGGCAGAAGTGTTCTTCAACTTCCAAAAATCTTTTGAGTACCAAAACTCAACCCAAAAATCACCCCAAAAATCATGGGATCTGTCCAAAGTCTAATAAAGAATTCCCAATTTTTACTTTTCTGAGTTTCAACTTTTTTTGGCCAAAACACACACACATACACACACAAATGATTTTTAGCTTGGAAGACTCGTTTTACGAGGCATTCCGGGTGCACACTAACGTCCTTCCCGGCGTGTAACATGACCTCCGAACCCAAATCTCTAATCTAGGGCATTTTTCAAAGTTTTGGCCCTTAAAACAAAAATGGCGTGGCGACTCCGTCTTTTTCCGGTTTTATTTGATTTTCAAAGAAACGCAAAATCGAATTTTCCCGCGAAATCATGGTGGCACATCATCACAGCTCGCTGTAGTCAAGTTGGGTAAGGAGAAAGTTGAGCACGAGCTTGAAGTCGTGACCAAGATGTTAGAAGAAAATACCAACATGTTGGTCAAACAAACTGATGATTATAATGCAGCTCGAGCCAAATGGAAGGAGGAGGCTGACGCCCAAGCTAAAGCTGTTGTGGAGGCTTATAAGGACAGTGACGAGTGTTATAATAACATTCAGAGCCAAGCCTTTACATTCTATGATGTTGGTCGACGCTATATGGCTCAACGTATTCTGGTGGATCCCTCAGTTGACATTCCCCTCCAGCAATTGGCCAAGTGGGCTTCTGAGAAGCAGTATGATGTGGCTGCCCATCAAGGTCACCCTCTTGTTCCTTATAACGACAATGATTTGGCCGCCCTTGTTGAAGAAGATGCTGATATGGAGGCGGAGCCCTGGGTCGTCCCACCCGTTGAACCAGTGAACTTCAATACCATACTTAAAGAAATTGAGAATCCTGACGAGCTGACCTTGGATGATGATACCCCAAAACATACCTTTTATGAATCTGGGAAGCTTACCCAACTTGAACAGCAAGAGAAAGAGATTGCACAGGCTGTCGATGATCAGGCTACAACCAACGACCAAGTTGAGGTCGATTCGACAGTTTGAATTTGGATGTTTATTCGGTAATGTAATGAAACAAGTTCCACAACAATTTTTTTTTTTATTGATGTATCAACGCCTTGGCCCAGCTTTTGGGAGGCATCTTAACTTGACACTTTATGTTTTGCTTAAGTCCTGGCCCGCTTTTGAGGGACTTACTTTATCTTTAATCGTACTTGACGTTACATTTGAATCTTTTTGCCTTTGATACTTGTATGAATGTATGTCGAGCTAGATTGACGAGAAATGGATTTGTCACAAGATTTTTTGGTTGGCCTAGTTTTAGGAACCAAAGTTGACCTAATACTTGGCTTATTTGATAATGAGATTGACTAAGAGTCGAATCTATCAGAAAGAGGTCGACTAAGAGTTGGACCTATTTAAAAGAACGAAGCTGACTAGGAGTCGAACCTGTTAGAATGAAGTCGACTAAGAGTCAGACTTTTTAAATGAACGAGACTGATTAAGAATTGAGCCTGTTAGAACGAAGTCGACTAAGAATCGGACTTTGTTAAATGAACGAGACTGATTAAGAATCGAGCCTGTTAGAACGAAGTTGACTAAAAGTCAGACTTGTTAAATGAACGAGACTGATTAAGAATCGAGTCTGTTAGAACGAAGTTGACTAAGAGTCGGACTTGTTAAACGAACGAGATTGATTAAGAATCGAGCCTGTTAGAACGAAGTCGACTAAGAGTCAGACTTGTTAAATGAACGAGACGGATTAAGAATCGAGCCTGTTAAAGGAACGAGGCTGATTAAGAATCGAGCCTGTTAAGAAAAGAGGCTGACTAAGAGTCGAGCCTGTTAGAATCGATGTCAAAACGTAACATAATTTGTTTGAATAGAACTGTAACTTTGTTTAAGTAGTAGAATGATTACACAGAAAACGAAAAGCTAGAACTGAAACTAAACTCAAACTGAAAAGAGAAATCGAAACTGAATCTGAACTAAAAACTGAACTAGAAGTAGTATTTGATAAGGTGGTTGGCATGCCACGGGTGTTTCAACTCCTCTCCATCCAGATGGGCGATCATATAAGTTCCTTCCTTAATAATTCGAGTAACGATGTAGGGACCTTCCCAGTTGGGAGATAACTTGTTCTGCTGAGTTCTCTTTCCAGTTGACTCGATCCTCCTTAGCACATGGTCGCCCACTTGGAACGATCTCCTCTTAACTTTCTTATCTTGGTAACTCTTAGTTTTCTGCTTATAATTGATCATCCGCAACTGAGCTGTATCTCGCTTTTCGTCGAGCAAATCTAGATCGATCAACCTGCTGACATTGTTCTACTCCTGATCGAAGAAAACTACCCTGGCTGTGGGGAATTGTAGCTCGGCCGATGCCATGGCTTCTGATCCGTATGCAAGAGCGAAAGGGATTTCACCCGTGGGCCCCTGAGTAGTTGTACGGACTGCCCAGAGAGCAATGGGAAGTTTGTCCAACCACTTGCTTTGTCGCCTAACCAAACCCGTCTTAAGTGCATAAAGGACTAGTTTGTTCGCTGCTTCAGCTTGCCCGTTACCTTGAGGATAGGCGACTGATGACTTCCAATGCTTGACTCCAACTCTTTTCATTCTTCTTCGAAAGCTGTGGAGAACTGTAGCCCGTTGTCCGACACTATAGCTCGAGGAATCCCAAATCGGCACCAAATGAAATCATGAATGAAGTTGATGGCATTCTCCTCTGTAATCCTGGCTAACGGCTTGGCCTCAGCCCACTTTGTAAAGTAATCAATAGCAACAATCACATACTTGCAATTTCCTCAGGCGGGTGGGAAGGGACCAATCAAATCGACTCTTTACATATCGAAAGGCCAAGTTGCGACCACTGGAGTTTGCTCGGTTGTAGGCAAGTGAGGTAAGTCGGCAAATCTTTGGCGCTGGTCGCACCCCTGAACAAAGTCGTGAGCGTATGCTCTCATGTGAGGCCAATAATAACCCAATGTAATCAATTTGTCGACCAAAGTTTTGGCCCCTAGATGTCCACCACAAACCCCACTATGTACCTCGTACATTAGCTGAGTAACCTCTTGAGGGTGAACACATCTCAGTAAAGGTTTAGTGAACGACCCTCTGAATAACGCATCTCCTTGAATAACATACCTCGGGGCCTTTTTCTTGATAGCTCGAGTTGCCTTCTCGTCATCAGGTAGCTTGCCTGTCTCTAGATAATCTCGTATTTCTTCGATCCAGCACTTGGTGTAGACCCATTCTCTAGTAGTATCCTCCAGGAATTGAATCTGAACCCTCTCATAAGCTGGATGTTCGAGGTAAGAGATAGGTTCCCCATGCTGTTCATCTGATGTGGCCAGTGTTGAGAGTAGGTCAGCCAATTCATTATCATCTCGACCAACCCTCTGTATCTCCCAAAATACTAAGTCTTTGATCAGCTCCTTCACCAGGTCACAGTATTTGACCAATATAGGGTTCAACACCTCATACTCTCCTCTGACTTGGTTGACTATCAGCTGAGAATCACAGTAAGCCACAATTTTGGTCTCCCCAAAACATTTTGCATATTCGATAGCTGCGACCAAAGCTTCATATTCGGCCTGGTTGTTAGAAGCTTCAAACTTGAATCTCATAGCTTCTTCGTAGACTGTCCCTGATTCCGGTTTGACCAAAACAATTCCAGCCCCACTAACTTTCTTTGTCGCCGACCCATCAGAGTATACTTTCCAGCAATCGTTGGGCAAACTTATGTCAGGCTGAGTTGCAGGCTCCTTTCCCTTTACTTTCTCCTTCTGAGCCTTCACTTTGTGTAAGTGCTCCAATTTGAGCTTGTTAGAATTTTCGTTATAAAATTAACGAAAGTTATAACATTTCTAACAATTCCTAACTATCCTAACATTTCTAACAAAGGGAGGGTAGAATGGGCATTGCCAAATGAAGTTAAACCAAGAAAAGCATCTTAAAAAGCAAAACAAAAGAATAAAACCATAAATAGAAAGTGGAAACACAAAAGCTAGGCACATTAATTTGGTTTTTTTTGAATTTTTATTCTTCTGTCCAAGGGAGAGTTTGTAATTAATGAACAGTGCACGCCTACTGACCTTGTCCGCGTGGATACGTTTGCTATTTTCAGAGGGCTATAAATTGAGCCCTCCAGTCACAAAAATAGAGAGGAAGAACACAATAGCAACGAAGTTCTGGCGAAATATAGAGAGAAAACAGTGAGAATTCTCAAGAATTGTCACCTTTTTCTCTCCAATCTTTCCCAACTCATACTCATCCATTCACTCTCATATTAAACCCCTAAACACTTATACACTCAAGCCAAACACTCAAGAACACAAGGAAGATTGGTAAACCCTCCTCTTCCTAACCCTAAATCTCATCCATGCATGCATCTTCAAACTACAAAATGTAGTTCTTTCATCTTTTTTCTCTAGATCTAAGAAGATCACCATGGAAGACCATCTCCATGGATGATCTTCTACGAAGATCAACATTATTTTCAAAGCTTTTCTTTCTTACTTGCAAAAATGCACTTTCAAAACCCTAAAAAACCATTTTCAAGCACTAAATCTTGATTTCAAAGGGTAAAATCCCCCTCCCCAAGCAAATGAAATGCTTAGTCCTAATGTACCCCAAGGATGGTTTGGTATAGTTGATTCACCACTAAAATTTCTAGTGATCACTAACCAAAACCTAGGGAAATGGGGACAAGCATGGATGCAAAACCCCCCTTAAAATCATATTTTCTTTCTTGAGAAGTTGCTGTCCAGTAGCAATTTTCTCAGACCTCAGTCCATGGTCTTAATTTTTGGACACAGATGAACTTGGAATTTGGTGTTGACTACAAAACACTTTTTGTAGCCAACATCCAGAGCTTTCCAGACATATTTTTACCTTATTTTTTGTGTGAGTAAAACTCCTCTTTTCAATTTTTCTTTCAGAGGCTAGTTCATCAGCTTCTGGGAATCCAGATCTCATATCTGAGGTTTCCAGAAGGTTTTGACCCCTCAAATATTCTCCAAAATGGAAATTTCTTTCACACAAAGTTTATTCAAGGAGTCTAGAGAAACTTTCATTCTCTGAGTTCATCCAGATTATGAAGTTTTAGGACCCTTGAATCCATTTCAAAATCAGGTGTCTGCTGCCATTTCCTTCTGGCAGAAGTGACTTCTCAACTTCAAAAGGTTTTTTGAGTACCAAATCTCAATCCAAAAATCTTCCAAAAAATCATGGGATCAGTTTAAAGTCTTAAAAAGACATCCCAATTTTTACTTTTTCCAGTTTCAACTTATTTTGGCCAAAACACACACACACACACACACACAAATGATTTTCAGCTTGGAAGACTCGTTTTACGAGGCGCGTCGGGTGCACACTAACGTCCTTCCCGACGCGTAACATGACCTCCGAACCTAAATCTCTGATCTCGGGCTTTTTTCAAAGTTTTGGCCCTTCAAAATTAAAATGGCGTGGCGACTCCGTTTTTCCGGTTTTATTTGGTTTTTCAAAGAAACGCAAAAATCGAATTTTTCCCGCGAAAAAGGCAACACCATCGTTACGATTGGCGACTCCGTTGGGGACTAAGCTTTTTAATAAAAAAATGGTATTCGGTATATTGGTGGAAACCACTAAATTTCCCGTTATCGCCTCCTAACACGAGTCGGGGATAAATTGTGGTCTAACAATCCCACGTACCGGTATCACCGTTTTCAAAAAAAAAGCTTTTGAGGGTCAAGCTTCCGTCCCGGCTTTGAAAATCATTTTTGTGTGTGTGTTGATTTTTGCACAGTTTTCATGTTGTTTTGGCCGCCTCGGAGAAAGTCAAAATTTTGACTGTCGGAATAATGTCCCTAACTGTCGGAATTTCCGTGCCTTCGTGCTTATGTGCTCATAAAAAAAAATTCAAAAAAAAAGATTTTCAAAAAAAAAAGAAAGAAAATTTCCAAAAAAAAATCATGCATCATATTTTTAAGACACATAAAAAAATCTCTATTTTACTCAGAAAAAGAATATAGACTGCTTGCACACTACGCGCACGTGACCGTACACTGCACACTACGTCCTTAACCCGGGAAATCCTTGTCGCGGTCCGTTTGGTCTTATTACGCCTCTGATGAGCACAGACTACCCAAACATCCCATGGAGCCTCGTGTCGACTTACGCACTTGTCCGTGACACACTTTGTCCGAGACCCGCTTGGTTTTTAGTCCGGTCCGTGTCATGCCCCGTCCGTGTATAGACCTTTCCTTTCAAGCCTTTGTCGGCATACCGACTCAATATCTCTCGGGTCCCTAATCAGCCGCTAATCGCCGAAGTTCCGCCGGTTTTCCGCCGCAGACTTTGACCAAGATATTGACCGGCGCCTTGACTTCGGCTCGACCGGCACAAATTATACACTCGACTCCCAAAGATTGACACCGAGTCATCAAGGATTAATGACTATTCCATGCCTAATTACGGCTTAACCGACGACAAGTCAAGATCAATCGTGGACGCTTATCACCCAAATCATGCCGACTTTTTGTCGAGCTCCTGGACATGATCTTGACTTTCGACGTCGCCTTTGTCCGTAATTTACATCGAATGCTCGTTAAGACTCGATTACCCGCCGACTTTTAGGATCGTTTTTCTTTCGGTCGGTGGGACCCGCTTGCCCTATAGGACCCTCGCCCGGGCCGTCCACCCCGGGAGGTCGAAATACAGTGGAATACGAGGGGCTTATAGACGTAGTGACGGGGCCCACCGATCCAGAATCGTAGTAGTTTGCGAAAAGAAGAGCAATCTTTTCCAACCGATTAGGTTAATAAAACATGTTTTAAGTAAACGTGAACAAATAATCGCATGTTGCATGAGCCTAAAGCCCAAACACCTACCCTCCTTCCATTCCTGCACATCTCGAACCTTCGTGTCCTTTCCCCGCAGCCTCCGCACAAAGCTTGGTTTCTGCACCGGTCACCGTTTGATCGCTTGGGAAGAGTCAAACGCGTCATCGCCTTCGCCGTTTGTTCCGACTCCGGGTTTCGTAATGTCTCGCATCGCCCGGTAATGATGGGGGATAACGTTGCTCCGTCCTCCAAAATCCCTCGTACTGCACTGCATTGGATCCGCTTGGTAGAACAAATGAGACTTCGGCATGAGGCTCAAATTGATGACCCACCGGGGTAGTCGCAAGTCATGGCTCGACTATCGCCTCAATTCCGATGGCACTTTTACCGCAAAGACGTAAGAGGGTTCTCCTCCTCTTCTTAATAGTCCCGATACATCAAGATGCTACCCCAAGATTCCTATGTTTCCACCGCCGGACTCCCGCCCGCCGACTTACAGTGGCAACCGGCCCCCAAACAGCTAGCCGTGGACGAAAGAGTTCGTATACCGTCGCTGTCCCCTCTCAAAGTGATGATCCCACAAATATCGCCCGAGTGATGAAAATCGTGGAACAAGCTTAAAGAAATATGGTCACCCATCAAATCCCCGGAAGAACGCTGCAACGTACGACAGCTCCGGATTGAAGAGGCCACACGCCACTTTGGGGACCTTAACAATATCCCAACCGACCGGGGCTACCTTGAAGGACAAACATATGCCCGTTCCCCGGACCTCAATATCTCTCATTATCCGGCGGAGTCCAATCACTCGCTACTGACGAGCCCAAACAGCCAGATCCCCCTGACCGGCCCACTCAAAGTCCTTCCAAAGACCGCCAACCCGAGGTCCCAAATCCGCCACCACCCGTAGAACACATTTGGTGGGATATTTGTGATCGTCCCGATTGCCTTGAAAGGGACTATCAGATTGGATACACGAGGACCGTCCTCCTAAGAAAAAGAAAATTTCCTCCCAAAGAAAATTGAAGGAGAGATTCGAGGCCGGTGATAACAATGGGAACGCTCGGGAGCCATCTCGGGATTTGATTATTATGTACTCTACTCAGCCGCCTTCCCCAAAGCAAAAAGGGATAAAAGAGCGTAAAAGCCTTGCCAACGACGGAATTGAGACCTTCTGGATACCGAGTACCGTTGCAACGTAAGTCCAACCCCCTCGGGTCGCCCAAGGTTCGCCTTTGTCCAGCCTCCCGAGTATACACCGATGAAGAAAAACCGACACCGGGCCTGGGCGCTCCCACTCAATCAACATGTTGACCGGAGATGGCAACCGCCACAAAAGGCATCAAGATAACCCAGGGGCTTCGCAAAGACTCGCTCGCAAGAAAAAGGCACGAAGTGACCGGCTTGATGACTCTCCATCCCGAGACAAGGACCAAATCTATGATCCTCACCTATATGGGAGTATGATCACCTTGCGATGAAGATTTGCCAAGAGATGTCTCCCAACACAATGAAGCTTTGTACATCACTATTCGGCTCAACACCATGTCACTCCCTGGGGTATTAGTGGACAATGGATCATCGGTAAATGTCCTTCCCTCAAAGATGATGAGGGCCCTCCGCATAAATGAAAGGCGCGTGATCCCATCTACCCGGACCGTCAAAGCCTACGACGGTTCGTCTCGGCCCCATTCTCGGGACAGTGACTGGAACTCCGGTACGAAACCCAAATGGTGCCCGCAAAGTTCCATGTAATGGATATCCCCTCCGAGTTCACACCCTACTAGGCGCCCTCGTTGCATCACATGAAAGCCATAGCCTCCACTCTCCACCAATGCGTCAAATTCATCAACCTACAGGAGACCTTGAAGTCATAAGGGGTGACGCTTCTCATAGGGAACGAAGCCGAAACAATAGCCAAGAACGCCCACGCTCAAACACCGGGCTACATCCTTCAAGAGGCAAGTCTCGCCAAAGATCCTTTGGAATCCAAAGAATGCCAACTATGTCGACACACTCAAGCGAGCGGACTCCGAAGAAGTTCGATTCATCAAATTCAATTGCTATTTCCAACACTCGGAGGCGCATCGGAAGGAAATGCCGAACACCGCCATGATACAGCACACAAGTCCCTGGTCCTCAATCACAGATTTGCCGCATTCCGCAAACCCATTCTTTGCCTCGCCGGCGAGGAGATTTTCATGATAAAAGTCCGCAAACACCGACAGACTCGGCTCGAATCTATGAACGTCGTGTGGGACGTCCTCCTTGCCGAACTACCCGCCAAGCCTTTCCGCTCGAGTATGGGACATGAGATTTTTCTAGCCAAGCTCACCGAGACGCAATGCGTCCTTACATCCGGATTGAGCGATCGATTGTGACGAAACGGAAGTCCCTGCACTGAGGAAGATCCCTACATCCACATGCTCGCCTTTCGATGCCAAACACGCTTGATTCTCGGTTCGTACAAAGAGATGATAGCAACGATCAAGAGGGAGCACAGAGACCATGCCTTTCCCGAGTTGTGAAGCCACCAACAGCCGATGCCGCTAAAGAATTGGGAAACTCTCTCGTGCCCGTCCGCGACCAAAGAGGAAATGATCACCAAGCTTGGATTGGTCCCCCGTCCTTTCGTGTCAACCTTTGTAAAGTCCTCCGAGTCTCTCATTGTTGAGTTCGAGTCTCTCGAGTCGTCCGATGGCCTCACGCCCGAAGACTACGAGTCCGTAGCCAACGTTGTATTCCCTTCGTCTTCAATGAAATGATGAACCTTTCGAGTATCCCTTAATTGCCACTTTAACTAATGATGAATTAACTAATAATCTAAAAACAGCTTAATAACGATTCACTAGATGAAGAGGCGTACACATTAAATGAACAATATATCAAAGAAATCTTTAAGCAAAGTTGTCCTAAAGAGGAAAATCGAGCCCAAGCCGCCGAAGAGATTTTGACATGTGTGAATTTGGGAACTACGGAAGAGACTAAAGAGATGCAGATTGGTAGTTTCTTCGAAGGGACCGAAAGGGTTGCCCTAATCGAGCCGCTAAAAGAATTCGTGGATGTGTTCGCATGGTCCTATAAAGATATGCCAGCCTCGATCCTTCCATAGTTGAGCACCGAATACCGCTCGACCCGTAAGTCAAGCCGCAAAGCGTAAGCTAAGAAGAATTAAGCCCGAATGGTCCTTACAAGTGAAAGAGGAAATAGAAAAGATGCTCAGTAAGGTGGTTCATCGTGGTCATTGAATACCCAACATGGTCAGTCCAACATAGCGACGGTGACCAAGGCCAACGGAAAGATCCGATGCCGCGTAGACTTCAGAGACTTGAACAAAGCCACCCAAAAGACGATTTCCTCGCCAAACATCGACATTTTGGTAGATTCCACGGCCAACCACGAAGTCAAATCTTTCGTCGATGGTTTTGCCGGCTACAACCAAATCAAAATGGCGTAAGAAGATCAAGCCAAAAACAGCCTTCACAACCCCTCGGGGCACATATCGCTACACTGGCCATGCCATTCGGACTAAAGAATGCCGGGGCTACGTACTGCAGGGCGCCATGTACTGCTCCATGACATGATCCACAAAGAAATTGAGGTCTATGTGGACGACATGATAATACATTCCGTAGGATCGATGGCCAGCACTTTGTTGATTTGAGAAAATTCTTCGGCCGCCTCCGAGACCACAAAGATGAGACTCGAATCCAAACAAGTGCACCTTCGGTGTAAGACGAGGCAAGGTACTAGGATATATGGTGACGTAACGGGAATCGAAGTAGATCCCCGTAAAATCAAGGCGATAGTTGAAATGAAGCCACCACTGACACCGATGTAAGTGAAATCCTTCATGGGAAGACCGCAATACATAAGCCGCTTTGTAAATCACCGACCTCGATCCGCGAGCCAATCTTCAAGTTGATGAAAAAGAATGCCTACACGTAATGGACCCTTAATGTCGCCTTGCCTTTGAACAAATTAAGGCATACCTTGTGAATCCCCCGATTCTCTCGCCCACCACATCGGCAAAAGCCACTCTTGCTATATCTAACTCGTCACGGATACAAAGAATTTGGGGCTATGCTAGCTCAAGAGAAAAAGATTCCAAAGTCGAAAACGCCATCTATTTCGTAGCGTAAAGCTCCAAGGAAGCGAACTCAATTACTCGCTTGCGAGAAGACTTGCAAGCAGTTTGGTCCGGGTAGTGGGAAAGTTGAAACACTACATGCAAGCCTCACCCGATACATCTTGTTTCAAGGATAGACCCCATCAAATATCCGTTCGACAAGCCTTCCATCTCCATGAGATTGGCAAAATGGTCGTTCTTTTTGGCCGAATATGACATCGCTTATGTTTCAAGGAAATCCGTAAAAGGACGCATAATGGCGTAACATCCGGCCGATTTCCCAAGTGATGAGTCCCGAGGACTCGAACCTCAATTTCCCGATGATGGAATCTTCGCTCTAGAAGGAGAAAATCGCCGGCAACTCTTCTTCGACGGGGCGTCAAACAAAAGGGGGAACGGGATAGGAATGCTTCGGTCGATCCTACCGACGAACACACCCCCATAGCAGCAAGGCCGAACTTCAAGTCACCAACAACGCCGCCGAATATGAAGCTTGCATAGCCGGGTTGGAAGCCGCCCTTGAAAGAAATATCAAGGAATTGGAGGTGTACGGTGACTCGCCCTCATCATCAATCAGTCTCTAACAAATGGAAGACCGTGGATCCGGGTTTGCGTAAGTATCATGCTTACATGGAAGAGTTAGTAACTCAATTCAAAGAAATCGCTTTCATTACCTCGCCAAGAGACCGAAACAAAGTTCGCAGATGCTCGGCTACACTAGCCTCTCTTGTCGAAATACCCGAAGGAAAGTCTCGTTAAACCATTCGTAGTCTGGGAGAAGAGAAAACCCCGCCTATTGCTTCGAAATTGAAGCGGAAGCCGAACCGATCAATGATCCCCGGTACACTCGTATTTACCAAGACTCGAAGGATGGCGAGGCCTCTTTCAAAAACGAAGATGGGGAATATAAAGAAGGAATCAAAGCAAAAAGTCTCTCACTCGAAGCGGCTCGCTCCCATTATGTTCTTTTTCGGGGAAACATGTTATACAAAAACGTTATCAAGGCCCCCTCCCGCGATGTATCGCAAACAAGAGGCTACCGAACTCATGAAAGAAATACATGGTGGTACTGCGGCCCTCACATGAATGCTCGAGCTCGATGCAAATCATACCGAGAATGGGGTATTTTTGGATCACCATGGAAGCCGATCGCATCCAAGCTTTGTCAAAAGCCGCGACAAATGTCGCCGATACTCAAATCTTAATCACTTGCCTCCTCACGAGTTATACCGCATGACAACCCCTCGCCTTTCGTCACTTGGGGAATTGATGTCATAGGCAAAATCACACCATCAGCAAGAACGGCCACGAAGTTCGTCCCGGTAGCCGTGGGATTATTTCACCAAGTGGGTCAAGCCAAGTCCTACAAAATCCTCAATTCAAAGAAAGTTGCCCTCTTCATCAAAGAAAACATCATGTGCAGATACGGGTTGCCACCGAAATCATTTCGTATAATGGATCCCACTTCTGGGAATGTGAAAAATTGCCGGCGTAATTCCGAATAACCCGTCACAAGTCATCACCCTACTGTGCCCCAAACCAACGGAGCCGTCAAGGCAAAGAAACAAGACTCGAAAATATCATCCGGAAAATGGCCGTCCAAGGCGTAGATTGGCCCGAGAAGTTACACCCGGCACTCGGGGCGCGTAACATCGCCGTAACGGCAATCGGGGAAACACCTTTTGCCCTCACATACGGAATGGAAGCCGTACTCCCAATCGAGCCGGAAATACCCTCGCTCCGTATACCGCCGGAAAGCCAAATCAACGAGGTCGAATGGCTCCGCAGTCGCCATGACGAATTGGCCCTACCGGACGAACGCCGACCGAAGGCCATGGAACACATCCGGCCTACCAAGGAAGAATGGCTAGAGCCTTCGACAAGAAAGTAAAGCATCGGGAGATCCGAGAAGGTGATCTCGTTCTAAAAGAAAAGCCCCCAGCCCGTATCAACCCTCTCGCAAATGGGAGCCCGTATGGGTCGGGCCATATGTCGTCCGTAAGATCTTCTCCGAGGAGCCATGCAACTTGCACCTCGACGGGAATCCCTTTGTACACCCAAAGGAATGGTGACAAGCCGCGCGTATACTACGCGTAAAAAAACAAAAACAAAAAAAAAAACAAAAAAAAAAAAGAGTGCTAAAAGAGTAATACCCAACTAGGTTAGAAACCCGAAAAGGGCGGCCTAGGTAAAAACAGGTTGCACCAAAAAAAAAAAAACAAAAAAAAAAAAAAAAACAAAAAAAGAGTGCTAAAAGAGTAATACCCAACTAGGTTAGAAACCCGAAAAGGGCGGCCTAGGTAAAAACAGTGGTTGCACCAAAAAAAAACAAAAAAAAAAAACAAAAAAACAAAAAGAGTTCACCAGGTTGAACTACGAAGACCCGAGCTCCTCAAAATGAGGGGAACGTAGGCAAAATGGAAACGGTTCGGTCTAAAGCACAAATAAAAGCCATACTTTGGCATCAATACAATTGATCGTACCATGAAAGCGTCTCGAAAAACTCTAAAGCAATTCAAATATTCATTACAAGTTAAAAGCTCTTTGATGAGTCTAAGCCCGATTCATTCCTACAACCGGCAACCCGCTAAAAGAAAACTAAGATACATAATCAAACTAATGTGTCCGTCATGGCAAGAAAGGGATACTTGGAAACCTCGTGAGTCACTCCAAGCCACTCGCATCGGCCTCTCCCTTCTTCTTCCCCTCCGAGTCTTTCTCTTCTCGAACCGGAAAAATGCCTGCATTCCTCCTACCAAGCTCGGTATAGGAACAAATGGTCTATCAAACCGGCCTCCGTCGTGGCCTTAGTAGCCCTAGCGTCATCCCTCATCTCCTCGTAACCTAGCCGGTAACATAGGAGCCCTCCTCTCCCGTCTCTGACGTAAGCCTCATAATCGCCGCGCCGTCTCCGCTCCCGCCACGAGGATTGGCCCTCGCCTCGGCCCTCCTCCTCTCGTAAACAGCCGGTCCTCCGCACCCATAATGGCCTCACGCCGTCTCAAAATAGCCACCTCGAGTCTCTCCTGCATGCCCTCGTACCAATCCAGTACCAAGTGGTCGTGAACACCGGCCTCTGACGCTCGAGAATGACCCGAGGAGGAAAGGCATCATACCTCCATGCTCGGGAAAGAAATGGAAACACCGAGGGATCATCCATGGAAACAGAGCCACCACCCCGGTGGCTATATCATCAAAACCCTCCAAAGGAACCTCGCTCCAAGCCAAACCGCCTAAGGACCAGAGCCTAATGTAGAAACCGGACCGAGAAAGCCCCGAAGCATAACCACGGGACCCATCCCGAAGCACTCTTCGAGTCTCCACCCGCCAATGAGGCACCAACCATCTCGATATCTTCAGCCCGGCGACCCGCCATCCAACGCTCCCACGAGCCCCGATCATCAAAATCTACATCAACACCTCTCCCGGCAAAAGTCCAAGGCTCGATCATATCGAGGTTTCCCGAAGAACCCCCAAACGCTCCATCGCCCATGTGGTCAAGAGAAACGGGCCGCCCTACGCATATACCGTCGTCCGGTAGCTAATCTGCCGAGAGCATGAAAAGTCTCCCCAAGATCAAAGGAATGACATCTCGCCCGAGCGGCAATAACAACAACATCCAAAGAAAGCTCGATGACAGATCCCAAAGGAATAGACCATGAACAAAGTGCCGAACATGCAAAGTGCAAAGGCATCCCAATAGGCGTCATCCACCAAGCCTAAGCCCCTAAATCTGTCGGGAAGACCGGAAATATCAAAATGGTCGGGACCGCGGATCATGCCTCGTGCTTCCTCCGGGGAAAGATGAAGAAGGTTGCACAACTTGTCAACAAAAGAAGCTCCTCCGGACAAAGGAATTGCTATCTCCTCCACCTCCGGACCTCCAAGCAAGGCCCGAAATTCTTCCACGGTCGGAACAATCTCGTTGAAGGAAAGGCAAAAGACATGCCTTCTAGTATCCCAAAACGAAGAAGAAGCCCTTAAGAGGTCATAATCCGGAACCAATTCTTTGAGAGACCACAAGCATCGTACCTTGTACCGTTCTTCAAAGAAAGACCTTCTCTCATGCATAATTTCCCTGGACCAATCCTTGAACTTGTTGAAAAATGACATTTGGGATTCTTGGGATAACTTTGAGGGAGCTTTTCTAAGGTTTTCCATGGTTTTTTCTCTCTTCCTCCCCGAAAATGGCTGTTTGGACTGAAGGTTGAAGAGGATATTTGAATTTGAAATAAAGCAAGGCCAGATTTAAAGCAAAATTAAAGGACAGTGTCGACACAGTCCCATCCGCGCGGATGGGATTGCTTCCCCAGAAAAAATTCTGCAACAGTTCCAAGCTGCTACACCAAAAGAGGAATATTCTGTCCCGGTTGCTCGAAACCAGTGCTAAAAAAAAAAACCTCCCCAAACCAGGCCAAACACTAACACCCTTGCAAAAAAAAACAAGGCTCATGCAACACTGCATTCATATTGCATTGCATTCATAAAAAATAAAATCCTAAATTATTACATTCCAAAAAAAAAAAAAGAAGTGTGCATAAAAAAAAAAAACACAAACAAACATAAATAAAACCCTAAATTATTACATCCAAAAAAATGTGCATAATCCGTACAAATCTAAATCTCAAAAAAAAATCAAAAAAATCAATCGGAGTCTCCAAAGACCCGATGTCTCCCCGCCTCTTGCGACTCGGGCCCGCCTCGTCAGGAGCCCCGAAAGTCTCGGCTCGTAATCGTCCTCATCTCCGTAAAGAGGCTCGTCGGGACCAACCTGCACACTCGATAGGGTAAACCTGCATCCCCGAAGAAGTCGTACCCGAAGGTGAAGGCGTCCGACTCCCGAACATACGGAGACGACCCACCATGCCGCCGTACGTGTCCTCGCCCGTGCGGATCCCCAAGAATGACGTGATCCGAAGGCAAAGGCCGCGCGGTGATCAATGAGAGGAGAAAGAGGGGTCTCTAAGAAGTCTCCGAGGGAATAGGAGAAGCCTCCCGTCTGACAAAGTGCCGCCGTGGTCTCCTCGCCCTAGCCCGAGGTGCCCCGCAAGCAACCATCCTCCGTATGAATCTCTTAGCCCCGATCACTTGCTTCGTCGCTGTCTCGACGACCACCTCCGAAAACTGCACAAAAGCAAAAGCGTCAAAAAAAAAAAAAAGAAGAGATGCTAGAGATGATGAAACAAAAGAAAGAAAAGAAGGGGAAAAGGGGAAGCCATACCTTCATACCCTGACGAGGCCGGAAAGCTGTGAAGCCGCTCGGCCGAGGGATTCGCACCCTCAATCGGACCCCATCCCGGATATAGGAAAAATCCGTCCGAGGGTACCGCGGGATCCCAAGCCCCTCCTCTCCAAAACCCGAGGCATCCTCGCCTCCTCAAGACGAACGTCGCATATGGCTCGATCGCTACGAAGTCCGAGAAGTGCCGGCTCGCTCTGAATCATCCCAGTCACTTGACCGATCGCTCGGGTGCATCATGTCGGCGGGAGGCTCCACCGGTGTCCTCAAAGGCGAGTTCACGCCATGCCGGCGCGTCACCCTCTCTCCCGCATAGTAGACGTCGCAAGTCGTGCCCTCAAAATCCTCCGCCGCACCGTCCCGTATCTCGCCGCCCTTCACTCGCGCTACCTCAAAGCGATCCTGTGGGAAGAATATCATCCCCTCATCCGTCTCGGCCTCCGTCAAAGGAAGGCAATCCGCGTACTGAGAGTCGTACGCCCCGGAGCTTATCTTCTCCCGGCATGCTTGGACCAAGATCGCATGGCCGGATACGCCCGACGTACGCCTCAGCCGCTCCACACCGTGACGTGGAAGAACTCCAACGCCCATACCGCGAAAGGCAAAGATCAAATCAATCCAAGTGCAAAAAAGAGAAGTGCGTGCTCAAAGGAAAGAGGGAAAGCAAAAAGAGAGCTTATACCTCCGTGAGCGAACTCAAAGCAAGACAAGGAGCTCACAGCCTCTTCCGCCGTATCTATCAAGAGCGAAGTACAGCCACCAAATGCCCGGCCTCCCCCAGAAATATCTCCAACCGTCTCCATGTCCTCCAAGGACCTCAAAGAAGGCAAAGACCGCCGTCCCTCAAAGATGACCAAAGAGCGTGCTCGAGAAAGTAAACCACAAGAAGGCCCCGGCACCGATCGGCGCCTATCCTCTCCTCCCCACCTCATAACTCGCTATGGTCTCCACAATCTTGCCGTAGACCACGGCATACTCCATCCCCATCCCCTTTTGGGAATAGGGGAAAATCCAAGAAGAGCTCGCAGACGCATCGCCGTAGCCATCTCTCCACTCGATGCCGCGTCCATTAAAGGATGCACTCCGTGATCGCAAAGATAGTCGAAGGCGTAACGCCGCCTCGCCCCGTAAGAAGTGGAATGTGTGGGTCGCATCCCACCAATGCCGCGCTAGAGCGAACATCAAGCCCTTGCTCTTAGGGAACTTGACCAGTCCCCTCAAGCACTCGACGAACTCCCGTGAGCCCCGTCTCGACAACAATCCGTCTCTGGACTCGCAAAGCCCCTCGGCCCGCATCCGGGAGCCGATCCCACAAGTCAATCACGTACTCCACCGATCCTCGAGTCTTCATCTTGTTCACCAAGCTCCGTCACAAAGCGGTTTCCGCCCGTAAAAAAAAAAAAAAAAGAGAGAAAATGTCAAAAAGATTGCATTTGCATTTACATTAAAAAAAAAAAAAAAATTTCGACAAAGATAACAAAGATACAATGAGCATAGCCCCATTTTTCTCGAGTAAAAGAAAACAATTTCCAGCAAGTCCCAATGCATTCATCAAAAAAAAAAAAAGGATGCATTCCTACGGAAGTAAAAACTCCGTCCCATTTTCAACAAAAAAAAAAGAAGGATGCATTCCTACGGAAGTAAAAACTCCGTCCCATTTTCAACAAAAAAAAAAAATGCATACATGCATATCATCCATCTTACATGCAACGGGAGGAAAAATCCGTCCCACTTTTCAAAAAAAAAATCCTAAACATACATCTCATATTGGCAAAATGCCCATTCTTTCCAAACAAAACGCATGCATTGCATCATCATTCATCAATATCAAAATTCAATTTCAAAAAAAAAAATCATCATCATTCATCAATATCAAAATTCAAATTCAAAAAAAAAAAATCATCATCATTCATCAATATCAAAATTCAAATTCAAAAAAAAAAATCATCATCATCATCAACATGCAATGTTCAATTTCAAAAAAAAAAATCATAATTTTCGAATTTTCACATGCAATTTCGGATACAAAAAAAAAAATGGCAAAAATGCCAATTCTTTTTCCCAAGCAAAATGCACATTTTGGGTTACTCATATACTCATTACAACATGCAAAGCATCAAAATCAAAATTCAAAGCCAAGAATATCAATCATTCGAAGTTTCAAAAAAAAAATTCAAAAAATCACCCAAAAATTTCAAGCAAGAAATCGAAAAGAGGATCAAGAGGATTCGAAGTATACCGTTCGGAGATGCGGATCCGAAGCCCAATGCTGCCAAGCATCGGGGTAATGCTCCTCCTCGACCGATTGCGAGAGGTTGTAATGCCTCCTCATCCGGACAAGCTCCAATCGCC
The DNA here is from genome assembly GCA_022495995.1 of Adenophora triphylla var. japonica. Taxonomy (NCBI): domain Eukaryota; kingdom Viridiplantae; phylum Streptophyta; class Magnoliopsida; order Asterales; family Campanulaceae; genus Adenophora; species Adenophora triphylla. Next base: position 7,693 of record JAFEMH010004218.1, on the reverse strand, counting down.
TCTCCGCTATAGGACCACGCCCTTGGCCTTGAAAAGCGCCTTCCCCGTGTTCCATTGCTCAAAAAATCGAAGAAATCGGACGAATTTTGAAGCTCCTAGGCCAACAATGGCGGCTCTGCTCTCTCCCTCTCTCGTCTGTGTTCAAAAAATTGAATGGGGAAGAAGAAGGGCGTTGGCCCCATTAATACCCCTGACTTTCCATCCCTATCCGCGCGGATAAGATTGCAAGGGTCAAAATGACCCTTTTGCCCCTTAAAATTTCAGGACTCTGCAATTCGGTCCCAACTTGACAAAGTTAACCAAAGTTAACCAAAGTCGGCCCCTTGTCAAGAAAATCTCTCCCTGCAGCCAAACGTAAGACCGAGTGCCCCGAGAAAGATAACGAGATCCCGTATCTTTCATCAAAATCTCCCCAAGCAAGCCAAACGTAAGACCGAGTGCCCCGAGAAAGATAACGGATCCCGTATCTTTCATCAAAATTACCCCTAAGCCAAACGTAAGACCGAGTGCCCCGAGAAAGATAACGAGATCCCGTATCTTTCATCAAAATCATTCCCGGCAGTTAAACGTAAGACCGAGTGCCCCGAGAAAGATAACGAGATCCCGTATCTTTCATCAAAATCATTCCCGGCAGTTAAACGTAAGACCGAGTGCCCCGAGAGAGATAACGAGATCCCGTATCTTTCATCAAAATTACCCCTAGCCAAACGTAAGACCGAGTGCCCCGAGAAAGATAACGAGATCCCGTATCTTTCATCAAAATCTCCCTACGAGTCAAACGTAAGACCGAGTGCCCCGAGAAAGATAACGGATCCCGTATCTTTCATCAAAATTACCCCTAAGCGAGTCAAACGTAAGACCGAGTGCCCTGAGAAAGATAACGAGATCCCGTATCTTTCATCAAAATCTCCCCGGCAGTCAAACGTAAGACCGAGTGCCCCGAGAAAGATAACGGATCCCGTATCTTTCATCAAAATTACCCGGCGGAGCCAAACGTAAGACCGAGTGCCCCGAGAAAGATAACGAGATCCCGTATCTTTCATCAAAATCTTCCCTAGTTAAACGTAAGACCGAGTGCCACGAGAAAGATAACGAGATCCCGTATCTTTCATCAAAATCTTCCCTATAGCTTAAACGTAAGAACGAGTGCCCCGAGAGAGATAACGAGATCCCGTATCTTTCATCAAAATTACCCCAGCCAAACGTAAGACCGAGTGCCCGAGAAAGATAACGAGATCCCGTATCTTTCATCAAAATCTCCCCTAGCCAAACGTAAGACCGAGTGCCCCGAGAAAGATAACGGATCCCGTATCTTTCATCAAAATTACCCGGCCGATCAAACGTAAGACCGAGGTGCCCCGAGAAAGATAACGAGATCCCGTATCTTTCATCAAAATCTCCCGGCTAGCCAAACGTAAGACCGAGTGCCCCGAGAAAGATAACGGATCCCGTATCTTTCATCAAAATTACCCCTATCAAACGTAAGACCGAGTGCCCCGAGAAAGATAACGAGATCCCGTATCTTTCATCAAAATCTTCCCCTAGTTAAACGTAAGACCGAGTGCCCCGAGAAAGATAACGAGATCCCGTATCTTTCATCAAAATCTTCCCCGGCAGTTAAACGTAAGACCGAGTGCCCTGAGAAAGATAACGAGATCCCGTATCTTTCATCAAAATCTTCCCCGGCAGTCAAACGTAAGACCGAGTGCCCTGAGAAAGATAACGAGATCCCGTATCTTTCATCAAAATTCCCCCCGGCAGTCAAACGTAAGACCGATTCCCCAGACAAATACGTCTGATTTTCCCCAGCAAAGGCTAACGAAATCCCCAGCAAAGTTAACGGAATCCCAAAAGCCAACGGAATCTCGAGTAAAACTCGAACTACGAAAGGGCTTGATTCCCACTAGGGATACGTAGGTAGCCTATCATTAGGTCCAGCCCCTCGACCAAAACGGTCACCCTATCCTTCGGCAGCAGACAAAGTCCACCGAAAGGCCATTTCAAATTAAGGTCCGAGGCGCCTAAAAAGCCATCATCATCAAAGGTCCGAGGCGCCTAAAAAGCCATCATCATTAAGGTCCGAGGCGCCTAAAAAGCCATCATCATCAAGGTCCGAGGCGCCTAAAAAGCCATCATCATTAAGGTCCGAGGCGCCTAAAAAGCCATCATCATTAAGGTCCGAGGCGCCTAAAAGGCCATCATCATCAAGGTTCGAGGCACCTAAAACGCCATCTTCAAGGTTCGAGGCACCTAAAACGCCATCTTCAAGGTTCGAGGCACCTAAAACGCCATCTCCAAGGTTTGAGGCACCTAAGACGCTATCAAGCGATAAATCGCAATCATCCCCAAGAGAGACCGAAAATGGTCATTCCTATCCCCGCCAGAGCGGATACCCGTCGGACCGAAAATGGTCATTCCTATCCCACAGAGCGGATACCCGTCGACCGAAAATGGTCATTCCTATCCCAGCCAGAAAGCAGATACCCGTCGGACCAAAAATGGTCATTCCTATCCCAAATAGAAGCGGATAGCCATCGACCAAAAATGGTCATCTCTTATCCCCAAAGCAAAGTTTCTTTCCAAAGAAACGATCGTAGAACTCGCTCATCAGTTCGAGGCACCTAAAACGCCATCATCTCCAGTGGTCAAAGACTCGAACTATGATCGGCTTGATTCCCATTCGGGATACGTAGGTAGCCTATCGCTAGGTTCACCCACCCGATCACTCGATCATCCCGCCAAATATGGAGCCTTACTCTTATCGACGACCCCGCTTCCTTCGAAAGCGCCGTCACCGAGGGGCTACCGTAAGTGCTCCAATTTGAGCTTGTTAGAATTTTCGTTATAAAATTAACGAAAGTTATAACATTTCTAACAATTCCTAACTATCCTAACATTTCTAACAAAGGGAGGGTAGAATGGGCATTGCCAAATGAAGTTAAACCAAGAAAAGCATCTTAAAAAGCAAAACAAAAGAATAAAACCATAAATAGAAAGGCCGGAAACACAAAACCGGCCGTTAATTTGGTTTTTTTGAATTTTTATTCTTCCCCGTCCAAGGCCGGAGCCGTAATTAATGAACAAGGCACGCCATCGACCTTGTCCGCGCGGATACGTTTGCTATTTTCAGAGGGCTATAAATTGAGCCCTCCAAATACAAAAATAGAGAGGAAGAACACAATAGCAACGAAGTTACGCGAAATATAGAGAGAAACAAAGCTGAGAATTCTCAAGAATTGTCACCTTTTTCTCTCCAATCTTTCCCAACTCATACTCATCCATTCACTCTCATATTAAACCCCCTAAACACTTATACACTCAAGCCAAACACTCAAGAACACAAGGAAGATTGGTAAACCCTCCTCTTCCTAACCCTAAATCTCATCCATTGCATGCATCTTCAAACTACAAAATGTAGTTCTTTCATCTTTTTCTCTAGATCTAAGAAGATCACCATGGAAGACCATCTTCCATGGATGATCTTCTACAAAGATCAACATTATTTTCAAAGCTTTTCTTTCTTACTTGCAAAAATGCACTTTCAAAACCCTAAAAAACCATTTTCAAGCACTAAATCTTGATTTCAAAGGGTAAAATCCCCCTCCCCAAGCAAATGAAATGCTTAGTCCTAATGTACCCCAAGGATGGTTTGGTATAGTTGATTCACCACTAAAATGTCTAGTGATCACTAACCAAAACCTAGGGAAATGGGGACAAGCATGGATGCAAAACCCCCCTTAAAATCATATTTTCTTTCTTGAGAAGTTGCTGTCCAGTAGCAATTTTCTCAGACCTCAGTCCATGGTCTTAATTTTTGGACACAGATGAACTTGGAATTTGGTGTTGAATACAAAACACTTTTTGTAGCCAACATCCAGATCTTTCCAGACATATTTTTACCTTATTTTTTGGGTGAGTAAAACTCCTCTTTTCAATTTTTCTTTCAGAGGCTAGTTCATCAGCTTCTGGGAATCCAGATCTCATATCTGAGGTTTCCAGAAGGTTTTGACCCTCAAATCTTCTCCAAAATGGAAATTTCTTTCACACAAAGTTTATTCAAGGAGTCTAGAGAAACTTTCATTCTCTGAGTTCATCCAGATTATGAAGTTTTAGGACCCTTGAATCCATTTCAAAATCAGGTGTCTGCTGCCATTTCCTTCTGGCAGAAGTGACTTCTCAACTTCAAAAGGTTTTTTGAGTACCAAATCTCAATCCAAAAATCTTCCAAAAAATCATGGGATCAGTTTAAAGTCTTAAAAAGACATCCCAATTTTTACTTTTTCCAGTTTCAACTTATTTTGGCCAAAACACACACACACACACACACACAAATGATTTTCAGCTTGGAAGACTCGTTTTACGAGGCGCGTCGGGTGCACACTAACGTCCTTCCCGACGCGTAACATGACCTCCGAACCTAAATCTCTGATCTCGGGCTTTTTTCAAAGTTTTGGCCCTTCAAAATTAAAATGGCGTGGCGACTCCGTTTTTTCCGGTTTTATTTGGTTTTTCAAAGAAACGCAAAAATCGAATTTTTCCCGCGAAAAAGGCAACACCATCGTTACACTTTGCTATCTTCTTTGGTGAACGTAAGCTCGACCAAGAAGTCTGCCAAAGCTTGAGCTTTTAATGCCTTTCGAGGCCTATACTCGATGTCGAATTAAGTGAGAGCAATTAACCAATTGAGTAATCGGCCTGAACTTTCTGGCTTATGTAGGATCTTCCTCAGAGGTACATTAGTTAGAACGACAATGGGGTGAGCCAGAAAATAGGCTCGCAACTTCCTGGAAGCTATGACCAAGGCGTAGGCCACCTTCTCTGCATTATAATATCTGCCTTCCACATCAGACAGGGCCTTACTCACAAAATACACGGGCTTTTGAAGACCTCCTTCTTCTCGAACTAGAACGGTGGCCACAGCTTGGTTACCAACAGACAGATAGACAAACAACGTTTCTCCCATAACCGGGCTGCTCAATAATGGCGGAGAGGCAAGATACTCCTTAAGTTGCTGGAATGACAAAGAACACTCGACTGTCAACTCAAAATTTTTCGTCCCCCTCAAAGATTTAAAGAAGGGAAGAGATCTCTCTGCCGACTTAGCAATAAAGCGACCTAGGGCTGCCACCCTGCCATTGAGTCGCTGCATCTCCTTGATACACGTAGACTCCTTCATGTCAACCAAAGCCTTGATCTTTTCAGGATTGGCTTCGATACCTCGCTGTGAAACCATAAAACCAAGAAACTTTCCAGCTGTTACCCCGAACACACACTTGCTAGGATTGAGCTTCATGTCGTTTGCTCGCAAATTAACGAACGTTTCCCTTAGGTCGACCACGTGACGTCCGGCCTTTATTTTGATGACCATATCGTCGACGTAGGCCTCCATGTTTCGGTCAATTTGTGAGGCAAAGACTTTATTGACCATCCTCTGGTAGGTCGCTCCTGCATTCTTCAATCCGAACGACATCATATTGTAACAAAGAATACCCCTCAAAGAACTTGGAAGGCCGTCTTCACTATATCATCCTTGTGCATCTTGATTTGGTAGTAGCCTGAATAGGCGTCGAGGAAGCTCAATGAAGTATGCCCAGCTATAGAATCTACAAGCTTGTCAATTCGGGGCAGTGGGTAGCTATCCTTTGGGCAAGCTAGATTTAGATTGGTGAAGTCGACACACATACGCCATTTGTCATTAGATTTCTTCACCATTACCACATTTGCTAGCCAAGTGGTATGAGTAGCCTCCTTGATGATACGTACCTCAAGTTTGATCGCCTCCTCTTTGTCACGAGCAAATCTTCATAGCTGTGATGAATGTGTGTGATGTATCGAAAATTTTCCCATTTTTGTTTGAAAAAATCAACGAAACGGAGTCGCCACGCCATTTTAATTTTGAGGGCCAAAACTTTGAAAAAAGCCCGAGATCAGAGATTTAGGTTCGGAGGTCATGTTACACGCCGGGAAGGACGTTAGTGTGCACCCGGAATGCCTCGTAAAACGAGTCTTCCAAGCTGAAAATCATTTGTGTGTGTGTGTGTGTTTTGGCCAAAATAAGTTGAAATTCAGAAAAGTAAAAATTGGGATATCTTTTTAAGACTTTAAACTGATCCCATGATTTTTTGGAAGATTTTTTGATTGAGATTTGGTACTCAAAAGACCTTTTGAAGTTGAGAGCCATTTCTGCCAGAATGAAAAAGGCAGTGGACCTTTGATTTTGAAATGGATTCAAGGGTCTTAAAACTTCATAATCTGGATAAACTCAGAGAATGAAAGTTGTTCTAGACACCTTAAATAAGATTTATGCGAAGGAATTTTCCATTTTGGAGAAGATTTGAGGGGTCAAAACCTTCTGGAAACCTCAGATATGAGATCTGGATTCCCAGAAGCTGATGAACTAGCCTCTGAAAGAAAATTTGAAAAGAGGAGTTTTACTCACCCAAAAATAAAGTAAAATTATTTCTGGAAATCTCTGGATGTTGGCTACAAAAAGTGTTTTGTAGTCAACACCAAATTCCAAGTTCATCTGTGTCCAAAAATTAAGACATGGATTGAGGTCTGGGAAAATTGCTACTGGACAGCAACTTCCCAAGAGAGAAAATATGATTTTAAGAGGGGTTTTGCATCCATGCTTGTCCCCATTTCCCTAGGTTTTGGTTAGTGATCACTAGACATTTTAGTGGTGAATCAACTATACCAAACCATCCTTGGGGTACATTAGGACCAAGCATTTCATTTGCTTGGGGAGGGGGATTTTGCCCTTTGAAAATAAGATTTGATGTATGAAAATGGTTTTTAGGGTTTTGAAAATGAGTTTTCTTTGCAAGAAAGTAAGAGAACTTGAAAATAATTTTGATCTTTGTAGAAGATCATCCATGGAGATGGTCTTCCATGGTGATCTTCTTAGATCTAAAGAAAGAAGATGAAAGAACTACATTTTGTAGTTTGCAAATGCATGCATGGTTGAGATTTAGGGTTAGGAGAAGGAGGGTTTACCAATCTTCCTTGTGTTCTTGAGTGTTTGGCTTGTATGTATGAGTGTTTAGGGCTTTAATATGAGAGTGAGTGGATGAGTATGAATTGGGAAAGATTGAAGAGAAAATGGTGACAATTCAAGTGAATTCTCACTGTTTTCTCTCTATATTTCGCCAGAGGTTTGGTGCAAAATGTGTTGTGGCTCCTTATTTTTGTGACTGGAGGGATCAATTTATAGCCCTCTGGAAATTGCAATCCCATCCGCGCGGACAGGAACCATCAGCGTGCACTGTTCATTAAATGCAGCTCCAGCTTTGGACAAGAGGAATATTTCTTTTTGAAATTCAAATTAAGCAAATGTTTATGTTTCCAAAGCATTTCTATTTATGGTTTTCTTCTTTTGTTTTTCTTTTTAAGATTCTTTTTAAGGTTTAACCTTAAATAACAATGCCCATTTTACCCTCACTTTGTTAGAAAAGTTAGGATTGTTAGGAATTGTTAGAAATGTTATAACTTTCGTTAATTTTCTAACGAAAATTCTAACAAGCTCAAATTGGAGCACTTACGGTAGCCCCTCGGCGACGGCGCTTTCGAAGGAAGCGGGGTCGTCGACAAGAGTAAGGCTCCATATTTGGCGTGATGATCGAGTGATCGAGTGGTTTGAACCTAGCGATAGGCTACCTACGTATCCCGAATGGGAATCAAGCTGCCGTAGTTC
>JAFEMH010004217.1:0-221327 GCA_022495995.1 Adenophora triphylla var. japonica | reverse complement strand
CCTTTAAGCTCCGAAATGTGTCCGATGTATGATAATCTCTGCGAGCCTGAATCAATTTTCTTGATCTGCCTTGGCTGTCCACAAATCCATCTTCCACCTCCACCTGCTAGACAATATAAAAAATGTCAAGTTACCGATAATCTATAGCTTCTCGAACCTGTGATTTTAATAAAAAAATCATATTTTTAATTAAAGTTTAATATTCATAATTGGGGTGATCGAGCTTCTGGCTTTGTGCAGTGCCCTTTAATTTCTTTCTTTATTGCGAATACATTTAGTTTTGTCGCTTGTTCATAAAACTCTAAACGAGAGCACGTTTGTTTTATGAACGGAGAGAGAGCATATTATATCATTCGTCTCTTAAATAAGTTTTATATTCGATTGATTTTCTTTATAAAAATTAATTGTCTCGATTTTCCCTCGGAATACAATTACCCAAGTATTAACCACCACGTCCTTTGCGTTTCTTCCAACCTCCCATGAGAGAGAGAGAGAGAGAGAGAGAGAGAGAGAGAGAGAGAGAGAGAGAGAGAGAGAGAGAGATTACAAGAATATGAGAAATTTGGTCACTCAATCACTAATGCAATTTTCAGAATCAAAATATAAATAGTATAATGAGTAAGATAATAACCTGGATAGAGTGGGGCGAAACTGTAAAGTGATGTGGACTCTCTCTGAAGTGTGGAGAAAGATAAACATTACTGTAAAGCGACAAGCTGATTTACTCTGGAAATGGTGGCCATGGTCTTGCTTTTTGCTTGGTTTGCAAGTGCCTATGTTCTTTCTAGGTTTTATTTGTATAAGGAAGGCAGTCAACATAAGTTGATGTAATATAGGATCTTTTCTTCTATTTATAAAGCATTGAAGAAGACCAAGCTAATTAAGAATATATATTTTATAAATAGTTGGTGAACTAATGTGTCAGAAAAGAACTAGCAATTTCGAGTGGAGTAACATAATATAAAATGTTATAACTTTCTTTGTTTCAAAATTAATGTTCATTTTTTCGAACTTGTTTCCAAAATTAATGTTCATTTTTTTCAAAAGTTACTTTGAAAGTTTCGTGTAGCTAGGAAGTTTCAACCACACAACAGACAACGGATGTGAGTATGTATGTGTTTCACAACCGTCCACACATCCACAGATAATGCAACGGAATAAAACAAATTAAAAGCAATAACACACGAGTTATATACGCTTACTGATCTATGAGATCAGCAAACTAGGCTTACGCCTAAAAAACTTTTCACTATAAAACTTTTGATGCTTACAAAAACAAATAAGTGAAAAAACTAAAATACTAAAATACTAAACGAGTTCTAATCACCTTCTATTACAAGAACAATACCCCTTTCCCAAGTAGGTCCTATTCTAGTCAGAAGTAAAACAAAGAACTCTATGAAAAACTAGATGTGAGTTACGGATGTGAGACACAACCTTCACTCACAACCTAAAAACACAATGTTGAAAACTGTGAAGAATATGTATATTTCTCTCAGAATTTTCGTTGCTTCTCTTGTGCTGAATGCCTTGTATTTATAATGCACCATGGAGAAGATCTTCACGTGATCAACATCTTCCTTTGTGAGATCTCTTTTCCTATAAGAAAACATAAACACACTCACAAGGAAATGGAATATTAGTAGGTTAGATCTTTTTTCCTATAAGAAAACATAAACACACTCACAAGGAAATATAATATTAGTAGGTTAGTCCTAATATAAAACTATGTATATAAATAAAAGATATTTACTATATTTACAATGTCCTAGTCAAAGTAGGACAATAATAAATCTTCCATGAAAGTCCAAAAATCTTCTTACCATTATAGAAGTCTTTTGAAATAAGGAAAGAAGAAGGTTCCCTAAAAAGCTCACGCTTTCAATCTCCCCCTATTTTGGACTTTCTGGTCAAAACCAAAGATTTATGATAGTCACAGTTTGTAACCACAAAATATAGATAAAAACATAACTCCCCCTGAATGGATGTGTGTCCGCATGTGTTAACACATCCACACATAAAAACCGCATAGAATAAGTTAGAGTAGAATAGCAAAAGCTTCATTAAAAAGCAAAAGCAAAAACCATTCGTAAGCATCCTAATTAAAGTTATTACAACCCATTGTTTAAAACTAAAAACTAAAACAGAAATTAAAAATTGTCTTAAAGTCTTAAAACCATCAAAGTAAAACAACTATTAAAAAGTCTTCTCCCCCTTAATTCAAAGTTCCCAACTCCTCCAGCAAGCAGCAGCAACAACAGCATCCCAAACTCTGTTTCCAGCAGCAGCAGGTGCAGGTTCATCAGGTTCATCTCCCCCTTTTTGAACAAAAAGGTTAGCATGCCATTTGAGGAGTCTAGCCTTAAGGGCCTTGAGATTATTGGCATGAGCAATGGAGGCTTGAAGTTGATCAGTTAAAGCAGAGGAATGAGATTCAAGAACTGCAATTTTAGCATCCAAATCCTTCATTCGAGCATCAAAAGGATCTTCAAATGTGGGTTCAGCCGTGTCCACATCCGGCATAGAAATTTCAGTGGACAAGACTCCAAAGGGTGATCAACATATCTTTGCTTAGTGTCTAGAAGGGTTTTGGTTTCCTTAAACAACACAAACTTTTCAACCTTTTCTTCACCTTTTTCAGGCTTAACACCATTGGCAATCAGAATTTGATAGATCAAAGAGGGATAGGGTAAAGACCACTTCTTAGAGGGGGACTCTCCATAGGCACAAATCTTCCTAAAAATGAAATCTCCAAAATTGATATCTCTTTTAATGCCCAACCTATACAAGAAATCGCCTTGCACCATAGTCACAGAGGTCTTGTTATTTGAGGGGCAAAGGTTGGCAACAAGGATTGTATGGAGAAAAATAAAGAGAGGAGAGAGAACCACTTCCCAAATCTTTTGGCTTCACAGCCAAGAGGTTACTTTGCCATGGGTGATTGCGTACACAAGATCCTCATCGAAACAAAGACACAACAGATCCAAAGTGTCATCCAAACCAAGAAATCATTGATCACATGGGGAAAAGGGGACAAACTTTCCTCTAACATAGACAGAGAGGGGAGAGTAGCATCTATCTAGTCCTTTGGTCAAGTTGGCATAAAATTCATACACCATCTTAGGATAGAATGGGAGAGGGTGATCCACAGTTAAAAACAAGCCTCTCTCTTCAATGAATTTATCCATGCCCAATTTAAAGAAAGTTTCTCTATCTCTTTTCATCTCCACAATAAAGGCCTTATTAGAAATCAGGCCAAACCTTTCAGAGGCATTCTTGGTTAAAAATTTCTTAGAAAAGGGTTTAGGGGCAGGAGTAATGGAAAGAGTTGTAGAAATACCCTTATCAGCCTTCTTCCTCGTGGATGTGCGTCTGGATGTGTGCACATCTTCGTACACATCCTTCGCAGTGGGATGGTATTTTGACGTACTCCACCTCCGTCTCATCATCGAAGGGGTATCTTTTTCTTGGTCCTCCTTTTCTTGCTCAAGCTCATCTCTCCCTAGCTTGAAGTTGGCATCCGAGGCGCTGTCATCACCGTGCCATAACCGGACTCGTAATCTTCAGCTTTATCAATGGGCTCTAGGTCCGTAGCAGCCCACCTTTTTCTTGCCTTTCAACTCCATCAAGATATTGGCCAAAGGCTCCTCATCACTAAATACAGAGGGATCATTAACAGATTTGCAGCCTCGTGGGTGGAGCATCAACAACTTGAGTAGGAGTAGGAATGGGGATAATGGGATCGAAGGCATAATGGGAGAGGATGGAACAGATCAACAAAAGGTTCTGTAGAGGAATTTCTTCGTAAGGAGCAATAACAGGGCAACAAGTGAGGGAGGAGGATTTGAGGGTCGAGCCCTAGTTCTAACAAGAGGAGGAATTACCTCTTCTTCTTCTTCTCCATCATCACAAAGCTATGACAAGAGAGGGCTTACCACTGTGTTTCTTTAGATTTTTCAGCTTGTCAGCTTCTGACAGCTTTCTCACCCTGTGCGATCGACGTAGATTGCGTTGGGGAACTGGAATCGCAGCATGGCCCAAGGGTTTTGCTGGGGATAGCATCCTCTTTTTGGTTGAAGAAGGTTCAACAGAGGGTGGAACAGGGGCGACAATCGATGGTTGTAAAACCGGAGAGGTTGGAGCTTTAGGGTTTTCAGAAGCTATTGGAACAGACAGGGGTTCCAATGTAGGAGATTTAGAGGGAGATCTTTCCATTGAAGAGCTAGACGAGGATGAGGGAGGAGGAATTTCAACAAGAAACTTGGAGATTACAGGGTTGGAGGTAACTGGAGCTTCAAAGAATGGCGACAGAAAGGGGCACAATGTCTAGGATGTCTTCCTCACGAATGTTTGAGTGATCACCATTTAAACAAATCAAGAGCATTAGGTTGAACAAGGCAAGGGAATTAATTGCAATGTGTGTGTGATTGTGTGCAAAAAGAAAGAAGAACAAAAGGTTTAGCAAGGGTTTATGGGGGATGGGACGGATGTGAGGGCTAATTAATACTCACAGCTCCCCCTTTCCAACTGAAACTTGGAATCCTTCTCCAAAAAGGTCTCACATAACCCAAATACCTTAGGAGTCCTCCAACGGCTAGAAACCTTTGAGATTACCACACACAACCACCTTCGAAGAAATATGAGATCAAAATAAAACAAGATTTTGATAGATTTTTATGGAAACAAAAATAACTTAGCCATATCTTTTTAATCGTAATCCCATTCGAAATTTTCCAACCTTTTCAAACAAGGAATGATACACACCTTTTTCTTTCATGAGAGATATTGGAGATCAAAAACCTATAAAATCAAAGAATAAGTTAAGAAAGAAAATTAATTAACTAGCATATTTACAAAGCTCCTATATGTCCTAAAAAAATGCAGTATGCCTAGCATGATACAAACATACAGGTGATGGAAAAATTCTTAGCTTATGAATGTGGCATAGGATGTGAGTCACATTTGGGGACACATTTAGATAACAAAAAGTCAATGAGCAATAATCCAATCTGCACAGCCTCTTGGATGCATCCACCAATTTTTTGTTGTGGATTTTGCATTGTGAGTAGCTTTCACTTTACTTTAATCCCAAAGATAGCCCTTTTTCCCAATGATCTTGTCAAGTTTGATTTCAAGATTTCTTATGAGAATCACTTGATCACAATGGTATGACTTCATACTATGGGTGAAGTAGCTGTTTCTCACATATTTTTTTTATAGCACCCACTGTGAGATACCTAGGAAGTTGTTATATCAAGTCATCAAAAGATGACATGACTGTGAAGTGCTCACAATTAAGTGATCAAAAACAATGTCAAGATGAAGACTCACAAGTGACCACACTGAGAAATTTCGTGCTAATGCATGATATTTATTTTTTGATTTTTTATTTTTATATATATTTTTTTCCAGTCAATTCTAATATACAGATGTGTTAGAGGATGTGAGACATATTTGTGCTCACAACCTTAGATATCGCACAAACCAAGAGACTTCCTCAAGGAGGAAAATCTCTCCAAATCTAATGCCTTTGTAAATATATCAGCTAATTGATTTTCGGGCCCCAACAACTTCCGCATTACGCTTTTTTGTTCTACAAGATCTCTAATGAAATGATGTCTAATATCAATGTGCTTTGTTCTAGAATGTTGACAGATTTTTAGATATGTCCAAGGCACTTTTGTTATCACAAAAAGCAACAAAACTTTGCTATTCAATTCATAATCTTTCAACATTTGATCCATCCAAAGCGCTTGTGTGCAAAGAACTCCCAAGGGCAACATATTCACCTCAGTAGATAAGGACACACAATTCGCTTTCGCTATACCAAGACACAAGGTTATTTCCTAGGTAGAAACATCCACTTGTGGTACTCTTTCTATCATCACTATTTCCAAATTTCAATCGTAATCCAACAGACCCAACCAAATTGGAGTTTGTTTCTTTAGAGTAATGCGCTCATAGGTTCACAATTCCCACTCACATATCTAATGATTCTTTTCAAGGCTTTCGATGGAACACCTTAGTGGTTGTCTTGGTATCTTGCACAGAGACACACACCGTACATAATATTAGGTCTACTTGCGGTGAGGTAAAGCAGCACTTCCTATCATACTTCGTACGTTGTTTGATCAACACTCTCACCATCCGAATCGTGACTTAGCTTTTGGGAAGATCCCATTGGGTGTTCTTTGATTTGAAGAGTGTTCAAGTTCAAACTTTTTCACAAGATTCGTGGCATACTAAGACCGAGAGATGAACATGCCATCTTTTGAATTGTTTAATCTGTAATCCTAAGAAAAAATTCAACTCACCTACCATACTCATCTCAAAATGTGGAAGTCATGCTATCCACAAACTCAACTAGCATAGGGTCGTAGTTTGACCCAAACACAATATCATCCACATAGATTTGTGCCACAAGAATCTCCTTTATTTTTCCTCACAAACAATGTTTTGTCAACCTCACCTCTCTGAATCCTAGGTGAAGCAAATGGTCAATAACCTACCATACCAAGCTCTAGGGGCTTCGCTTTTAGCCCATACAGAGCTTTCTTTAGCTTATACACATGGTTAGGATACTTGGAGTCCACAAAGCCTTTAGGTTGTTCAACATAGGCTTCCTCATTCAATATCACATTTAGAAAGGCACTCTTAACATTCATTTGATGAAGAGTAATCTTGAGATAACAAGCAATGTCTAACAAAAGCCTAATGGACTCAATCCTTGCAACAGGAGCAAATGTCTCCTCAAAATCAATTCCCTCAATTTGAGTGTAACCTTGAGCAACTAACCTAGCTTTATTTCTAATGATCACACCTTGCTCATCAGTTTTGTTCTTGAAAATCCATTTTGTTCTTATGACATTACCATGTGAGGGTCTAGGAACATGAGTCCATACCTCATTCTTTTCAAATTGAATCAACTCATCTTGCATAAAAAGAATCTAGTCAGCATCTTTCAATGCTTCAGCAACATTCTTAGGTTCAATCTTTGAAACAAAACAACAAAAACTTACCTGGGAGTATGTTGAGGAGCAACTCCACAAACCAGTCATCTTTCTATAGTCCACTTTGTCCTTTTGTTTAGTTCTCACTTGAGCATGTACATCTCCCACAACTTGTGAAGTGGGGTGATTTTTCTGGATTTTTGAAGGAATATCCTTTGATCTATCCACACACCCATCCACATTACCTTCGGAGCATTATCCCGATCGTAATCGAGGAACCGTCCTCGCTTATAGGATTTTGAGTGGATGTGGGAATAGATGTGGGTTCAGATGTGGAGGCAGATGTGTCCACATCCTTGGTTACATCCTTATCAGGTTCAACATGTATTTCAGCACTGGAAGTTTCTGTTGGTTTTTCAAAGACTGCTTCCTCATTCTTCCAAATTCAAGAAGCAACCCGAAACATCATCCTCGCCAGCCTTGAGGTTAAGATCAAGTGAGTCATCAAATATAACATTTGCAGATTCCATAATGGTCTTAGTTTTGAGATTAAAAACTTTGTAAGCTCTACTATTAGTGAAATAGCCCATGAAAATTGCTTTGTCACTTTTTGAATCAAACTTGGACAGATATTCTCTATCATTGAAAATGTAACAAATACATCCAAACACATGAAAATACTTCACAGTTGGTTTCTTTCCAAGGGGGATTTGGTATGGAGTGACAGTGCTACCAATCCTTAGAAACACTCTATTACCAATGTGACAAGTAGTGTTTAAAGCTTCAAATTTCCCAAAATTTCTTGGACAAATTTTTAGAACTTAACATAACCCTAGCCATTTCTTGCAAATTCTCGTTCTTTCTTTCAAGAATTCCATTTTGATGTGGGAGTGATTGGTGAAGAGAACTCATGAGTGATTCCCTTAGAATTGCAAAAATTAGTAAACATTTGGTTCTCATATTCGGTGCCATAGTCGACCTAATCCTCACAAACTTTTAAGACCATAAATATTTCTCACCCTTTTGTACCAATTTCGAATTCACCAATGGTTTCGCATTTCTCTCTTAAGAACATTACCCAAGTGTACCTAGAATAATCATCAACACACACAAAGGCATACTTCTTTCTACCAAAGCTTTCTACTTTAATAGGTCCCATCAAATCAGTATGAATCAGCTCTAAACACCTATATGTGGAGCACTGTTGGACCTTTTATGTGAGGCTTTTGTTTGCTTTTTCTTTTGACATGAACCACAGACATCAGGGTTCTTGAAGTTCAGTTTAGGGAGGTCTTTAATAGCTTCAAACCTTTGAAGTTCTTCCAGAGTTCTACATGTGCCTAGCATGCCCTAATTTTTGGTTCCATAGATTGACATCATTAGCTTTTGAGCTTAGGCAAGAAAGATTTGTCACCAAATTGGTAACAATTGTCAGCAGATCTAGGATCAGTAAACACACATTTATTATCCTTATCAAACACTTCACACAAGTGCTTATCAAATTTCACATAAAGATCATCATCACACAGTTGACTGATGCTTATCAGGTTGGCTTTCAAGCCTTCCACATGGTACACATTGTGCAATTTTGGGAGACCCGAGATCTAGGGTTCCTTTCCCAACAATTTTTCCTTGAGCACCTCCACCAAAGTTTACTTTTCCCCCACTAATCACTTCATAGTCAAGAAGGACTGCTTGGTTTCCATTCATGTGCCTAGAGCACCCACTATCAAAATACCAAGAGCCAGAGATAGTACTCTTGAGGGAAGAGTAAACAACATTGCAGGTGGCACTTGGTTTGGCCACCCACGCTTGGCGCCTTTCTTTTGGGTTGCAGAGGTCTCAGCATTACCAGGATGTGTGTTCGAATGTGCATACATCTTCTCACACATCTGAGGCTGATTGAAGTAACCAGACTTTTTGTCAGCCTTGAGTTTGTAACAGAAGGGCCTAATGTGACCAGGAGCATGGCAATAGTGACAGATGTAGTGCCTCTTCCTTGGTCTTTTCTCACTCAAAAGCCCTTTTTCTCTAAAAATTGGTTTTTCCACACCTTTTTAAGTAGAAGCCTCACATCCCTCCTTTACAAAATTAGGTTTTTCAAAGCCCAAGCCAGTTTTGTTAAGCTGACCTATAGAGATAGCTTCATCAAGTTTCATTTTACTTTTGTTTAACTTGGTAAAAATATTTTCAGCTTTTTCACATTCATTTTTGAATTTTTCAAGGTCAACTTCTCTTTTGGTCACAAGGACTTCAAGTTTGGCAATGGTATCTTTTTGAACATCATTTTCCTTTGAAAGTACAGCTTTCTCATCTTCACAAGCAGCCAATTTATCAGAAAGAGATTTGTTTACCTTAACAAGTACCTCAATCTTGTCCAATCTTTTCATCCAATCTGTATGCAACTCCTTGTATGTTGCAAAAAGATCCTCATAGGGTATGTCTCTATCTTCATCATCAGAATCTCCTTTTACTGTGAAACAATTCCAAGATTAGGTCGATGTGTCACCGGATGTGTACACATCCGAGACCACATCCAAGAAATTTTCGTAACCTCCATCTTCTATATCTCGCACGTAAGGCATTAAACATAGAATGGCAATTGATAATAGACATGTTAGCCACTTCATCTTCATCCTCACCGTCACTAAGGGTAGCAGTTAAGCTCATACCCTTCTTTTTAGTGTGTTAGCACACTCATTGGCATAATGACCAAAGCCACGACATGCCCTACATTGAACAGACTCAGAGGATTTGTTATTTTTAAAGCTTGGTTTCTTGAATCCAGTGTCAGTGCTAGGTTTTGGTTTTTCAAGAGCACCTGGGAGTAGGTCTATTAGGAAATTTACTTATCCTTTTATTTTTCAAGTATGGAACTGAATTTTTTTGAAATAAAAGCCATATCCTCTTCTTCAAGATTTGACTTGTCAATCTCATAGGATAATTCCACAAGTTCTCTTGGTAATGCAGCAGCACTTCTGAGAGCAAGACTGTGAGATTTGTTCTTTTTCTGAGCTTCAAGGTTTAGCTCAAACACAGTCAAGATACCTACTATTTTGTCTAGACCTACAGTATTGGTGTCATTAGTTTCCTCAATCACAGCCACTTTTATGTTGAACCTTTCAGGTAAGGTTCTCAAAATCTTACTCACAAGTCTTGCATTGGAGATAGATTCTCCTAGACTTGTGCACTCATTTGAAATCTCATGAATCTTAGCAGCATATGACACAATGTCCTCAGTTTCTTCCATTCGAAGTAACTCAAACCTATCCATTAAAATTCTAAGCCTCGTAGCTTTTACACTTGGTGCTCCCTCACATTGAGTTTGCAAAATATCCCAAGCAGCTTTGGCTACACTCTCATTAGTGATAAGCTTGTACATATTCCCAGAAACATGGCTGGAAATAGCACCCATAGCTTTTGAATTGTAGTTAGCAGCCTGAATTTCTTCAAGAGTCCATTGCTCTTCAGGTTTCCTTTCGAAAATAGACTCACCAACAACAGAAGCAGGCTTCTTTTCCACAGTTGGAGGTTGCCATTCAACAAGGATACACATCCAAGCCCTTTCATCAATACTTTTGATGTAATCACGTATCTTAGACTTCCAAAGAGAATAGTTCATACCATCCAAGACAGAGGCCGCTTTGGTGATTTTGGCATTCCATAATGACTACACTTTCTGGATCAACACTCGCAATATATCGAGAGTTGGCTCGATACCAATTGAAAGTTTCGTGTAGCTAGGAAGTTTTCAACCACACAAATGTACAACGGATGTGAGTACATATGTGTCTCACAACCGTCCACACATCCACAAATAATGCGGCGGAATAAAACAAATTAAAAGCAATAACACACGAGTTATATACGCTTGCGATCTATGAGATCATCAAACTAGGCTTACGCCTAAAAAACTTTTCACTATAAAAACTTTTGATGCTCACAAAAACAAATAAGTGAAAAAACTAAAATACTAAAATACTAAACGAGTTCTAATCACCTTCTATGACAAGAACAATACCCCTTTCCCAAGTAGGTCCTATTCTAGTCAGAAGTAAAACAAAGAACTCTATGAAAAACTAGATGTGAGTTACGGATGTGAGACACAATCTTCACTCACAACCTAAAAACACAATGTTGAAAATTGTGAAGAATATGTGTATTTCTCTCGGGAATTTTCGTTGCTTCTCTTGTCTTTGAATGCCTTGTATTTATATGCACTTTGGAGAAGATCTTCAAGTAATCAATATCTTCCTTTGTTAGATCTCTTTTCCTATAAGAAAACATATATAAACACACTCACAAGGAAATAGAATATTAGTAGGTTAGTCCTAATATAAAAATATGTACATAAATAAAAGATATTTACTCTATTTACAAAGTCCTAGTCAAAGTAGGACAATAATAAATCTTCCATGAAAGTCACAAAATCTTCTTACCATAATAGAAGTCTTTTGAAATAAGGAAATAAGAAGGTTCCTAAAAAGCTCACGCTTTCATACTTACTAATGATATCATTAGAGATATCCATGCATGAGATGCAATTAATAGACATATAATGGTTTCATTAAGGACTACTAAACCAAGTGTTAGAAAGATGAGTAACATTATCGCTACAATCTGTTGGTGATTTTAGTGTCATCAACTATTTTATTGTAATGGTGATTTACTAGAGATCAATGTGATTCGTATTAGACTCGGATACAAGAAAGGGAAAGTGTGGAGTACACACTCGTTTGAGTTAAAACGAAAAGATAAAAAGTAAAGGTTAAAGGGTAGCACATTTTGTCGATGTGCTTGGCCGAAAGGTAGTCCTTGACTCAGCCGAGCATAGCATAGAAGATTGTCCAAGTTTCTGAACAGCCTTGCTCGGTCGAGGCATATGCCTTGCTCGGCCGAGCAAGATGATTGACACGGGCCGCAGTGCGGTTTAAATGACACGGTCGTGCAGCTTGAAAAATTCTCTGGACATGTATGCTCGGCCGAGCGAGTCCCTTGACTCGGCCGAGCAGTTCCTGAACAGGTGCCATTTCAAAATGAAAAGACACATTGCTTGGCTAAAAGTCATGTCTTTTGATTATACCCTTAATCGATGCCTCTCCATCTCGTATATATACAGAGTTTGATCTCCTTTGTACACAGATGAAATCATAAGAGTGATACAACAACAACGAAAGAACAAACAATTCTCAAGTTTAGATTTGTCTTCTTTGCCTAGAAACAAATTGTGTGATTGTCTGATCCCAATAAAGATTTCGTGCAACCTAGTCAATAAAGGGTCGAAATACTTTATTCCGAAAGTGAATTATACACGATTCAATCATATATCCGCCTTGTTATCAAGATCAAGACCCTATATTACCCAACAAACGAATAAAGTATTTGGTGATACTCATGGCCGGTGGAAGTACTGTGAAGGAGATGACGACTAAGTTTGGAAAGCTAGAAAAATTTGAAGGACAAGATTTCAGGCGTTGGCAAAAGAAGATGCACTTCCTTTTAACAACGTTAAAAGTGGTGTATGTTCTATCTACTCCTATTCCAGAATTGCTTGAAGATGAAAACTTGGAAGTAGTCAGACGTAGATCAAAGTGGGAAAACGATGACTACACCTGTAGAGGACACATATTAAACGGTATGTCTGATTCTCTATTTGACATTTATCAAAATGAGGAATCTGCAAAAGAGTTATGGGATTCTCTTGAATCCAAGTACATGGCAGTGGATGCTTTTAGTAAGAAGTTCCTTGTTAGTAATTTTAATAATTACAAGATGGTTGATTCAAGGCCTGTCATGGAACAATTCAATGAACTCCTTAGAATCCTTAGACAATATACACAACATGGGCTGAAGATGGATGAGTCAATATCTGTTTCAAGTGTGATTGATAAGTTGCCTCCCTCCTGGAAGGATTTCAAACACACTTTGAAACATGGTAAAGACGATCTGTCTTTGGTTCAACTTGGAAGTCACTTGCGCATAGAGGAATCTCTTAGGGCGCAAGAGATAGACAAAGGCAAAGGAAAAGAAGTTGCTAGACCCTCGGTAAATATGATTGATGAGGGTGGAAACAATAAAAACAAAGGAAAGAAAGATAATTTTAAAGATAATGGTTATGGTCCCAACAAGAAGCCTAAATTGGCTTGTTGGAAGTGTGGCAAAACTGGTCACTTTAAGAAGGATTGTCGTGTTGGAAACAACAAGAATGGCGCAAGCACCAGAGGTTCGAGAAAGGGGTCTAAGGACCATTCTCAAGACCAAGGTCAGAATTTAATACATAGTTGGAACAGATTTATTAAAAATTCTATTTCACTAATTTCTGAAGCATTTTATGTGCAGGATGATGCTATTGCGTGGTGGTATTGATTCCGGTGCCACAATTCATGTTTGTAAAGATCGTTGTTGGTTTAAGACATATGAACCAATGGAAGACGGATATGTCCTTTACATGGGTGATGACCATTCCGCTCCTATTCAAGGGAAAGGAAGTGTGGTGTTGGAATTCAGTTCAGGAAAAACTATTTCTTTGTTTAATGTATTGTATGTACCTAAACTTCGTAAGAATTTAATTTCTGGTCCTGTCTTGAACAAGTGTAGATACAAACAAGTTTATGAATCTGATAAGTATATCTTGTCGAAGTCCAGTGTATTTGTAGGATTTAGTTATTATAATAATGGAATGTTTATGTTGAATTTAAATAAAATTCCTGTTAACTCTAGTTCTATTTATATGACTTCCTCTCGTTGTTATCAATTCCTCATTATGGCATGCTTTCGGTTAGGACATGTGGGCTATAAAAGAATGCTTGAAATGTCCAAAGATGGTTTGATTCCTGCTATTGATAAAAATACGGAAAAGTGTAATACTTGCATGTTGACAAAAATCACTAGAAAACCTTTTAAAAGTATTACAAGGAATTTTGTAAAACTTGAATTAATTCATAGTGATTTATGTGATTTTCATGCAACTTCATCTTTAGGCAATAAAAAGTATATTGTCGCTTTTATAGATGATGCTTCTAGGTTTTGCTATATTTATTTGCTGCATGCAAAAGATGAAGCCCTAGATAAATTTAAAATTTATAAAACAGAAGTTGAACTTCAACAAAATGGCTTGATTAAAACCTTACGTACGGATAGAGGTGGTGAATATTATGATCCTAAATATTTCCAAACCGTAGGGATAATTCATGAAACTACGGCTCCTTATGTACCACAACAAAATGGTGTGGCTGAAAGGAAGAATATAACTCTTGAAGAAATGGTTAATGCCATGTTATCTTACTCGGGCTTGAGTGAGGGGTTTTGGGGAGAATCCATGTTAACGACTTGTCATTTATTGAATAGAGTTCCTAATAAAAGGAACAAAATTACCCCATATGAGCTTTGATATAAGAAACGACCAAACTTGATATTTTTGCGAGTTTGGGGATATAGGGCCGTGGTTAGACTTCCGGACCCTAAAAGGAAAAAGTTGGGAGAAAAAGGTATTAACTGCATCTTTGTTGGATATGCTGAGCATTCCAAGGCATATAGGTTTTATGTTATAGAAACTAATGATTTCATTTCTATTAACACAATTATAGAATCAAGAGATGCAATCTTTGATGAGAATCGTTTCGCTTCATTACCTAGACCAAAGGATATTATACCAATGTACTGAATCTCGAATGGATGATCATTCAATTGATGTACCAAGTGAGATACCCGAACCTCGTAAAAGTAAAAGAGCAAGGAAAGCTAAATCATATGGTTACTGATTTTCAACTATATTTAGTTATGGGATCAAGAGATCAAGTTGAATCTCAATACTCTTCTTGTTATAGTATAGAGGAGGATTCAAGAACCTATGATGAAGCAATAAATTCTCGAGATCTTTGGTTTTTGGAAAGAAGCAATTGATGATGAGATTAGTTCTATTATGGAAAATAATACATGGGTCTTGTCTGATTTACCACCAGGCTGTAAACCTTTAGGGTGCAAATGGATATTCAAAAAAGAAGATGAAAGTCGATGGAACTATTGACAGAAGTTTAAAGCCCGATTGGTAATCCAAGGCTATAGACAAAAGGAAAGGATCGATTACTTCGTTACCTATGCACCGGTTGCTCATATCACTACTATTAGATTACCGATAGCTTTGGCAGCTATTCAGAATCTATTGATCCATCAAATGGATGTCAAAACAACATTTTTAAATGGTGATTTGGAAGAAGAAGTGTATATGAAACAACTTTGAAGGATTTGTTATGCCAGGTAATGAGCATAAGGTATGTAAGTTAATTAAGTCATTGTATGGGCTAAACCAAGCACCTAAACAATGGCATCAAAAATTTGATGAGGTTGTTTTGTCAAATGGTTTTATATTAAATCGATCCGACAAATGCGTATATAGCGAGATTTGATGAATCCGGCAATGGTGTAATCATCTGCCTATATGTAGATGACATGTTAATTTTTGGCACAGACCAAAATGTAGTTGATAAAACTAAGAAGTTTTTATCATCAAAGTTTTCTATAAAGGACATGGGAGAAGCCGATGTAATTCTTGGTATAAAGATTAAACGGATGAACAAATGAATTGCAATTACACAATCTCATTATATTGAGAAAATTCTCAAGAGGTTTAATTGTGATGATTGTTCTAAAGTTAGTACTCCCATGGATCCAACTGAGAAACTTGTGTCAAACACTGGTAAACCTGTGTCACAGCTCGAATACTCAAAAGCCATTGGCAGTTTGATGTATGCTATGACGGGCACTCGACCTGATATTGCTTATGCAGTTGGAAGATTGAGCAGGTTCACTAGTAATCCTAGTAGACAACATTGGCATGCTATAACAAGGGTGTTCAAGTACTTAAAAGGTAATATGGACTATGGTTTGTGTTATAGTGGACATCCTTCTATATTAGAAGGTTACACAGATGCTAGTTGGATCAACCAAGAAGATTCATCTTCTACTAGTGGTTGGGTGTTCTTGCTTGGAGGAGGTGCCATTTCTTGGGCTTCCAAAAAGCAGACATGTATTACACATTCTACAATGGAATCTGAGTTTGTAGCTTTGGCTGCTGCTGGAAAAGAAGCAGAGTCGCTTCGAAACTTGATATATGAGATTCCATTATGGCCAAAACCGATATCACCAATATCTATCCATTGTGATAGTGCAGCTACATTGGCTAGGGCTTATAGTCAAATATATAATGGCAAGTCTAGACACTTAGGTGTTAGACATAGTATGATTCGGGAGTTAATCATGAATGGTGTGATTTCAGTTGAGTTTGTTCGGTCGCAACAAAATATAGCTGACCACTTGACGAAGGGGTTAGCTAGAGACTTGGTAATAAGTCTGCAATGGGAATGGGATTAAAGTCCATTTAATCCTCTAATTGTGAGATACCCAATTCCCTTCTAAAACAACGTTAGAAGCTTGAATTCAATGTGAAAAGCTCGCAGTTGGAGATTGGAACACATGTTATTATCTTTCCCAAGGTATGTGTTCAGACCTGCAAGTAATAGTTAGGTTGAAGAATGTCTTCTTAATGGTTCCTTTGAAAAATTACAAATGCAGGTGCAAGATTAAAGGAACTACCTATGTGGACATGAAGTTTTGCCGCTTCAAGAAGCTAGGACTTGGCTTCCTATATGTTCACTATTGGATATGGACACATGACTTGTAATAGTGTTAAGATTAAACAAAGAGAATTGTACGAAACTTATGTGTATAGTATCTTCAGGTATTCATATGAGTTGATGGGTTCAATCGTTAGGACACCCCGATTCTCGAGTATTTGAAATGTTTATTATCCTAAGATGAAAATTCAATCGCAAGACATTTTCATTTATGCATTCGTTTATTTCGTTATTTATAATATTAGTAAATCAAAGGATTACACTAAAATGGAGGGAATTTGTTGGTGATTTTAGTGTCATCAACTATTTTATTGTAATGGTGATTTACTAGAGATCAATGTGATTCGTATTAGACTCGGATACGAGTAAGGGAAAGTGTGGAGTACACACTCATTTGAGCTAAAACGAAATCATCCTCGATAAAGAAGTAAAGGTTAAAGGGTAGCACATTTTGCTGATGTGCTCGGCCGAGCAGAGTCCTTGACTCGGCCAAGCATAGCATAACAGATTGTCCAAGTTTACGGACTGACCTTGCTCGGCGAGGCATATGCCTTGCTCGGCCGAAGCAAGATGATTGACACGGCCGTGCGGTTCAAATGACACGGCCGTGCAGCCTTAGCAAAATTCTCACAGACATGTATGCTCGGCCGAGCGAGTCCCGACTCGGCCGAGCGGCCGGTTCTGAGCAGTGCCATTTCAAAATAAAAAGACACATTGCTTGGCTAAAAGTCATGTCTTTTGATTATACCCTTTATCTGATGCCTCTCCATCTATATATATACAGAGTTTGATCTCCTTTGTATACAGATGAAATCATAAGAGTGATAATACAACAACGAAAAAACAAAAAATTCTCAAGTTTAGATTTGTCTTCTTTGCCTAGAAATAAATTGTGTGATTGTCTTATCCCAATAGAGATTTCGTGCAACCCAGGCAATAAAGGGTTGAAATACTTTATTCGAAAAGTGGATTATACACGATTCAATCATATATCCAGCCTTAACTGTTATCAAGATCAAGACCCTATATTCCCCCAACACGATCTTAGCCCCAAAAATATTGGCTATTGATTTGTTGTTATTATTAATAGAATAGTGTCTTGTGTGAGAGAACCCAAGTCTTTCTTTCTGGTTAACCGGTATCCATAGTCTTAAAGGCTTTTTATATGACAGGTTTTTGGTTCGAAACCCGCAAGCTTCATAGGCAAGTTGTATTACCTAACACACTTCAAGTGTTAATCTTATAATAGTATTAGATTAATACATTATTAATAAACAATCATTTTATTTAAATGTCTTGTGTGAGAGTGTTAGTGTTAAAATTTAACACTATGTTTTTTATTATCTATTTTGCCTTTATTCACCAAACATTAATTTTAATGTATAGGTTCTTGTGAGTTAAATGGTTTTGTTGTAGGAAAGTTACTAGTGAAGGAGACCAAGTCAAAGAGTAAATGACTCATTTACTTGTAAAAAATATAAGAGAAAGAAAGTAGTTGAGTGTTTTTCTCTACCTATTCTTGAAGGCATGAATGTACAAGATCAGAAAGCATGAAAAACATATTAGTTATGCATAAGTCAACTCGTTAAAAGGAAGAATTGGTCTTTCTACAATCAAGGAACTTGGAGCTAAAGTTGTGGGAAGTGAATTTTTCAACCAACCAACCAAGGAGGATTTCATGATACAAGGAGTAGACACCAAGTTTTGGATGCCTATATAAGTGCATGAGTTGATTCATTGTCATTTACACAACCTACAAGTAAAAATCTGCACTTATCAAGAATACACACACGCAATTGTTATCTCGGATATTACCCAACACCCCGTCCAATACCGGCATATTCTTGTTGTAATAGTTAGTATTTTGAGAGAGTTTTTCTCTGTGAGGGATTGTGAGCAGTTGAAATAGTGTATTATAGAATATATCTTCGTTTTATTTTCATGTATTATTTCTAGGAAACTTTTGAACTTTTTACGTATAACTCAAATTAATAGAGGTGTTGGCATTCATGCATCCCTCAAGTTATCTTATATAACTTGAGAAAAATCTACTTACTTGTACTTTATTTTTCGCTGCAAAACTTTTTTCAAATTCATTTTTAAATTGTTTGAGTTTGTAGATCGTCGTCAAAGTGTTGTGTTCAAGAGACAATAATGTATTTTCCGAACTATCCAAAACCATTGACACTGTTGTAAACTTGTTGAAAATAACGATTGCTAACATGTCTATATAAAGGAGTTGAAGATGTTTGACCATTACTCTTCAAAATTAGTGTTCATTTTCCCATCTGAACTTCCCCGAAGTGAACCTCTCTCCAAAAGTGATGCAGCTCAACACGAAGGATCTTTTCTGGCAGTCTAAGGCGGCCGCTTCAAACTCGACCAGGCGCCCTCCTCACCAGTGCTCAGCAACGCTGCCTTCGACTGCCCTCCAGGCGGCCGCATCACCTGCAGCCAGGCGCACGCCTCAACAAGTCCCACCAGGCGCACGCCTCAACGGCGTAACTCAGTTTCCTAATTCCGCGTTGTCCTATTTTGCTGATGTTTTAATTATTTAAGTTAGAGTATTTTGGTATTTTTCATTGCAATTCGTTTTAGGGTTTTGTGGGGAGTATTTAAACGTGTTTAAGGCTTTGAATAACTCATTTTTTGATTATTGGTGAATTAATAAGAAAAGCTTGAAGCTTTCTTTGTCGAATCTTGTTTCATTCTTGTTCGGTCCTAATCTCTAGCCTCAAAGGCATAAAAAAGGAACATAAATTTTCTTTCTTATAGGGACATTCAGATCAAGGAAAAGCTGAATTTATAAATTATCTTTTTTATAGGGACATGATATTCGTAAAGGTCAAAAGTTATTTATGGACAAAATTAATTAAAAAATGAATGCTTATTAATTTAAGGTTGGAGGGACATTTATATAAATTACTAGAAATAAGTAACAACTTCTTAGCATTTTTTGCTACAAATATATCATTAATTTTTCTGTATCTTAAACAATATCTGTAACAAACATACATATGTACCATGTGTGCTTCCGAGCCGGCGGTGATGGTGGTTGTGATTAACGTTGTCTATGCTCAGCGTCGGAATTATATTTATTTCCGGCGATTTTACTAAGTTATTTATGCAATTTTGAATCAATTTTATGGACTTGATCACTTCGCAGTCGAAAAATCACCATGACCTTTGCTTGTCCCATGCGAATGAGAGATATTAATCATAGGGTATAGGGTATAGAGTATAGGGTATAATATATAGGTTATAGTATATAGGGTATATAGTGTAGAGTGTAGGTATAGGGTATAGTATATAGGGTATAGAGTATAGGGTATAGGATATAGTATATATGGTATAGGGTATAGAGTGTATGGTATAGGGTATAGGGTATAGGGTATATGGTATAGGGTATAGGGTATAGTATATAGGGTATAGGGTATAGTATATAGGGTATAGAGTGTAGAGTGTAGGGTATAGGGTATAGGGTATAGTATATGATGGATGTATTTTTTACATCCAAATTATGTCCCTAAAATTCTATTCATTGTGAAATCCTGAGTAAAAAGTGCTTTTAATTTGTGTTTGTTAGTGTTTGTGTTGGACAGGAAAATGGGTGAGTTTTTGCCATTTTGATTGAAGAAAAGAGTAGAAAAAGTGGAGCGGAAATATTGGAAGGACCTAGTGGGAATTTCTCAGCAAATGTGCTTGAAAGGAATTAAAGAAGGAGAAAAAAATGAATGGGCGAACGCCCTTTGACCCTGTGAACGCCAAAGCCCAGCGCCCTTTTCTGGCTGAAGCCATACGGCGACCGCCCATGGAGGAACGGCGACCGCCCATGCTCCAGCGCCCCAAGCCATTGGCCGGCCATTCAACCCCTTGGCCGAAGCCATACGGCGACCGCCCAAGTCCATACGGCGCTCGCCCTTTTCCAAGCGCCCAAGCCATTTCCCAGAGCCCTTGGCCGGCCATTCCCCTTTGCTCCAAGGCCATTTTCTCCAGCGTCCCAAGCCTTGGCCGGCCACCATTCGGCCCATTTGCCTTGTCTTTTGATTGGGCTTGCCTTGTTTTTGGTGTGGGCTTCCTCAATTTTTGGCCCAATCTCTTTCCCTTGCCAGCCTTGTTCCCTTAATTTGTATAAATAGGAAAATGCTTTCATATTTTAGGGTTATCTTATTTTGGGAAAGAACAAAGGGAGGCAAGAACTTAGAGAGAGAAAGTTGTGATTTTTGTGATTTTCTTCAATCAAGATAAGTTGTTTTATGTTTTTATTAATTAGTTTTGTTTATTTAATGCTTAATATGTGTAGCTAATCTCTTCATTTCATGGATTGGGTAGTAATTTAGTCATTTATGTTATGTCATTGATTATTTTATCTCATTAATTGATGTCTTGTTCATCTTTGCTCTTTTCATAAAAGTTTATTGGATTAAAGTGTGGTTGATTCCTATTTTCTTCCTTTTAACTTATTGGATGTCAATGTCTTATATTGATTTGAGGATTTTTGACTTAGACTTTTGCTAGATGATGAAATCTTTGGGTGTTCTTGATTGATACTCAATGGGTTTTGGTTCATAAAATCTTTAAAACTTAAAGCTTTCCTTTTTAATCACTTGGACTTTATTTGCGAAAAGTGATTGAATAGAAATAAATAGATTGAAATCCGGCGGTCTTACCGTACCAATCTTGACTTTAGTGATTGAACCCAAGATTGAAATTAATATATTTTTCTATATCAATGGCATAGTATTTTGTGATTAAATGAAATCCAATCCATGGAATCCTCTGCTATTATTGTTTTTACTCTCTATTTGAATTTGCTCTCTTTGTTTACTTGCTATTCCTAGGTTTAATTCTAATTCTTGATCTTTGTAGCGGTTAGTTTAACCAAAACCAACCCCCCCTTGGTTACCTTTCCTTTGTATACTGTTTGAGTTAACTTGGTCATACACATAGTCCTTGTGGTTCGACCCCTACAATAGTATATTGCTACAAGTTGGCACTCGTACTTGCGAGGGTTTTATAACAAGAAGTGGGTAGAGAAATAATATTCATCAAGTTTTTGGCGCCGTTGCCGGGGACTTGTGATCTTGAACAAGTTAGTTTGGATAGTTTATGTTTGGGCGTCGTTCCTTGAACCCCTTGTTGGCTCAAGCAAACAACGCCATTGATAGATTCGAGAGGAGCTTAACTCCTACTCGTGGTTCCGGAACGGAGTCAGATACTTCGATTTCTGTGCTTTTTGAGGAACTATGTGAAGGTAGCAATTCTTGTGAGGTGAGTAATTCTTCCACCGGGGAAGAAGAAGAAAATTTTGAAATGGCGGAAGAGGTACCCCCGACCATGAATGATTTCTTAGACCAAAGGTTGACACCGCCATCTCTTGCATTGTCCTCACCGAAGCGGCAAAGAATCATGAGATAAAAGGGCAATATTTTAGCATGTTGCCTAACTTTTATGGGCTCCCTTCCGAGGATGCCCTAAGCTTCTTAAAAGAATATCTCATGGCTGCTTTCGGGTTTTCCGGGAAGAGCAGGTGTCACCGAAGAACAATTAAGGCTCAAGTGCTTTCCTTTTGCCTTGAAAGGGGCGGCAAAGAATTGGTTGATGTACCTTCCCCCTACTAGCATAACAACATGGGTACAATTGCATGATGCTTTTCTTAGGAAATATCTCCCTCATTCCCTTTTAGGAAGCATTAGACAAAAAATCATTACATTTCAACAAGATCCGGGAGAGGCTTTTCATGAGGCTTGGGATAGATTTAAGATGCTTCTTATGCAATGCCCCCATCATAGCTTTCCCTTGCCAATTTTGCACCAAACTTTTTATGATGGTTTGAATCCCACGAATCAAACCATGGTGGATAATGCGGCTGGGGGCAATCTAGGCTACAAGACCCCGGATGAGACCCAATCGCTTTTTGAAATGTTGGGAGCCAATTCTCAACAAAAGGGTACTAGGGGTAGAGGCATGCATGCGTTGAATTCTAATGATGATATGGCTAGGCAGATGGCCATTTTGACACAAAAAATTGATAAATTGTCTATGCAAGGTGCTTCTTCTTCAAATGCTAATGTAATTAATGATACTTGTGCTTATGGTTGTGGAAATTCCCATGCTACTCATGATTGTCCAAATGGTCCGATGTTTGGTAATGAACAGGTGAATGCCATGCAAGGTGGGTATGTGCAAGGCAATCAAGGATATGACCAAAGATCTCCTCAATTCAGCCATGGCAATCAAGGATATGGGCAAAGGCCCCTCAAAATAATCCTTATAGCAACTCATACAATCCGGGGTGGAGAAATCACCCAAATTTCTCATGGGGAGGCAATCAACAACAACAACAACAACACAACAAGCCTCTCAACCAACAACCTCCCTCCGGATCGTATGAGCAAAAGAAAGAGCCATGGGAAATTGCCATGGAGCAAATGAGGGCGGAAAGTCAACAAGAAGCTAAGAATCATGATGCGGCCCTTAAGAAGTTGGAAACCCAAATTGGTCAATTGGCGGAGGCCCTCCAAAGTCACAAGCCCGGAACTTTTCCAAGCCAAGGGCATCAAGCGAAGACAATAATCACACTTCGGAGCGGAAAGCAAATAGGTGAGGAGGTACTTTCTCCTACTTCTTCCCCCTCCCCTAATGATATACATGATGAAGTTTGTGTTGAGGATAAGTGTACAAATGAATTGGGGGAAAATTCCATTGCTACTTCTCCAACCGCCAATGCTCCAACCCCCAATGCATATGTACCTCCTGTACCGTTTCCTGGGAGATTTCTAAGGAACAAGATGGACCAACAAATGAAAGAGTTGATGGACATGTTCTCGAAGGTGAACATCAACCTTCCATTGTTGAATGTCATAAAAAATGTGCCGGCTTATGCCAAGTTCTTTAAAGAAATCAATTCTCGAAAACATAAGTATGGGAAAGATGAAAAAGTTTTAATGGGAGAAAATGCTAGTGCCGTGGTAAAACATTGTCTTCCACCTAAGTTGAAAGACCCCGGAAGCTTTATAATTTCCATCACTTTGGGGGATTCAAATAAGGTGAAAGCTATGCTAGATCTTGGTGCTAGTATCAATTTGTTGCCTCATTACATGTATCTTGAGTTGGGTTTGCCCGAGCTAAAACCCACCACAATGGCCTTACAACTTGCCGACCGCTCTATCAAGAGACCTTTAGGCATTGTGGAGGATGTTTTAGTTCAAGTGGGTTCTCTTATTGTTCCCGTTGATTTTGTTGTGTTAGAAATGCCGAAGAGTGTAGGTAATGGCCGTGATTCACCCATCTTGCTTGGGGGTCCCTTTATGGCCACAACCAACACCATCATAAATGTAGGAAATGGGACATTGTCTATGGCGGTAGCTAATGAGGAAATCGAAATTTCGGTTTATGATGCTATGCATAACCCCATAGATGATGAGAATTCGGTTAACTTTCTTGATCTAGTTGAAGAGTGTGTCAATGAGGTTATGTGGTATGATAGAGATTGTGAGGAAATTGAGAGATTGTTGAATGGATGTGAGAATAATAGGGATAATGTGGGTTCCCACTTGTTGGCCATTGAAGATAAGGTCGATGAACATCATCCTTGTGATGGCCCATATCATACCCTAGGCCACTTCAATGAGAGGTTGGCGCCATCGGTTGAAATTCCCCCAATCCTTGAGTTAAAAACACTCCCTTCAAACTTGAGATATGCTTTCCTAGGAGAGAATGAGACCCTTCCCGTAATCATTGCTTCGGACTTAACCCTAGAACAAGAGGCCCAATTGCTAATAGTGCTCCGTGAGCACAAAGAGGCCATAGGGTGGACGTTGAAAGACATCAAGGGAATTAGTCCCTCAATGTTCTTGCATAAAATTCATCTTGTGGAAGGGGCAAAACCATCTAGGGAAAGGCAAAGGAGATTGAACCCTCACATGGAGGAGGCGGTGAGAAAAGAAGTGCTTAAACTTTTAGATGCGGGTATCATTTACCCGGTAGCCGAGAGTGAATGGGTAAGCCCGGTTCAAGTGGTGCCTAAGAGAGGTGGAATCTCAGTTGTTCAAAATGACAAGGGTGTAGAGGTTCCAATCCGGGAAGTGACGGGTCTTCGAATGTGTATTGACTTGAGGAAGTTAAATGCCGCCACCAAGAAAGACCACTTCCCATTGCCCTTCATTGATCAAATTTTAGAAAGGTTGGCGGATCGCTCCTACTATTGCTTCTTGGATGGTTTCTCGGGATATAACCAAATCCCCATTGCTCCCGAGGACCAATCCAAAACCACCTTTACTTGTCCATTTGGTACTTTTGCTTATAGGAGGATGCCCTTCGGGCTTTGTAATGCACTGGCGACCTTTCAAAGGTGCATGACCTCCATTTTTTCCGACATGATTGAAAGGTGTGTTGAAGTGTTTATGGATGACTTCTCCGTTTTTGGAGATAGCTTTGATTGTTGCCTCAAGAACATGACTTCAGTTTTAAAAAGGTGTTGTGAAACCAACTTGACTCTAAGTTGGGAAAAGAGTCATTTTCTTGTTAAGCATGGGATTGTGTTGGGGCATATTGTGTCAAGTAGGGGGATAGAAGTAGATAAAGCTAAAATTGATGTTATTGCTAAACTTCCCCCTCCCTTTTCGGTCAAAGGAATTCGGAGCTTTCTTGGGCATGCGGGTTTTTATAGGCGTTTTATAAAAGATTTTTCAAAAATTTGTAAGCCTTTATGTAACCTACTTGCCAAGGATACCGAATTTGTTTTTGACCAAGATTGTTTGAATGCTTTCAATGCGCTTAAGGAAAAGTTGACAAGTGCTCCCATCCTCTCTAGTCCCAACTGGTCTCATCCTTTCGAACTTATGTGTGATGCATCCGACTTTGCCATTGGGGCTGTCTTGGGACAAAGAGTGGAAAAATTACCTCATGTAATCCACTATGCTAGTAGGACCTTAAACGATGCTCAACTGAACTACACCACAACCGAGAAAGAGTTTCTTTCGGTGGTGTTTGCTTTAGAAAAGTTTAGGTCATACTTGCTAGGGTCTAAGGTAATCATTTACTCGGACCATGCGGCTTTGAAATACTTGATTAACAAAAAGGATGCTAAACCTAGACTTTTAAGATGGATGCTTTTGCTTCAAGAGTTTGATATTGAAATTATAGACAAGAAAGGGTCCGAAAATGTAGTGGCGGATCACTTATCTAGGTTAGAGGACCATGCTTTTCATAATATTAATGGAGAAGTGATTCCGGTGAATGAGAACTTCCCGGATGAACAACTCCTTGCCTTGAATGTCCATGAGCCTTGGTATGCAGATCTAGTGAACTTTATTGTGTCAAATTTGATGCCACTCCACTCCACAAAAGACCAAAGACGAAAGTTTAGGTCGGATGTGAAGAATTACATTTGGGATGACCCCTACTTGTTTAAGATTTGTCCCGATAGGCTTTTGAGAAGGTGCGTTCCCGAACATGAACAAGAAAGTGTGCTTAAATTTTGTCATGACCTCCATTGTGGTGGTCACTTTAGTGGCCAAAAGACCGCGAGGAAAATCTTCCAAGCGGGACTCTATTGGCCCACAATTTTTCGGGACTCCTTTCATTATAGCAAAAGATGTGATAGGTGTCAAAGAACCGGTGGCATTGGTAAGAAAAATGAGATGCCCCAACACTATAATCTTGTTGTTGATATTTTTGATGTTTGGGGCATTGATTTTATGGGTCCATTTCCCCCGTCCCATGGTTTTGTGTATATTCTTGTTGCGATTCATTATGTTTCCAAATGGGTGGAAGCTATTGCCACCCGAACTAATGATGCTAAAGTGGTTGCAAAGTTTGTTTGCGAATGCATCTTTAGTAGGTATGGAGTTCCACGAGGCAATCATAAGCGATCAAGGTACTCACTTTACCAACCGGCTATTCAACAAGGTCTTGAAGAAATATGGGGTGGTCCACAAGCTTGCCACCGCCTATCATCCTCAAACATCTGGGCAACTTGAGGTGAGCAACCGGCAAATCAAAGCCATTCTTGAAAAGACGGTTCGACCGAACCGAAAAGATTGGGCCATCAAGCTTCATGATGCACTATAGGCCTACAGAACCGCCTACAAAGCTCCCATTGGAATGAGCCCATACCGAATTGTGTATGGGAAGGAATGCCATTTGCCCGTGGAAATGGAACACAGAGCTTGGTGGGCCATCAAAGACCTCAATATGAATTTGGATGCGGCGGGAGAGGAAAGAATGATAACTTTGAACGAGTTGGATGAGTTGAGGCAAGATAGTTATGCTAATGCCAAGACTTACAAGGCGCGCACCAAGAGATACCACGATAAACACTTGAGGCCGAAAGAATTGAGGCCGGGTCAAAAGGTGCTCCTATTCAATTCAAGGTTGAGACTCTTTCCCGGAAAGTTGAAGTCCAAATGGACGGGTCCTTTTGAGGTGGTGACGATCTTTCCACACGGAGCGGTGGAGCTCAAAAATTTGGGAACCGGTAGCTTGTTCAAGGTGAATGGCCATCGCGTGAAGCCTTATTTTGAATGGGTATCAATTAATGAGGATTTGGAAGTTGTGGATCTTGTTGACCCGGAAGGGGTCAACTAATTCTTTTGGGCTTGCCGTCGAGCTAAACGACCAAAAATAAAGCGCTCGTTGGGAGGCACCCCAACATGGTATGACTTTAATTGCTTTTTGTTTTAATTTCCGTCTTTCATTTTATGTTGTTTACGTTTCATTTCATCCCCTCCCGAATTTGAATTCTGCTTTCTTTTGGTTTTCATGCCATGAGGACATAGCAATATTTAGGTTTAGGGGTGATAGTATTTTTATCTAAAATATATATATATATATATATATATATATAAAAAATCGAGTCAAATTGTGTCTTCCTCTCATTTATTGAGGGGAAATGTTTGAACTACGGTGACCTGAGCCTATTTCAATGAGTAGTCCGCTCATTATTTTGGGGACGTAGGCAACCTTCGGTGCAGTCAACTTTTTTATCAAAGTAGGGTAGTTAGTTTTGTTTAAATTGTTGAATTATTGAGTCATCCGAAAGGATCTCCCCGAGTTTGTGGGTTTATAGGGGAGTGTTTATAGTGTCACCCTCGAAAAACATTTTAATTTATGTCATTTTTATTTTGCATCTATAGGTATTATGCTTTGGTTTGGTTTTTTTGTTTGGTGATGTGCAGAAATTCTAAGTGAGTGAGCTGGAAAAAAATGAATGGGCGACCGCCAAACCATCAGCCCACAGCGCCCATAGGTAGGCCAAGAGCAATCGGCGAGCGCCGTTTGTCCATGGGCGGTCGCCCTTCCCCTACTCAAGCATCAATGGGCGAACGCCAAAGCCATCCTCCCCCAGCGCCCTTGTTTGGCCGTGGCCATACGGCGGTCGCCGTTTCACCATGGGCGATCGCCCTTCTCCTCTTGACCGGTCAAAATTGGCCCAAAACCCTTGTATATGCTCACTCCCTCTCTCTCAGTTAACGCAGCAGCCCCCCTTTCTCTTTCTACAATTTTCGAATTTCCCTTTCTCTCTCTCTAAAATCCATACCTTCTCTCTTCTAATCTACCCAACAAAGCAAAATTCTTCCATCATTCTTCACCAAATCTTCTTCTCCTCACCATATACTCCCCCTAGCCAAAATCTCAGCCCTAATTCTTGAAGTTAGAAGCCACATTTGAAGGAATTGTCAAAGTTGAGGAAGAAATTGGGTTTGTGAATTTCGTGGCTCCTAGCTTGGATTAATGAAGGATTCTTGAAGGGAAGCACAATCTAGTCCATTTTTCCATTGTTCCGGTCATCTCCTTTCACTCCGGCGATTTTTTCGGCCAAATTCCGGCAACTTTTCCCGGCGAATATTTGTAAGACTCGAATTTCTCCCTCTCTTTGCATTTTAATTGCTGGGATTTGGTAGTCAACATGAGTACATAGCAAAAAGCTAGCAAACCCATTCCCCCGGGTCTTCCACCTAGGGATAAATCGAAATTTGTGGGAGCTATGGCCGAGCACCATTTCGGGTCTTGGGAGATTGTAAAAATGAATGTTGAGCCAGGCTTTGATTTTACCGGAATGGACCTTGATGACATTGTGGCAAGGTACAAATGGCAACATCTCGGAGCCAAGCTTCTCAATGCCGGGTCTACTATTTTGGTGAGAGAATTCTACGCAAATGCTGCTGAGCTAATAATGTTGGGGGACGATCAGAAATCCCGAGTCCGGGGCAAAAATGTTGATTATTCTGTGGAGACGATCAACAAGTTTTTTAAAATGGAAAGTGACACTCCAACTAGGGAATGTCAATTCACTAAAGCGTTGAAATCAGTCAACAGAAATAATTGGAAGTCGACTATGAAGGATTTGATTGTTCCCACTTTCGGAACTCTTGACCCAAAAGTAGTGGCCAAAGGGAAAGTGGCAAAGTCGTGTGATCTGCCCAGGTCTTTAAAGTTCTTACACCGCTTTATTTGTGAAAGGATCTTGCCGAGTGGGCATGATCATGAAGTGAACTGGAAGCGGGCATTGCTTTTGCATTTGTTATGGCAGGGGGAATATGTTGATACCTACGGGTTATTCATGATGAAATTAAGCGAACGGCGGGTAATTTAAGCCAGTCCAACTTCAACTTTCCTCTGTTGATCACCGCTTTGTGTGCTAAAGGGAAGGTGAATATGACCGAAGGGGGAGTGAATAAGGATTTGAGGTGTCCGGGAATGATCAATGTGAAAACATTTGTAGAGAAGAGCCACCCAAAACTGAGCGGGGAGGGGTCCTCTAAAAGAAAGAAAGTGGTCGAGGAAGAGGAAGAGAGTGAGGAGGAGGAAAGTGAGTTTGGAGATGAGGGTCCCGATAGGGAGAGAGAAGAAGCGTGGAGAGCGGAGATGAGCTCTCAATTATCTCTTTTGAGGGGGGAGTTCGGGGAATTGAGGATGGAAGTTAGTGGGATGAATCAAAGACAAACGTCCGAGTTTGCGGATGCCCGAGCTTGGAGGGCACAAGAATCGGCGGATGCCCAAGCTTGGAGGGCCCAACAATCTGCGGATGCCCAAGCTCATTGGGCCTGCCAAGAGAGTCTCCTTCAACAATATTTTAGCCAACAAGCTCCTCCGTATCCCCCGCCCCAGTGATTGATTGAGGTACACCCGCCATTTTTACTTTCCATGTTTACGTGCATTGGGGTCAATGAATAATTTAGGTTTGGGGGTGTGGGTGCTCATTTTATTGGTTTTGCTCTTTATCTGCTATCACCACCATGATATCATTATGCTAGTGTAGGTTAAAGTAGTGTTATTTATGTAAAAAAAAAATGTTGTCCATTTTGCTAAATTTGGTTGTTGCCATTGAAGTCTATGATGATTGAGAGTTGTATTTTGTGTTGCCATTGTTTTTTGTGTGTATTGTCATGATGGGAATTGAAAGCACATTGAATCATTTAAACCTTAGTTGCACCATCACAACTCCACTTTCATTTTTCCCGGATCCTTGTCATTTGACCTAAGTACTTTTATAGGATCATTTTGTCATTTTCGGGGTTGCTAGAACATGATTGCACAATTGTTAATATCAAGTCATTAGGTTAATAAATATTGGGGCATGGCTTAAGTTGGTCAACTTAGGAAATCTCGTATTGTATTGTAAAGGGGGCAAGTATCAAGTTATGTATGTATGTAAAAAAAAAAAAAGAGAATAAGTGTCATGTTAAGAAGAGATAAGGAATGGCAAGGAAAAAAAAAATACATTAAAAAAAAAAAAAAAATCCCTTGGTACCGATTCCCGCTCCGAGAATGATTAAACATTCTTGTACCTACGTGACACAAATAATATGTTTAGCGGTTCAACTTGTCCCCCTATCTTTGAGTGTTTGTAAGTGACCAAGGAAGAGTCATGTATTGAGGCAATGTAATGTAGTGAACTTCCTAAGCCGTGTCCCCAATATGAGTTAACCGGGTTAGCAATTGTGCAAGAGTGCCTATGGACACCTTTCTTATGCGTCAGTGCATCATCATCCTCTTTTGAGTTAGGACATGACAAAACGAATCTATAAAGGAATTTAGGTTGGTAACAATGATCCACAATATCACTTCCACATTACCGGCTAAGATGGAAATCAAAGGTTGAGTGCTTCAATGTGTTTGGAAGTTCTTTTTCATGACTATCACCCTATCTTTGGTCTTCTTGGTGAGGTTTCTGAGACTTTCCTTTTGGCAAACCTATGGCATTTTGGACAACACTAAAACTTTGGGTTAATCTTTTTATTGTTGTTTGCTTTCTAGTAATCATCGTTTAGCTTTGTGGTGTTGTGTTTTACTCGGGGTCGAGCAAAAGATAGGTTTGGGGGTATTTGATGGATGTATTTTTTACATCCAAATTATGTCCCTAAAATTCTATTTATTGTGAAATCCTGAGTAAAAAGTGCTTTTAATTTGTGTTTGTTAGTGTTTGTGTTGGACAGGAAAATGGGTGAGTTTTGGCCATTTTGATTGAAGAAAAGAGTAGAAAAAGTGGAGCGGAAATGTTGGAAGGACCTAGTGGGAATTTCTCAGCAAATGGGCTTGAAAGGAATTAAAGAAGAAGAAAAAAATGAATGGGCGAACGCCCTTTGACCCTGTGAACGCCAAAGCCCAACGCCCTTTTCTGGCCGAAGCCATACGGCGACCGCCCATGGAGGAACGGCGACCGCCCATGCTCCAGCGCCCCAAGCCATTGGCCGGCCATTCAACCCCTTGGCCGAAGCCATACGGCGACCGCCCAAGTCCATACGGCGCTCGCCCTTTTCCAAGCGCCCAAGCCATTTCCCAGAGCCCTTGGCCGGCCATTCCCCTTTGCTCCAAGGCCATTTTCTCTAGCGTCCAAGCCTTGGCCGGCCACCATTCCAGCAGCTGCCTTGTCTTTTGATTGGGCTTGCCTTGTTTTTGGTGTGGGCTTCCTCAATTTTTGGCCCAATCTCTTTCCCTTGCCAGCCTTGTTTCTTTTTTTTTGTATAAATAGGAAAATGCTTTCATATTTTAGGGTTATCTTATTTTGGGAAAGAACAAAGGGAGGCAAGAACTTAGAGAGAGAAAGTTGTGATTTTTTTGATTTTCTTCAATCAAGATAAGTTGTTTTATGTTTTTATTAATTAGTTTTGTTTATTTAATGCTTAATATGTGTAGCTAATCTCTTCATTTCATGGATTGGGTAGTAATTTAGTCATTTATGTTATGTCATTGATTATTTTATCTCATTAATTGATGTCTTGTTCATCTTTGCTCTTTTCATAAAAGTTTATTGGATTAAAGTGTGGTTGATTCCTATTTTCTTCCTTTTAACTTATTGGATGTCAATGTCTTATATTGATTTGAGGATTTTTGACTTAGACTTTTGCTAGATGATGAAATCTTTGGGTGTTCTTGATTGATACTCAATGGGTTTTGGTTCATAAAATCTTTAAAACTTAAAGCTTTCCTTTTTAATCACTTGGACTTGATTTGCGAAAAGTGATTGAATAGAAATAAATAGATTGAAATTCGGCGGTCTTACCGTACCAATCTTGACTTTAGTGATTGAACCCAAGATT
This sequence comes from Adenophora triphylla var. japonica, assembly GCA_022495995.1. Classification (NCBI taxonomy): domain Eukaryota; kingdom Viridiplantae; phylum Streptophyta; class Magnoliopsida; order Asterales; family Campanulaceae; genus Adenophora; species Adenophora triphylla. The sequence goes on along the minus strand of JAFEMH010004217.1, from coordinate 189,200 downwards.
GAAATTAATATATTTTTCTATATCAATGGCATAGTATTTTGTGATTAAATGAAATCCAATCCATGGAATCCTCTGCTATTATTGTTTTTACTCTCTATTTGAATTTGCTCTCTTTGTTTACTTGCTATTCCTAGGTTTAATTCTAATTCTTAATCTTTGTAGCGGTTAGTTTAACCAAAACCAACCCCCCCCTTGGTTACCTTTCCTTTGTATACTGTTTGAGTTAACTTGGTCATACACATAGTCCTTGTGGTTCGACCCCTACAATAGTATATTGCTACAAGTTGGCACTCGTACTTGCGAGGGTTTTATAACAAGAAGTGGGTAGAGAAATAATATTCATCAGTATATAAGGTTTATGGTATATGGTATAGGGTATAGAGTATAGGGTATAGGGTATAGTATATAGGGTATAGGGTATAGAGTGTAGGGTATAGGGTATAGTATATAGGGTATAGGGTATAGTATATAGGATATAGAGTGTAGGGTGTAGGGTATAAGGCATAGGATATAGGGTATAGAGTATAGGGTATAGTATATAGGGTATAGGGTATATTATATAAGGTATAGTATATAGGGTATAGGGTTTAGTATATAGGGTATATGGTATATATAGTATATAGGGTATAGTATATAGGGTATATGGTATAGTATATAATATATAGGGTATAGGGTATATGGTACAAGGTACAAGGTATAGGTTATAATATAAATAATTAAGCATTATTAATATTTTAAATGTATAGTTATTATTGTTGTTCTAAAGTATTTTTTTTCTAATTTATAACTATTATTATTATTATTATTATTATTATTATTATTATTATTATTATTATTATTATTATTATTATTATTATTATTATTATTATTATTATTATTATTATTATTATTATTATTATTATTATTATTATTATTATTATTATTATTATTATTATTATTATTATTATTATTATTATTATTATTATTATTATTATTATTTCTAACATTTATTATTCAAGAGTAGGTCTTGTGAAAAACTAGTTTTCTCAAAATGTTATGAAAAAATTAGTTTTTAGCATTTTCCATCCATCTTATTAGTTAGGCTTAGTGTTTAAAAACTAGTTTTTTCTTAATTTATGAAAAAACTAGTTTTTCACAAGATTTTGACATTATTCAATTATTACTTATTATTAATAATTTATAATATTAGTAATGATACTCCTTCTAGATATTTATTTTTTTATTACTAATTACTATTACTGTTATAATTATTTAATATTTTTATTTTTTTCAATTATTATTATGAGATAATATTATTTTATAATCATGATGATTTTTTTTTTTTGTGAAATACAAATAAATATAAGAAGTGACAATACTTCATTGGACACACAATTATTCACTTGGATCACTAGCCTAAAACATTATATTCACCATTAAATACATTACATCATGTTAGGACCTAACTTTGATCAATGTCTTAGTTAGTTGGTTTTGATAAAGGAATATATATATAGAACAGGGTTTATATCAAAAGATGTAATCTGTCATAATTCTTCACTTTGATAGCTATGAGTCTGACAGTTATGATTCTCCCTTATACAATGTTTACAATCAATCAAAAACATGAATCATAGTCACTCTCTAAGTCATCAAGATCATCAAGTACATCTAAGTCCTTATTAGAGATCCTCTCTGATAGCTAAGCCTTGCCATGATCCGACAACATGACTTCGCCCCTCGTACACCCATCTCCCCGCCTCACACCATGTTACCACAAACTCAACCAAGTTAGATCCTGCATCTTCACAGCTATCAAGTCCATCAATGAAGACCAATGAAGACCACCGAAGACCTTCTAGAAGTTCTCGGTTCAAGCTCACAGCTCAAGCCGGCTCATGAAGACCTCGCATGTGGACAAGTGGGACAAAGACCAGTCAAAGCTCATTAATGTAGCCGCAAGTCATATTCCAACGGCTACATTGAAGGGTATAAATAGAGGAGTTCTTCCCCTAACAAAACCACTGAAAAATACTCATTTTCACAGTCAAAACCCTTTCCACACACCCACACACACCTCCTGTAATTCACACACACACTCGCCAATCCTTTCCCTTCAAACTCGTTCCAAAACCAAACCCTCACCCCAAAACCTTTGCCTCCACAACAAAACACCCCTTAGTGTGTTAAATCACAAAATCCAAAATCCTAAGACTGTACTTTAGGTGTAGAATTAGTTTGTAATCACTCAAGATCTGTACTTTGAGTGTATTAGTTGTTTTGTAAAATCTTGAGACTGTACTTCAAGTTGTAAAAACACTTAAGACTGTACTTTAAGTGTATCCCTAGTTATTTGTACTAATTAGGAAGAGGAAGTTCAAGGAACTTGCCTGAATCAATCATTTGTAATTTTTGTTGATTAAAAATTATAATAAAATTGATCTCACTTGTCAAGTTTGACAGTGGGGGTGGATGTAGGAGGAGTGAACTCTGAACCACTTTAAATTCTCTGTGTTATTACATTTTTTGCAATCACATTCACACACTTGCATTATTTCTTTGTGTTTGTTGTCCTACCATTATTTCAAATCTCTCTTATTCCGCTGCACAATTCAACTATCATCTGACAGCTAAGCCAATACCATAGCTGTCTGATCATCTGCATATTAACAAAGGGCCTTTCAATTGGTATCAGAGCTAGTCTTCACACTCAAAAGTCTAACAACTTGTGAAGGATTCTCTTCAAACCCACCATGCCTCAACCAAGAAGAAATAATGAGAAAGACATCCCACACATTGATGACTGTGGATCTTTTGAGATCTATGCATCAAAGATAAAAACTTATCTTGATGCAAACAGCATTTGGAACTGGTATGTTCTAGAAAATGAAGTGTCATACCCAACTCAAATCTCGCATCGATGGAGGACCAAGTAAGATCAAATCCCCGTAAACTTGGTCCTAAGCCGAAAAGCAATTGGTAAGTGCAAACTTGAAAGTCAAGAACATTCTTCAAAAGAGTGTAAATGACTCTCTAGCCCAAGAAATTGCTAAGGAACCAAATGCCGTAACAAAGATGGGCTCTTATTCAAACCAAGTTCACTAAACACTCCGGTGTTAGGACACAAAACTTGTACAACTTGCTTAGGCAATTAGACAATTTCAAGTTCTACCCTCGGAGAAAAGGTGAGTCTTTGCTCACCATGGTTTGAGAACCTTGTTAGATCAATTACCGATCATGGAAAAACCTTTGAACAACAAGATCTACGCCTCAAGATTTACTCAAATCTCCCTCAAGAATATGAGAAGGTAGCATTACCTATTAGAGAAGGATACCGAATGGAGCACCATGACAGTTGAGCAATATTTTGGAAAGCTTGAAGCTTATGAACTGGAAGGTATGATAAAAATTCCATCAGTCCCCTCCATTTCACAAACCTTAGCTTTAACTGCACAAGAAACTGTCCACAAGCCAATCACTCACCATGACATTGAGACCATTGTCAACAATGCCCTTCAAAAGATAAACATCGGCTCCAAATGTCAAGAAACAGATCTCCCAAGAAGACATTCCAAGCCTCATTTCCATGGTCCGGAAATGCCATGAAATTTCAAAAGAAATCTTTTGACAAAAATTCAATCCCTCCACATCTAATGCTCAACAAGACAGCTACAAGAAGACAATTGATTGCTTCAATTGTGGAAAGCAAGGACATTACTCTTCTGATTGCCCTGAACCAAGGAAACCTAGGGACAATCAGACAGCTAAGAAGATGACCTACTCAAAGGAGATCATTCACGGTTCTAAGTGCAACTGTTTCAATTGCTCTAAAAATAAACATGACAAAAACAAAGAGCAAGTCATGATTGCGACTCATCAAAATTCGGTGATGAAGAGTATATGTCAAGTGATGACTACGAAATTGAAGGAGAAGAAGCCATGATATGCCTTATGGTGAAGATGATGAAGAATGCGAAAATGAGGAAGAAATGGAAGCACTTGCTACTGGCTGATGAACTAAAAGAGGTACATGATTTTAACTCTTTAAATATTGATGGTTTTAAACAATTAGTTTGCACTCTTTTAATTCAAACAAAAAAACAAAAACTAGCTTTGCTTCACCGGTCAATGAAAATCTTTCCCAATCCTCAACCATTGACACCCTCACAAAAACCATTTCGAGCTTGAGAAAGCATGCCAAGGGCTAAGAGATCAATGCATCATGCTTGAAAAACAAAACAAGGATCCGACAAATTTGAGACATCAAGTAATCATGAAAGCTGTCAAAAACTCATTAATCTTGAAAAAGAAAATGATGCTCTTAAAAAGAGGATAGATTCATGGAACATGTCAAGCAAAGCATTATCACTTTTCACCTATACCCAAAGGCGTCCCAATGACAAAACAGGATTGGTGCCGATAATCCATCGGCAAAGTATACTCTCCTCCCACCGGTGAAAGAGCCATTGAAAAAATGGTTCTAGAAAACCTTAGCTCGCGGCCTATCAAACTCAAACCTACCTGTTCAAACCAAAGAAAAATCAAAAGAAATCTTGGGTGGTCCTAGTCAACCAAAGGAAGGACCAAGTAGAATTCAAGGAAGCAAGTATATTTGGGTTCAAAAAGGAGCCAATATACAGGAAGAAGCCAAGCTTCAAGAATGTGCTAGTCAGTCAAGTCTGTCAGACTGACCAAGGGTTGACAGACACCAAGGCATGACAGACAGCCAAGGCCTGACAGACAACCAAAATCTTCCAAGCAACAAAGAACCCCAAGGCAACAAAAATTCTACAACAAGCATAGATACACCAAACAACAAAAACCTCAATGGCAATACTCAAATGGTAGAAGCCATGCAAATCAAAATGACTCTCCCAGATCATCCTCTTCAAATAACTTTCAGTTTCAACCCCAATACAACAATCCAAACCACTTCTTCAATCCATCCCAATCCACTGTCCTCACACCTTACATGATGCAAATCATGTCATATTATCATACCCTAAACCAGCTTCTTCAACAAGGGACCAATGAACAAAGCTAGGGTTCCAAAGAAAAACTAATCCTTTGGACCCAATAGAATAAAAAAGGGGTACCATAAAATTTACTTTCTGTTTTGCAGGTACCTAGGAAAGGACTTTGGTATTTAGATAGTGGTTGTAGTAGATATATGACCTTCAATAAAGACTGGTTGCAACAATATTCCCCTAAAAATGGTCCAAATGTAACCTTTGGTGACAATTCCCAAGCTAAGGTCAAAGGATCAGGAAATCTTGTTACAAAAGATATCATTTTTACAAATGTATCCTATGTAGAGGGTCTCAAACACAATTTGATCAGCATTAGTCAAATCTGTGACAAGGGATATCATGTTGTTTGCACTAAAGACAAATGCACTGTTAAAGATAAAAACAATAAAGTCATCCTAACTGGATCAAGAAAAGGAAATCTCTATTGCTTAATCTTAGAGATTGTGGAAACTTCAAATGCTCACTGCCTTCTATCTTTCAATCAATCTGATATGTTATGGCTATGGCACAAGAGATTGGCTCACCTCAATCACAAAACCATTTCCAAGCTTGCAAATTCCAATCTTGTCAGAGGTCTACCAAAGATCCCATTCAAAAAGGATAAACTTTGCAAAGCATGCCAATGTGGGAAGCAAAAGAAATCTTCATTCAAACCCAAGACCAAGTTGGACACCTCAAGACCTGTTAGGACCTAACTTTGATCAATGTCTTAGTTAGTTGGTTTTGGTAAAGGAATATATATATATAGAACAGGGTTTATATCAAAAGATGTTATCTGTCATAATTCTTCATTTGATAGCTATGAGTCTGACAGTTATGATTCTCCCTTATACAATGTTTAAAATCAATCAAAAACATGAATCATAGTCACTCTCTAAGTCATCAAGATCATCAAGTGCATCTTAGTCCTTATTAGAGATCCTCTCTGATAGCTAAGCCTTGCCATGATCTGACAGCTATGACTTCAGTCCTCGACTGACCATCTCCCGCCTCACACCATGTTACCACAAACTCAACCAAGTTAGATCCTGCATCTTCACGGCTATCAAGTCCATCAATGAAGACCAATGAAGACCACCGAAGACCTTCTAGAAGTTCTCGGTTCAAGCTCACAGCTCAAGCCGGCTCATGAAGACTGCATGTGGACAAGTGGGACAAAGACCAGTCAAAGCTCATTAATGTAGCCGCAGTCATATTCAAACGGCTACATTGAAGGGTATAAATAGAGGAGTTCTTCCCCTAACAAAACCACTGAAAAATACTCATTTTCCCAGTCAAAAAACCTTTCCAAACACCCACACACACCGCCAGTAATCCACACACACACACACCAATCCTCACCTTTAAAACCCTGTTCCTAACCAAAACCTTCACCCCTAAACCTCTTCACCAACAACAAACAACCCCGGTGTGTTAATTCACAAACCCCAAAACCTAAGACTCGTACTTTAGGTGTAGAATCGGTTTGTAATCACTCAAGACTGTACTTTGAGTGTATTAGTTATTTTGTAAAATCCTGAGACTGTACTTCCAGTTGTAAAAGCACTTAAGACTGTACTTTAAGTGTATCCCTAGTTGACTGTACTAATTAGGAAGAGGAAGTTCAAGGAACTTGCTGAATCAATCATTTGTAATTTTTGTTGATTAAAGATTATAATAAAATTGATCTCACTTGTCAAGTCCGACGGTGGGGGTGGATGTAGGAGGAGTGAACTACGAACCACTTTAAATTCTACGTGTTATTACATTTTTGCAATCACATTCACACACTTGCATTATTTCTTTGTGTTTGTTGTCCTACCATTATTTCAAATCTCTCTTATTCGTGCACATTTCAACTATCATCCGACGGCTAAGCCAATACCATAGCCGTACGATCATCTGCATATCAAGCAAGGGCCTTTCAATTGGTATCGAGCTTGTCTTCACACTCAAAAGTCTAACAACTTGTGAAGGATTCTCTTCAAACCCACCATGCCTCAACCAAGAAGAAATAATGAGAAAGACATCCCACACATTGATGACTATGGATCCTTTGAGATCTATGCATCAAAGATAAAAACTTATCTTGATGCAAACGGCATTTAGGCTGGTATGTTCTAGAAAATGAAGTGTCATACCCAACTCAAATCTGCGATGGAGGACCAAGTAAGATCAAATCCCCGAAACTTGGTGCAAGGCTGAAAAGCAATTGGTAAGTGCAAACTTGAAAGTCAAGAACATTCTTCAAAAGAGTGTAAATGACTCTCTAGCCCAAGAAATTGCTAAGGAAGCAAATGCCAGAACAGCATGGGCTCTTATTCAAACCAAGTTCACTAAACACTCCAGTGTTAGGACACAAAACTTGTACAACTTGCTTAGGCAATTAGACAATTTCAAATTCTACCTGGAGAAAAGGTGAGTCTTTGCTCGGCCAAGGTTTGAGAACCTTGTTAGATCAATGCGATCATGGAAAAACCTTTGAACAACAAGATCTACTGCCTCAAGATTTACTCAAATCTCCCTCAAGAATATGAGAAGGTAGCATTACCTATTAGAGAAGGATCTCGAATGGAGCACCATGACAGGTTGAGCAATATTTTGGAAAGCTTGAAGCTTATGAAGCTGGAAGGTATGATAAAAATTCCATCGAGTCCCCTCCATTTCACAAACCTTAGCTTTAAGCGCACAAGAAAGCTGTCAACAAGCCAATCACTCACCATGACATTGAGACCATTGTCAACAATGCTCTTCAAAAGATAAACATCGGCTCCAAATCGTCGGCAAAACAGATCTCCCAAGAAGACATTCCAAGCCTCATTTCCATGGTACATCGAAATGCCATGAAATTTCAAAAGAAATCTTTTGACAAAAAATTCAATCCCTCCACATCTAATGCTCAACAAGACAGCTACAAGAAGACAATTGATTGCTTCAATTGTGGAAAGCAAGGACATTACTCTTCGATTGCCCCGAACCAAGGAAACCTAGGGACAATCGGGACGGCTAAGAAGATGACCTACTCAAAGGAGATCATTCACGGTTCTAAGTGCAACGGCTTCAATTGCTCTAAAAATAAACATGACAAAAACAAAGAGCAAGTCATGATTGCTTGACTCATCAAAATTCGGTGATGAAGAGTATATGTCAAGTGATGACTACGAAATTGAAGGAGAAGAAGCCATGATATGTCTTATGTTTGAAGATGATGAAGAATACGAAAATGAGGAAGAAATGGAAGCACTTGCTTCTTTTGATGAACTAAAAGAGGTACATGATTTTAACTCTTTAAATATTGATGGTTTTAAACAATTAGTTTGCACTCTTTTAATTCAAACCAAAAAACAAAAAACTAGCTTTGCTTCATTGGTCAATGAGAACCTTTCCCAATCCTCAACCATTGACAACCTCACAAAAACCATTTACGAGCTTGAAAAAGCATGCCAAGGGCTAAGAGATCAATGCATCATGCTTGAAAAACAGAACATGGATCGGCGAGTGAGACATCTAATAATCATGAAAATTGTCAAAAACTCAGTAATCTTGAAAAAGAAAATGATGCTCTTAAAAAGAAAATAGATTCATGGAACATGTCAAGCAAAGCATTATCTCTTTTCACCTACACCCAAAGGCGTCCCAGTGACAAAACAGGGATTGGTGCTGATGATCCTACACAAAAGGTGTACACTCCTCCCACTGGTGAAAGAGCCATTGAAAAAATGGTTCTAGAAAACCTAAGCTCTGGCAGCTATCAAACTCAAACCTATCCCATTCAAACCAAAGGAAAAGAAAAGGAAATCTTGGGTGGCCCTAGTCAATCAAAGGAAGGACCAAATAAAATTCAAGGAAGCAAGTATATTTGGGTTCAAAAGGGGCCAATATAAAGGAAGAAGTCAAGGCGCAAAAGGTGCTAGTCGGTCAAGCCCTGTCGGACGGCCAAGGGTTGACAGAGCGGCCAAGGGTTGACAGACAGCCAAATTCCTCCAAACAACAAAGAACCCCAAGGCAACAAAGATTCTACAACAAGCATAGATACACCAAAAAACAAAAACCTCAATGGCAATATTCAAATGGAAGAAGCCATGCACATCAAAATGACTCTCCAAGGTCATCCCATTCAAATAATTTTCAGTTTCAACCCCAATACAGCAACCCAAACCACTACTTCAATCCTTCCCAATCCACTGTCCTTACACCTTACATGATGCAAATCATGTCATATTACCATACCCTAAACCAGTTTTTCAATAAGGGATCAATGAACAATGCTAGGGCTCCAAAGAAAAACTAATCCTTTGGACCCAAAAGAATAAAAAGGGTACCATAAATCTTATTTTTTGTTTTGCAGGTATCCAGGAAAGGTCTCTGGTATTTAGATAGTGGTTGTAGTAGACATATGACCTTCAATAAAGACTGGTTGCAACAATATTCCCCTAAAAATGGTCCAAATGTAACCTTTGGTGACAATTCCCAAGCTAAGGTCAAAGGATCAGGAAATCTTGTTACAAAAGATATCATTTTTACAAATGTATCCTATGTAGAAGGTCTCAAACACAATTTGATCAGCATTAGTCAAATGCGTGACAAGGGATATCATGTTGTTTGTACTAAAGACAAATGCACTGTTAAAGATAAAAACAATAAAGTCATCCTAATCGGATCAAGAAAAGGGAATCTCTATTGCTTGAACTTAGAGATTGTGGAAACTTCAAATGCTCACCGCCTTCGTCTTTCAATCAATCGATATGTCATGGCTATGGCACAAGAGATTGGCTCACCTCAATCACAAAACCATTTCCAAGCTTGCAAATTCCAATCTTGTCAGAGGTCTACCAAAGATCCCATTCAAAAAGGATAAACTTTGCAAAGCATGCCAATGTGGGAAGCAAAAGAAATCTTCTTTCAAACCCAAGACCAAGTTGGACACCTCAAGACCTATTGAACTGCTTCATATGGATCTTTTTGGACCCATAAGAACTAGATCTTTAGGTGGAAAAAGATACTCCCTAGTTGTTGTTGATGATTTCACAAGATTCACTTGGATCATTCTTCTTGAATCCAAAAGTGATATCCTTAGCTGTCTGATAAAGCTATTCAATAAAATTCAAAATCAAAAAGGGACATCCATCATCAAGATCGAGATCGACCATGGGAAGGAATTTGAGAACACTTGGAGTGGAAGAATATTGTGATTCAAAAGGCATAGATCACAATTTTTCAGCACCAAGAACTCCACAAGCAAAATGGTGTTGCGAAAGGAAGAACAGAGAACAATTTGTGAGGCGGCAAGAACAATCTTTGTCGAACATAATCTCCCAAAATATTTTTGGGGTGAAGTACATTACTCTTCTTTGTGTATGTTCAAAACAAAACCATGATCAACAAATTTCACAAGAAGACTCCATATGAATTATGGAACAACAAAGTCCCTACCATTTCCTACTTTCTGACTTTGGAAGTAGATGCTTCATTCACAACAATGGCAAGAACAATTTGGACAAATTTGACTCCAAAAGTGATGAAGGAATTTTTCTTGGATACTCTAACACAAGCAAAGCTTATAGAGTGTACAACAAAAGAAGACTTGTTGTGGAAGAATCTATTCATGTTGACTTTGATGAAAACAATGATCAAAGTATAAGCTGAATTATGTGATTTTGATGAAGGTTTGGGAAACCTAGATAATCTCCCTGAATCATCCCCATTCTTGATTCAACTATTCTCGATCATGAACAAGATTCATCAAACCTTCCATACATGGTTCCAAGAAATTCATCGACGACCATCCTATGCCAGACGGCCATGAACCATCCCACTCTCATCAACAACCAATCCGGCCAACAAAGTCAACGACAATCTCTCCCACTTTCAATTCAATGGATGAGGAAGAAAATACTCAAATAAATAGTCATCCCTTGGTGATCTTCCTCAAAATCCTCCCTTAGCCGACGACCCAACCCTTAGGCGACGGACCATCCCAATTCCTCATCTAATCCATCTTCTAACCTCCATCTATCTTCATCCAATAATCCTCCTTCTCCTCCCAAAACCAATGATGAAACCACCATTACCCATATCATTCCACCCAATAAAGATCTTTACATCAGCCTTCAAATTGATAAAACCCCAGTTCCAGACAACATTCCTTTTCTCATGAGTGCATTCATATCCCAAGTGGAACCAAAGAAGATAAATGAAGCACTCCAAGATGCTGACTGGATTGAAGCCATGGAAGAAGAACTAGAGCAGTTTGAAAGAAACAAAGTATGGCAACTTGTTCCTAAACCAAGAAATCAAACTGTTATTGGAACAAGATGGGTTTTTAGAAACAAGATGAATGAAGAAGGTGTTGTAATTAGAAACAAGGCCAGACTGGTTGCTCAAGGATATAGACAAGAAGAAGGCATTGACTATGATGAGACCTTTGCACCTGTTGCAAGACTTGAAGCTATAAGGCTATTTCTTGCCTATGCTTCATTCAAGAAGATGAAAGTTTTTCAGATGGATGTCAAGAGTACATTTCTAAATGGAGTTTTAAATGAAAAAGTGTTTGTATCTCAACCTCCTGGTTTTGAGCATCCAAAATTCCCTGATCATGTATTCAAACTGAACAAAGCATTGTATGGGCTTAAACAAGCACCAAGAGCTTGGTATGACACCCTATCTAGATATCTTCTTGAAAAAGGATTCACCAAAGGACATATTGATAACACCTTGTTTATCAAAAAATATGGAGATGATCAGTTGCTCATCCAAGTCTATGTTGATGACATAATCTTTGGCTCATCAAATGAGAACTTGTGCTGAATTTGGAGATATCATGAAGGATCGAGTTTGAAATGAGCATGATTGGTGAGCTCACCTTCTTCTTAGGCCTTCAAGTCAAGCAAATGAAGGAAGGAATCTTCATCAACCAAGCCAAATACTCAAGGGATATGATCAAAAAGTTTGACATGCAAACTGCATCCCCTGCTAAAACTCCCTTGTCAACCACAACCAAACTTCATGTCGATCAAGATGGTCATAGTGTAAATCCAACACTTTACGGAAGCTACATAGGATCTCTCCTATATCCGACGGACTTCAAGACCGGACATTATGTTTAGTGTATGTCTATGTGCTAGGTTTCAAGCCAATCCCAAAGAATCTCATCTCTCATTGTCAAGAGAATTTTGAGATATATCAAAGGAACCCACGATTTTGGCTTGTGGTATCCCACGAATCCCCATTCTCTCTAGTTGGATTCACTGACTCGACTATGCGGGGTGCAATCTAGACAGAAAATCCACTAGTGGTGGATGCCGGTTTGTTGGATCAAGGATTATCTCATGGTCAAGCAAAAAGCAAACCTCGGTTGCAACCTCAGCTGCGAGGTGAGTACATTCTTTGTGAGGCTTGTGTTGTTCACAAATTCTCTACCTTAAAAGTCAACTTCAAGACTTTGGAATTGAATTATCAAACATTCCCATCTTACGTGACAACTCAAGTACCATTGCTATGACGAAAATCTGTCCAACATTCAAAACCAAGCACATTGAAGTCGAGGCATCATTTCATCGAGAGATCATGTTGAAAAAGGGAATATCAACCTTGCAAAAGTTTGCACTGAGAACAATGTCTCTGATATTCTCACAAAAGCCATGGATGAAAAAAGATTTGAACTATTAAGAGCCATGCTTGGGATGATTAATATGCCAAAATAAAAGGGGTGTTCTTCTTAAACAAAAGAGGATTACAAACAGTGTAATGCTATCACAATGTTGCCTGATAGCTATTACCTCATACACATTCCTAACAAGCCATCCACTGACAGCTATCAATCCAAAAACCTTGAAAACCAAAAACAAAAAAAAACTTACAACAAAAACATACAAACAACCCATCAAATTCTTCTCTCTCATCTCAACTCACCAAACAAAGACTTCTTCCAAACCAAACAATCCTCAGATCCACTCTCTTCTCTTCAAACCTTCTCCTCTGGTCGGACATTCTTTGGAAATGTCACAGTCTCCCCAGACCCTCCTTCAGCACTCATTCCTTCATTTCTAGCCTCCTGAGTTGATTGCAAGGTTTGTTGGTACCTCTGCAACCACACTGGGTGCCTCTCCAAGAAAGGATCAATGGAAGTGACTGAATATTGGAGAGAAGGACTTGCCCTTCTAGGCCACCACTCTTCAACTGGATCATATGGCTGAAGCAATCCCTCCATTGGAGTAACAAAGCTAAATTCTCCTGAAAAAGAACCATTCCCTGTGATTGCAAATGGTTGACCAACACTTGACTCCACTCTCTCCACGGTAGGTACTCTTGCGGAGTGAAGCAACCTACAACCTGGTTGAACAAGTATGAGATGGTTGAAGAAGGAGATATATGCACTCCTGCAAAGTTATCTCCTCTACCTTCCAACAAACCAACTCCTGGAGAAAGAGAATCCCTGCTCACAGGTGTATAAAGCTTATCTTGCTCAACCTTCTTCCTGACAGCTAAGCTTCTCTCCTTAGGCCCCGAGCTATCGTCCCGCTTTACCAACTCCCCCAATGTGTATACCCTTTATACCTTACTCCTTCCCTTACTTGACTCTCCTTGATCAACTTTGATTGTCTTCCCAAAAAGTCTTATTCCTTCTCCCTCTTTCTGTCAATCTTTTCCACGACGGACTACCTCCTTCATTTCTATGTCTTCATCAACCCTCACTCTCTTTTTCTTACCCTTATCATTCACTCTCTCTGAACTTTCAACAATATTGAAAGTCTCTCTATCTATCTCCATCTCATCACTCATCAAATCATCCTCACCATTTTTCCCAAAGACCAATTGCTTTGCTGTTTGTGCCATAACCTTTGGATTGAACTTTGAAGAAAATCTTCCCATTTTTGTTTGTAAATCAATCTGAATAATTTTCCTCTGAAGTTTTCATTGTTTTATAGGCAAATTTTCACCTAGCTATCTCGAGACGGCAATCATCATTCAAACTAGCTTAAGCGTCGGAGATTTCTTTCAACGACTAGGTTAAAGCAAACTTTAAGTGATTTGATCGTGTTAATTGCTCACAATTGTCACTTCCTTCGCCGCCTCTTCCACTGCAAATCTCCTTGAAAAAGAGAATGTTCTTCTTGTGTTTTGTGGGAATTAATGTCTCAATATGGGGAAGGGTAAAAACCACTGTTCATATGAACAGTTACTTAACTTTGAAACCCCCAATGCTCATTAAAACCCACGTTCCACTCATCATTTATCTCTCTCTCTCTTTCGCAATCACCAAAATTCCTATTTCCTTAACCCTCAGTTTAAATTTCTTCTCTTTCCCTCTCCAATCTATCATCGTATTTCTCCAACCCTAATTCTTTTTCAAGCATCAATGGCGGACCCAAAAGCAATGTACCCGGATGCTCATGGTTACTTCATCAAACCCAACTTCTATGACTACGAAGTTGGAATCCTCATCAAAGAACTCCTTGAGGTAAATGAATTACTCGATTTTATGGGAGCTAAACCCCCAATTTATGAAGAACGTGAGAGAAATTTATTTGGTAGGAAGAAGAAACAATGAAGATAATTCAATAAGCGCCACCATAGAAAATGTTGAGATAACTATCACTCAAGAAATGGTTAGTGATGTCTATGGAATCCCAAATAAGGAAGATCTTTGTGAAAAATATATGGGATAGAGGATCAGAAAGATTAAAGACAGTATATGAAAAATTTCTTGGTGTTAAAATCACAGACTTCAAAGCTGTTCAAGACAAAGCTATGGTGAAAAACAAAGATGATATCTTCAAGTCAACACTGATGGATGTGGTCAACAAAGCCATTGATGGCAAGCAATCCTCATTTGACCAAATGGGATCAAATGAGTGGAAGCAGATGCTCAGCCTAATGACCAAGGATACAAATTGGTGCATTGTCCTTCTCCACAATTTCCAACTTGCAGTTTCATCCTCTACTCTCAAATTCAAGAAGCAAGGTGGAAGGATGAACAACTTCAGATTCATGAGTGGAATTCTTGAAGTTCTAATTCCAAAGCTCAAACCTGCTCTGTCCAAGAAATGGCTGAAGACAGTAAAGCTGTCAGAAACAAGATGTTTCAATGAAAGAACATTTTCATTGAAACAAAAGAAGGGAATTGTTATGAAGGCTGGAGATATGAGTCTTGAAAGTTTCAAGGAAGCCCAAGAAAAGATGCTTGAAGAAACAAGAATAAAGGTTGATCATTGGAAAGAGTTAATAGCTTTGGCTACAAGTAGGAGAATGAAAAGAGGAGTGAAGACCAATGTCAAGAAAACTGGAGTGCTAAAAAGGACTGTGGTATCTCCTAGCAAAAAGAGTAAAAGGAAGGATGATCTGATAGCTGACAGTGAAGGAACCATCTCTGACAGCCATGCTAAGAATGTTGAAGAAAGAGGTGCTGTTGATAGCCATGAGGTTGACACTATGGATCAAGATGATGCTGGTGATGCTAACATAGATCCTCAAGAGCTTGAGGCGGCTCTTGCCCTATCCAAAACCCTTCACAAAGGAAAGCAACCTCGGACGGCTATCCCCTCGGTCAGACGGCTACGGATCAAAGGTACAATCCTCCTTAACCATTCCTTCTAAATCATTACCAAAGAAAAGAAAACTTGAAAAGAAAGCCCCTAAATCAAAGAAAACCAAAATATCTACCCCTTCCATTTCCCCAAAATCCACACCCGGCTCGGGTCATCGATCGGCCATTGAAGCTATCCTCAATCTCAAAGAACCATTAGATAAGCAACCTTTAAGGGGGAACATTGATGAGAATATCCCTCTACCCAACCTCAACAGTTAGCTAAAATCCCGAGAGCAATTGAGGCTATTGAGTTGGATGGAAACCCCGACACCGAAAATTTGTTCTTTTGTATCTTAAGGATTTTCTAAGTGAGGAAGAATCAGTAGTGGCCCTAGATGAACTCAGACTTAGGTTAATGCAGAAAAGAAGTGGACCAGGTGAGTCATCTAGAAACCCCAAGGTGACAGCTATAAATGTAGATAGCCATACCTTCCCTTCCATTCCTGAGACTGAACCTGTAAATGATCCTGCCCCAAATGTTGAAATTGAAAGGGGGAATCTTGATAATACTTCTAAGGTCATTCAAAATCTCAAGAAAGTTGGAGTTGAGATTAATCCCATTCTTGTCTCAAAAGGAGAATCAATTGTGAATGCTTGCAAAGGCCTTGTGCTTGATGGAACTCAAGAAAATGAGGAAGCTATGATAGCTATTCTTGAGAAAAGGGTGGCCAAAAGTGAAGTAAGGGCAGCCTTGAATCTCCTTAAATCTCAATTCACTTCCAGCTCTCTTAATCAAAGTCTTGGTCAAACCTCTGAGTCAATCCCAACTGTTTCAACCCAACCCTCTGCACCTTCCAAGCCAACTTCTCCAATTCCTGAAAATGAACCTTTTGAAGCCTCTCCACAAAATCCAATCTTGGCCGGACAAGGTCAAGACATATCTGACAGTGATCCCATTCCTAACAGTCCTCACAGTTCACCAAGTCATTCTATTCCTCCAAATCCAAATCAATCCTTCCTTCCCAAAAGGGAACCTTGGATGCTTAGCTGTGGCATTGATTTCTCTATGTCTTCCATCAAAGCAGCAAGGACAAGGTTACCCCATGTAACTCACATCCCAGAAATAGCAAATCCCTTCACCTATCCAAAATTCTGGGAACTGTCAAGAAATGGTTTGATTGTTGTAGCAAGAAACCTTGCAGGGTTAGTTTTCTTTGCCTATGAAAAATGGCAACTGTCAAGAACCTCATCCACCTCCAACTTTGTTCATCAAATCCCATCATTCCCAAAGTTCATCACTCCCAATACTCTTCTTGATTGGGAAGTTCTTTTCAGCCAACTCATCTCTCCTTCACTCAATTCATGCTTGTATATGCCAAAGGGTTTAGTCTTCACCCTGTGCATTGACCTTGCAAAAACACTTTTCCTTTCTCTGTTTGAACAAAAGTGTGCCATTATGCTTTTATTAAGCAAAACTGTCAACATCTTTTCCCCAACTCTTAATCCAGGAATTGAGCCCTACCTTTCACCCTTCATCACTGTAGATCCTATTAACTTCACCTCACCCAATGAAAACTCTCATTTCAAAAACTTGGTCTCTATTCCTGAGATCAAAGAATTCAGATCTTCCATTCTTTGTCGGTCAAAGCGAGCGTAACCGTTATTGATCTTTCCTCGGACTCGACGGCGATGATGATGATAGTGATAATGATGCTCCCTCAAGCCCTGATCAAGACTCTCCAACAATATTTCCATCCCCTACAGTTTCCAACCCTCCTCAGCAATTCACTCATTCCTTCACTAATGCTCAAGTATCAGTTCAGTCACAACCAGATCAATCCAGTGTGCCCTTGAAGAACAAGAAAACTAGGAACAAGAAGAAACATTTGTGGGGCACAATGAGAATCAGAAATGATCAAATGCCCCTTAGAAGGTCTCAAATGAAGTCAAAGGAAGACAAATACTTCAAGTATGATGAAAGGATGTCCTGGGAATGGAACAATGAGTTCTTCTACAGAGGAGTTGAGCCTGAAATGAGAAGAGAGCTAGAGGATGAAAGAAATCAGATTCTATCAGCCAGGCAAGAAAGAGATGAATTCTATGATCAATTGGCTGATGAATAATTGTATTTGTTATGGAACAATTTTTTTTTGTTAAAAACAATATGTTTTGTTTGCCTCAGTTTGTATGACAGTATTTTGTGAACTCTTCTCATCCTGAGATTAATTCCAAGTCTTCAATCTCATTTTGATCACCTCTTCCTGATATGATTCCTTGGATTACTTCTTTTATTATTTCTCTTATCAACTGTGAAAACATGTTCTAAATATATCTTCCTTTACCAAAAAGGGGGAAATTGTTAGGACCTAACTTTGATCAATGTCTTAGTTAGTTGGTTTAGATAAAGGAATATATATATATAGAACAGGGTTTATATCAAAAGATGTTATCTGTCATAATTCTTCATTTGATAGCTATGAGTCTGACAGTTATGATTCTCCCTTATACAATGTTTAAAATCAATCAAAAACATGAATCATAGTCACTCTCTAAGTCATCAAGATCATCAAGTGCATCTCAGTCCTTATTAGAGATCCTCTCTGATAGCTAAGCCTTGCCATGATCTGACAGCTATGACTTCGGTCCTCGACACGGCCATCTCCCTGCCTCACACCATGTTACCACAAACTCAACCAAGTTAGATCCTGCATCTTCACAGCTATCAAGTCCATCAATGAAGACCAATGAAGACCACTGAAGACCTTCTAGAAGTTCTCAGTTCAAGCTCACAGCTCAAGCCAGCTCATGAAGACCTGCATGTGGACAAGTGGGACAAAGACCAGTCAAAGCTCATTAATGTAGCTGCAACAGTCATATTCAAACGGCTACATTGAAGGGTATAAATAGAGGAGTTCTTCCCCTAACAAAACCACTGAAAAATACTCATTTTCCCAGTCAAAAACCCTTTCCAAACACCCACACACACCTCCTGTAATCCACACACACACACACCAATCCTCACCTTTAAAACCCTGTTCCTAACCAAAACCTTCACCCCTAAACCTCTTCACCAACAACAAACAACCCCAGTGTGTTAATTCACAAACCCCAAAAACCTAAGACTGTACTTTAGGTGTAGAATCAGTTTGTAATCACTCAAGACTGTACTTTGAGTGTATTAGTTATTTTATAAAATCTTGAGACTGTACTTCAAGTTGTAAAAGCACTTAAGACTGTACTTTAAGTGTATCCCTAGTTGACTGTACTAATTAGGAAGAGGAAGTTCAAGGAACTAGCCTGAATCAATCATTTGTAATTTTTGTTGATTAAAGATTATAATAAAATTGATCTCACTTGTCAAGTCTGACAGTGGGGGTGGATGTAGGAGGAGTGAACTCTGAACCACTTTAAATTCTCTGTGTTATTACATTTTTGCAATCACATTCACACACTTGCATTATTTCTTTGTGTTTGTTGTCCTACCATTATTTCAAATCTCTCTTATTCCGCTGCACAATTCAACTATCATCTGACAGCTAAGCCAATACCATAGCTGTCTGATCATCTGCATATCAAGCAAGGGCCTTTCAAGACCTATTGAACTGCTTCATATGGATCTTTTTGGACCCATAAGAACTAGATCTTTAGGAGGAAAAAGATACTCCCTTGTTGTTGTTGATGATTTCACAAGATTCACTTGGATCATTCTTCTTGAATCCAAAAGTGACACCCTTAGCTGTCTGATAAAGCTATTCAATAAAATTCAAAATCAAAAAGGGACATCCATCATCAAGATCAGATCTGACCATGGGAAGGAATTTGAAAACACTGGAGTAGAAGAATATTGTGATTCAAAAGGCATAGATCACAATTTTTCAGCCCCAAGAACTCCACAGCAAAATGGTGTTGCAGAAAGGAAGAACAGAACAATCTGTGAGGCAGCAAGAACAATGATGTCGTAACATAATCTCCCAAAATATTTTTGGGGTGAAGGCATTACTACTTCGTGTATGTTCAAAACAAAACCCTGATCAACAAATTTCACAAGAAGACTCCATATGAATTATGGAACAACAAAGTCCCTACCATTTCCTACTTTCACAGCTTTGGAAGTAGATGCTTCATTCACAACAATGGCAAGAACAATTTGGACAAATTTGACTCCAAAAGTGATGAAGGAATTTTTCTTGGATACTCTAACACAAGCAAAGCTTATAGAGTGTACAACAAAAGAAGACTTGTTGTGGAAGAATCTATTCATGTTGACTTTGATGAAAACAATGATCAAAGTATAAGCTGAATTATGTGATTTTGATGAAGGTTTGGGAAACCTAGATAATCTCCCTGAATCATCCCCCATTCTTGATTCAACTATTCTCAGTCATGAACAAGATTCATCAAACCTTCCATACATGGTTCCAAGAAATTCATCCGACACCATCCTATGCCAGGCGGACCATGAACCATCCCACTCTCATCAACAACCAATCCGACCCAACAAAGTCAACGACAATCTCTCCCACTTTCAATCCAATGGATGAGGAAGAAAATATTCAAATAAATAGTCATCCCTTGATGACCTTCCTCAAAATCCTCCCTTAGGCGACGACCAACCCTTAGGCGACACCAACCCTTAGCCGACGGCCATCCCAATTCCTCATCTAATCCATCTTCTAACTTCCTTCCATCTTCATCCAATAATCCTCCTTCTCCTCCCAAAACCAATGATGAAACCACCATTACCCATATCATTCCACCCAATAAAGATCTTTACATCGGCCTTCAAATTGATAAAACCCCAGTTCCGAGACAACATTCCTTTTCTCATGAGTGCATTCATATCCCAAGTGGAACCAAAGAAGATAAATGAAGCACTCCAAGATCTTTGGCCGGATTGAAGCCATGGAAGAAGAACTAGAGCGGTTTGAAAGAAACAAAGTATGGCAACTTGTTCCTAAACCAAGAAATCAAGCATTATTGGAACAAGATGGGTTTTTAGAAACAAGATGAATGAAGAAGGTGTTGTAATTAGAAACAAAGCCAGGCTGGTTGCCCAAGGATACGAGACAAGAGGAAGGCATTGACTATGATGAGACCTTTGCACTGTTGCAAGACTTGAAGCTATAAGGCTATTTCTTGCCTATGCTTCATTCAAGAAGATGAAAGTATTTCAGATGGATGTCAAGAGTGCATTTCTAAATGGAGTTTTAAATGAAAAAGTGTTTGTATCTCAACCCCCTGGTTTTGAGCATCCAAAATTCCCTGATCATGTATTCAAACTGAACAAAGCATTGTATGGGCTTAAACAAGCACCAAGAGCTTGGTATGATACCCTATCTAGATATCTTCTTGGAAAAGGATTCACCAAAGGACATATTGATAACACCTTGTTTATCAAAAAATATGGAGATGATCGGTTGCTCATCCAAGTCTATGTTGATGACATAATCTTTGGCTCATCAAATGAGAACTTGTGCTTGAATTTGGAGATATCATGAAGGATCAGTTTGAAATGAGCATGATTGGTGAGCTCACCTTCTTCTTAGGCCTTCAAGTCAAGCAAATGAAGGAAGGAATCTTCATCAACCAAGCCAAATACACAAGGGATATGATCAAAAGTTTGACATGCAAGCGCATCCCTGCTAAAACTCCCTTGTCAACCACAACCAAACTTCATGCTTTGATCAAGATGGTCATAGTGTAAATCCAACACTTTACGGAAGCTACATAGGATCTCTCCTATATCCGATCGGCTTCAAGACCCGGACATTATGTTTAGTGTATGTCTATGTGCTAGGTTTCAAGCTAATCCCAAAGAATCTCATCTCTCTGTTGTCAAGAGAATTTTGAGATATATCAAAGGAACCCCGATTTTGGCTTGTGGTATCCCATTGAATCCCCATTCTCCCTAGTTGGATTCAACGACTCGACTATGCAGGGTGCAATCTAGACGAGAAAATCCACTAGTGGTGGATGCCGGTTTGTTGGATCAAGGATTATCTCATGGTCAAGCAAAAAGCAAACCTCGGTTGCAACCTCAACCGCCGAGGCCGAGTACATTCTTTGCCGAGGCTTGTGTTGTTCACAAATTCTCTACCTTAAAAGTCAACTTCAAGACTTTGGAATTGAATTATCTAACATTCCCATCTTACGTGACTACTCAAGTACCATTCCTATGACAGAAAATCCTGTCCAACATTCAAAAACCAAGCGCATTGAAGTCGGGCATCATTTCATCGAGAGATCATGTTGAAAAAGGGAATATCAACCTTGCAAAAGTTTTCTACCGAGAACAATGTCTACGATATTCTCACAAAAGCCATGGATGAAAAAAGATTTGAACTATTAAGAGCCATGCTTGGGATGATTAATATGCCAAAATAAAAGGGGTGTTCTTCTTAAACAAAAGAGGATTACAAACGAGTAATGCTATCACAATGTTGCTGATAGCTATTACCTCATACACATTCCTAACAAGCCATCCTTGTGACTATCAATCCAAAAGCCTTGAAAACCAAAAACAACAAAAACTTACAACAAAAACATACAAACAACCCATCAAATTCTTCTCTCTCATCTCAACTCACCCAACAAAAACTTCTTCCAAACCAAGCAATCCTCGGATCCACTCTCTTCTCTTCAAACCTTCTCCTCTGTCGTCGAGACATTCTTTGGAAATGTCACGGTCTCCCAGAACCCTCCTCCGGCACTCATTCCTTCATTTCTAGCCTCCTGAGTTGATTGCAAGGTTTGTTGGTACCTCTGCAACCACACCTTTGGGTGCCTCTCCAAGAAAGGATCAATGGAAGTTTGAATATTGGAGAGAAGGACTTGCCCTTCTAGGCCACCACTCTTCAAGCTGGATCATATGGCTGAAGCAATCCCTCCATTGGAGTAACAAAGCTAAATTCTCTGAAAAAGAACCATTCCACTGTGATTGCAAAAGGTTGACCAACACTTGACTCCACTCTCTCCACGGTAGGTACTCTTGCGGGGTGAAGCAACCTATAACCTGGTTGAACGGGTATGAGATGGTTGAAGAAGGAGATATATGCACTCTGCAAAGTTATCTCCTCTACCTTCCAACAAACCAACTCCTGGAGAGAGAGAATCCCCGCTCACGGGTGTATAAAGCTTATCTTGCTCAACCTTCTTCCGACGGCTAAGCCTCTCTCCTTAGCCGTTTTAGCTCTGTCTGCTTTACCAACTCCCCAATGTGTATACCCTTTCTACCTTACTCCTTCCCTTACTTGACTCTCCTTGATCAACTTTGATTGTCTTCCCAAAAGCCTTATTCCTTCTCCCTCTTTCTTGTCAATCTTTTCCACGACGGCTACCTCCTTCATCTCTATGTCTTCATCAACCCTCACTCTCTTTTTCTTACCCTTATCATTCACTCTCTCTGAACTTTCAACAATATTGAAAGTCTCTCTATCTATCTCCATCTCATCACTCATCAAATCATCCTCACCATTTTTCCCAAAGACCAATTGTTTTGTTGTTTGAGCCATAACCTTTGGATTAAACTTTGAAGAAAATCTTCCCATTTTTGTTTGTAAATCAATCTGAATAATTTTCCTCTAAAGTTTTCATTGTTTTATAGGCAAATTTTCACCTAGCTATCTCAGGACTGACCATCATCATTCAAACTAGCTTAAGCTGTCGAGATTTCTTTCAACAACTAGGTTAAAGCAACCTTTAAGTGATTTGATCGTGTTAATTGCTCACAATTGTCACTTCCTTCGCCGCCTCTTCCACTGCAAATCTCCTTGAAAAAGAGAATGTTCTTCTTGTGTTTTGTGGGAATTAATGTCTCAACATGGGGAAGGGTAAAAACCATTGTTCATATGAACAGGTTACTTAACTTTGAAACCCCAATGCTCATTAAAACCCACGTTCCACTCATCATTTATCTCTCTCTCTCTTTCGCAATCACCAAAATTCCTATTTCCTTAACCCTCAGTTTAAATTTCTTCTCTTTCCCTCTCCAATCTACCATCGTATTTCTCCAACCCTAATTCTTTTTCAAGCATCAATGGCAGACCCAAAAGCAATGTACCCGGATGCTCATGGTTACTTCATCAAACCTAACTTCTATGACTACTGAAGTTGGAATCCTCATCAAAGAACTTCTTGAGGTAAATGAATTACTTGATTTTATGGGAGCTAAACCCCAATTTATGAAGAGCGTGCGAGAGAAATTTATTTGGTAGGAAGAAGAAACAATGAAGATAATTCAATAAGCGCCACCATAGAAAATGTAGAGATAACTATCACTCAAGAAATGGTTAGTGATGTCTATGGAATCCCAAATAAAGAAGATCTTTGTGAAAAATATATGGGATAGAGGGTCGAGAAAGATTAAAGACAGTATATGAAAAATTTCTTGGTGTTAAAATCACGACTTCAAAGTTGTTCAAGACAAAGCTATGGTGAAAAACAAAGATGATATCTTCAAGTCAACAACGATGGATGTGGTCAACAAAGCCATTGATGGCAAGCAATCCTCATTTGACCAAATGGGATCAAATGAGTGGAAGCGGATGCTCGGCTAATGACCAAGGATACAAATTGGTGCATTGTCCTTCTCCACAATTTCCAACTTGCAGTCTCATCCTCTACTCTCAAATTCAAGAAGCAAGGTGGAAGGATGAACAACTTCAGATTCATGAGTGGAATTCTTGAAGTTCTAATTCCAAAGCTCAAACCTGCTCTATCCAAGAAATGGCTGAAGACAGTGAAGGCATCGGAAACAAGATGTTTCAATGAAAGAACCTTTTCATTGAAACAAAAGAAAGGAATTGTTATGAAGGCTGGAGATATGAGCCTTGAAAGTTTCAAAGAAGCCCAAGAAAAGATGCTTGAAGAAACAAGGATAAAGCTTGATCATTGGAAAGAGTTGATAGCTTTGGCTACAAGTAGGAGAATAAAAAGAGGAGTAAAGACCAATGTCAAGAAAACTGGAGTGCTAAAAAGGGTGTGGTATCTCCTAGCAAAAAGAGCAAAAGCAAGGATGATCGATGGGCGACGGTGAAGGAACCATCTCTCGCTGACCATGCTAAGAATGTTGAAGAAAGAGGTGATGTTGATAGCCATGAGGTTGACACTATGGATCAAGATGATGCTGGTGATGCTAACATAGATCCTCAAGAGCTTCAGGCAGCTCTTGCCCTATCCAAAACCCTTCACAAAGGAAAGCAACCTCAGACAGCTATCCCTCCCGGTCGAGACGGCTACCGGATCCAAGGTACAATCCTCCTTAAACATTCCTTCTAAATCATTACCAAAGAAAAGAAAACTTGAAAAGAAAGCCCCCAAATCCAAGAAAACCAAAATATCTACCCCTTCCATTTCCCCAAAATCCACTTACGTCGGTCCAAGAGTAGATAAGTCATCCACACCCGGCTCGGGTCATCGATCGGCCATTGAAGCTATCCTCAATCTCAAAGAACCATTAGATAAGCAACCTTTAAGGGGAACATTGATGAGAATATCCCCTCTACCCAACCTCAACAGTTAGCTAAAATCCACGAGAGCAATTGAGGCTATTGAGTTGGATGGAAACCACGACACTTTGAAAATTTGTTCTTTTGTATCTTAAGGATATTCTAAGTGAGGAAGAATCGGTAGTGGCCCTAGATGAACTCGAGACTTAGGTTAATGAAGAAAAGAAGTGGACCGGGTGAGTCATCTAGTAACCCCAAGGTGACAGCTATGGATGTTGATAGCCAAACCTTCCCTTCCATTCCTGAAATTGAGCCTGTAAATCAACCTGCCCCAACTGTTGAAATTGAAAGGGGGAATCTTGATGATATTACTGAGGTCATTCAAAATCTCAAGAAGGTTGGAGTTAAGATTAATCCCATACATGTCTCAAAAGGAGAATCAATTGTGAATGCTTGTAAAGGGCTTGTGTTTGATGGAACTCAAGAAAGTGAGGAAGCCCTGACAGCTATCCTTGAGAAAAGGTTAGTCAAAAGTGAGGTCAGAGCAGCCTTAAACCTCCTCAAATCTCAGTTCAACTCCAATATTCTCAATCAAAGCATTGGCCAAGCCTCTCAGTCAATCCAAACTGTTTCAACTCAAGTCCCTGCACCTTCCAAACCAATCTCTCCAATCCCTGAAAATGAACCTTTTGAAGCCTCTCCACAAAGTCCAATACTGGCTGGACAAGGTCAAGACATATCTGACAGTGATCCCATTCCTAACAGTTCTGACAGTCCTCCAAGTCATTCTATTCCTCCAAATCCAAATCAATCCTTCCTTCCCAAAAGGGAACCTTGGATGCTTAGCTGTGGCATTGATTTCTCTATGTCTTCCATCAAAGCAGCAAGGACTAGGTTACCCCATGTAACTCACATCCCAGAAATAGCAAATCCCTTTACCTATCCAAAATTAAAGGGCTGTCAAGAAATGGTTTGATTGTGGTAGCAAGAAACCTTGCAGGGTTAGTTTTCTTTGCCTATGAAAAATGGCAACTGTCAAGAACCTCATCCACCTCCAACTTTGTTCATCAAATCCCATCCTTCCCAAAGTTCATCACTCCCAATACTCTTCTTGATTGGGAAGTTCTCTTCAGCCAACTCATCTCTCCATCACTCAATTCATGCTTGTATATGCCAAAGGGTTTAGTCTTCAACCTGTGCATTGACCTTGCAAAAACACTTTTCCTTTCCCTGTTTGAACAAAAGTGTGCCATTATGCTTTTATTAAGCAAAACTGTCAACATCTTTTCCCCAACTCTTAATCCAGGAATTGAGCCCTACCTTTCACCCTTCATCCCTGTTGATCCTATTAACTTCACCTCACCCAATGAAAACTCTCATTTCAAAAACTTGGTCTCTATTCACGAGATCAAAGAATTGAGAACTTCCATTCTTTGTCGGTCAAAGCAGAGCCGGAAGCATTATTGATCTTTCCTCGAGACTCGACGGCGATGATGATGATAGTGATAATGATGCTCCCTCAAGCCACGATCAAGACTCTCCAACAATATTTCCATCCCCTACAGTTTCCAACCCTCCTCGGCAATTCACTCATTCCTTCACTAATGCTCAAGTATCGGTTCGGTTACAACCGAGATCAATCCGGTGTGCCCATGAAGAGCAAGAAAACCGGGAACAAGAAGAAACATTTGTGGGGCACAATGAGAATCGAAATGATCAAATGCCCCTTAAAAGATCTCAGCGAAGTCAAAGGAAGACAAATACTTCAAGTATGATGAAAGGATGTCCTGGGAATGGAACAATGAGTTCTTCTACGAGAGGAGTTGAGCACGAAATGAGAAGAGAGCTAGAGGATGAAAGAAATCGAGATTCTATCGGCCCGGGCGAAAGAGATGAATTCTATGATCAATTGGTGATGAATAATTGTATTTGTTATGGAACAATTTTTTTGGTTAAAAACAATATGTTTTGTTTGCCTCGGTTGTATGACAATATTTTGTGAACTCTTCTCATCTGAGATTAATTCCAAGTCTTCAATCTCATTTTGATTACCTCTGCACGATATGATTCCTTGGATTACTTCTTTTATTATTTCTCTTATCAAATGTGAAAACATGTTCTAAATAAATCTTCCTTTACCAAAAAGGGAAATTGTTAGGACCTAACTTTGATTAATGTCTTAGTTAGTTGGTTTTGATAAAGGAATATATATATAGAACAGGGTTTATATCAAAAGATGTAATCTGTCATAATTCTTCACTTTGATAGCTATGAGTCTGACAGTTATGATTCTCCCTTATACAATGTTTACAATCAATCAAAAACATGAATCATAGTCACTCTCTAAGTCATCAAGATCATCAAGTGCATCTAAGTCCTTATTAGAGATCCTCTCGATAGCTAAGCCTTGCCATGATCGACGGCTATGACTTCGGTCCTCGAACTGACCATCTCCCTGCCTCACACCATGTTACCACAAACTCAACCAAGTTAGATCCTGCATCTTCACAGCTATCAAGTCCATCAATGAAGACCAATGAAGACCACTGAAGACCTTCTAGAAGTTCTCAGTTCAAGCTCACAGCTCAAGCCAGCTCATGAAGACCTGCATGTGGACAAGTGGGATAAAGACCAGTCAAAGCTCATTAATGTAGCTGCAACAGTCATATTCCAACGGCTACATTGAAGGGTATAAATAGAGGAGTTCTTCCCCTAACAAAACCACTGAAAAATACTCATTTTCACAGTCAAAAACCCTTTCCACACACCCACACACACCTCCTGTAATTCACACACACACTCACCAATCCTTTCCCTTCAAACTCTGTTCCAAACCAAACCCTCACCCCAAAACCTTTGCCTCCACAACAAAACACCCCTTAGTGTGTTAAATCACAAAATCCAAAATCCTAAGACTGTACTTTAGGTGTAGAATTAGTTTGTAATCACTCAAGACTGTACTTTGAGTGTATTAGTTGTTTTGTAAAATCTTGAGACTGTACTTCAAGTTGTAAAAACACTTAAGACTGTACTTTAAGTGTATCCCTAGTTGACTGTACTAATTAGGAAGAGGAAGTTCAAGGAACTTGCCTGAATCAATCATTTGTAATTTTTGTTGATTAAAGATTATAATAAAATTGATCTCACTTGTCAAGTTAGACAGTGGGGGTGGATGTAGGAGGAGTGAACTCTGAACCACTTTAAATTCTCTGTGTTATTACATTTTTTGCAATCACATTCACACACTTGCATTATTTCTTTGTGTTTGTTGTCCTACCATTATTTCAAATCTCTCTTATTCCGCTGCACAATTCAACTATCATCTGACAGCTAAGCCAATACCATAGCTGTCTGATCATCTGCATATTAACAAAGGGCCTTTCACATCAAATGGTCCAAATTCATCCCATAAAAATAAAACTACACTTTCCTTTGATTGGCTCATTAATGTTCACATGGATTATCAATAAATCAATCTACACCATTAATCTCACACTCAAATCCAATGGTCCCAATTCACCATTATATATATATATATATATATATATAAACCCTTTCTCTCTCACACACACACACTTTCGCTTCCCGGTCATCGACGCACACACACACACACACACACTCACACACACACTTGCTCTCTCTACTCCATCTCTCCCATCACTGTCGCCGGCGAACCCCTCCCCCTCTTCTGGTGAAACCCAGTTCCTCCATCGCCGCCTTCCTCCGCCTTCCCAGATCTATACGCCGCCTCACCATTTCCTTCTCTCTCTGCGCCGCCGGCCCTCCGCCTCCCCTACTGTCGCTCTACCCTCTTTCCCCTCTGCGTCTCTCTCTCTCCCCTTTCTTCTTCTCCATTTTTATGATCTAGAAAAACTAAAGCATCTACCTCGCTCCGGCGAGGCTCAATCTCAGAGCCCAAACATATTCCATAGATTCTGACGAGGCTCAACCATCTAGATCTACATTGTGGCTTAATCTCGATTTGTTCATTTCGATTTCGATTTCAATTTGTTCATTTTAACGTATTTTGTGTTTTATTTCGATTTGTACAAACATTTGTTTGATTTGTGTTGGTTGTGGATGGTGGTGGATAGTGGTGGATGGTGGTGGAGCGAAGTGTAACTTTTGAAAAATATAAGAATTGATTTGAATAAAAAAAAAAGTTAAGTGACTGATTTGAGAATAAAAAACGTTAAGAGACTAACTTGAGAATATATATATATATATATATATATATATATATATATATATATATATATATATATATATATATATATATATATATATATATATATATATATATATATATATATATATATATAGGAAGCTATTCAAATGAGAACCAAATTTATATGAGAACCATGAGAACTAAATCCAACCATTGGATTAAAAATACATCAATGCTCCAGATTAAAAAAAAAAGATAGAGGGGGTGGCATTTTCGTAATTATTGTGAACTAAATCCCCCTCAAATTTCAAAATAAAATATCTCAATATCTATAAATCGAAAAAAAAATTCGAAAACACTGATTTTTTTGCCTTGACAAGACGATTCAAACTAGATCCCTGAAGATAGGATTTTGAAAAAATAATATTGAACAACGTCTAATTTTTAAAACACTGGCTAATTAACTAGTGTACACTAGCTAGTTAAGTAATGTACACTAGCAACACAGCTAGTATACACTAGGTTACACTAGCAACACAGCTAGTATACACTAAAAAAATAGCTATTGTACACTAGATAACTAGCTAGTGTACACTAAGTTACAACAACTAGTGTACACAAAGGCTTGGCCCAATGCTTTTGTCCTGCTGCCTAAGGCATTTGGCTAGTATACACTAGGTAGCTAGTGTACACTAGCCAAATGCAAAGTTATTTTATGAAGTAAAAAATGGTTGACACTCATTTGTGGCTGGAAGATACATTTTTTTTTTGGATTGACACTCCTTTTTGATATCTATCGAAGACAACTTTGAAAAAACGATTCACTCAGTTTGGGACACTAGGTTACACTAGCAACACAGCTAGTGTTCACTAAGACAACACAGCTAGTGTTCACTAAGATAACACAGCTAGTGTTCACTAAGACAACTAGCTAGTGTACATAAGCAACACAGCTAGTGTTCACTAATACAACACAGCTAGTGTTCACTAAGACAACACAGCTAGTCTTCACTAATACAACACAGCTAGTGTTCACTAAGCAACACAGCTAGTGTTCACCAATACAACACAGCTAGTGTTCACTAAGATAACACAGCTAGTGTTCACTAATACAACACAGCTAGTATTCACTAATACAACACAGCTAGTGTTTACTAAGATAACACAGCTAGTGTTCACTAAGACAACTAGCTAGTGTACATAAGCAACACAGCTAGTGTTCACTAATACAACACAGCTAGTGTTCACTAAGATAACACAGCTAGTGTTCACTAAGACAACTAGCTAGTGTACATAAGCAACACAGCTAGTGTTCACTAATACAACACAGCTAGTGTTCACTAAGATAACACAGCTAGTGTTCACTATGACAACATATCTAGAGTACACTAAGTTAAACTAGCTAGTTTACATTAGCCAATGCTGATACACATAGCTAGTGTACACTAGGTTACACTAGCAACACAGCTAGTGTTCACTAAGACAACACAGCTAGTGTTCACTAAGATAACACAGCTAGTGTTCACTAAGACAACTAGCTAGTGTTCACTAAGACAACACAGCTAGTGTTCACTAAGATAACTAGCTAGTGTTCACTAAGACAACACAGCTAGTGTTCACTAAGACAACACAGCTAGTTAAGTAATGTACACTAGTTAAATAATGTACACTAGTTAAGTAATTAACTCGTGCACACTAGTTAAGTAATGTACACTAGTTAAATAATGTACACTAGTTAAGTAATCTATAAGTCAATATTATTTTTTCAAAATCCTATCTTCAGGGATCTAGTTTGAATCGTCTCGTCAAGACAAAAAAATCAGTGTTTTTGAAAAAAAATTTCGACTTATAGATATTGAGATATTTTATTTTGAAATTTGAGAAGGATTTTAAATGAAATAATTATGAAAATGCCACTCCCTCTATTTTTTTTTTAATCTGAAGCATTGATGTGTTTTTTAATCCAATGGCTGTTAGTGGTTCTTATGGTTCTCATATAAATTTGGTTCTCATTATAATAGGACCATGTATATGTATATATGTATATATATATATATATATATATATATATATACTCCCTCCGTCCCAATAAAAGTTTCACTAATTACCCAAAAGGGCGTCCCGTTAGAAGCTTCACCTTTCCTTTTTTGGCAAAGAATATTTACTATTTTCTCCACTCATTCTCTCTCCTACATTATTTTAATACTCACAACACCATTATAATTTACTATTCCCTCCACTAATTCTCTCTCCTATTTTCAAATTACACTCACAACATTTTTTCCCTCCCATTTCCATAATTTGCGTGCCCAGCCAGAAGGGTGAATCACTTATTGGGACTGAGGGAGTATATATATATATATATATATACATATAGGGTTTTGTTAGGATACCCACTATAGGAGTATCCTAACAAGTGACCCATTATTTTTAGGACAAAAATGTCCCTCATTTTTCAAAGCAATCATATGTATGGTGGGGGCAAAATTGTAATCATCAAAGAGAGAGAGAGAGGGAGGTAGTATTAAATAAGAGAGAGAGAGAGAGAGAGAGAGTTAGTATTAAATAAGAGAGAGAGAGTTAGTATCTCTCTTTTATGATTATAATTTTACCCCCATCATATAATGCTTGCTTTGAGGAATGAGGGACATTTTTGTCCAAAAATAATGGGTCACTTGTTAGGATACTCCTATGGTGGGTATCCTAACAAAACCCATATATATATATATACTCCCTCCGTCCCGGCCCAAAAGGCAAAGTTTGTGCCTCGCACGCAAATTAAGAAAAGTGATGTAGGAAAGAGAAAAAGTGTAAATGTTGTGAGTATGAAAAATTAAATAGGAGAGAGAATGAGTGCGAGGAATAGTTAGGAGAGAGAATGTTGTGAGTGTAAAAGTAAAGTAGGAGAGAGAATGAGTGGGTGGAATAGTAATAAAAACTTTCCTTTTTGGGAAAGTGTCATTTTAAATGGGACACCCAAAAAGAAAATTTGTGGCTTTTCGGCCGGGACGGAGGGAGTATATATATATATATATATATATATATATATATATATATATATATATATATATTTAAAATAAATAAAATTAGCGACGAAATATTCCGTCATTTGAAATAAAAATTAAATTAAATCGACGAAATATTATGTTGCTGGAATAAAAATTAAATTAAAATAAATTAAATCAGCGACGAAATATTCTGCCGCTGAAATAAAAATTAAATTAAAATACTCCCTCCGTCCCTATAAGTGCTTCACCCTTTTGGGTGAGCACAAATATTAAGAAAATAAGTGGAAAAAAATATTGTGAGTGTAATTTGAATATAGGAGAGAGAATTAGTAGAGAAAATAGTAAATTTGAAAAGTGTTGTGAGTGTAATAGTGAATTAGGATAGAGAATGAGTGGAGGAAATAGTAAAGATTCTTTGCCAAAAAACGAAAGGTGAAGCTTCTAATGAGACGCCCTTTTGGGTAATTAGTGAAACTTTTATTGTGACGGAGGGAGTATATAAAATTAGCGACGAAATATTTCGTCGCTGAAATAAAAATTAAATTAAAATAAATTAAATCAGCGACGGAATATTCCGCCGCTGAAACAAAAATTAAATTAAAATAAATTAAATCAGCGACGGAATATTCCGTCGCTGAAATAAAAATTTAATTAAATTAAATAGCAACAGCGACGGAAATTTCCGCCGGTGCCACTGGCAAAATACGATTTCCGTCGGTGTCCGGACCGCTGCGGCGAGCTGTCAGCGACGGAATAATTCCGTCGGTGGATGAACTTTAGCGACGGAATTACTACTTTAGCGGCGGAAATTTCCGCCGCTAAAACATGTTTTTCTGGTAGTGACATTTATTAATTTTCTATACTTTATATTAACATTATATTTACATGTTTATGTATAGTTATTAAGTATACACATTTTGCAATCCATGTTCTAACAATAAATACTTTGTTGCCCCACTATATTTCAAAGTTTCTGCCGGTGGTGTGGTGACGGA
Source organism: Adenophora triphylla var. japonica (assembly GCA_022495995.1). Lineage (NCBI taxonomy): Eukaryota > Viridiplantae > Streptophyta > Magnoliopsida > Asterales > Campanulaceae > Adenophora > Adenophora triphylla. The sequence continues at coordinate 156,067 of JAFEMH010004217.1, read as the reverse complement.
GGATGTGGCGTTGCATCTAGGAGTTCGAATTTCCCTAGTGGTGCTGATGTGGTGATCTTGGTGGACGAGGACGAGGACGCGGATTAGGATTTTGTACTGGGCCATGACGTGGTAGCAAGCTCCGAAATGTGTCCGTATGATAACTTCTGCTAGCCTGAATCAATTTTCTTGATTCGCCTTGGCTGTCCACAAACCATCTTCCACCTCCACCTGCTAGACAATATAAAAAATGTCAAGTTACCGATAATCTATAGCTTCGAACCTGTGATTTTAATAAAAAAATTCATATTTTTAATTAAAGTTTAATATTCATAATTGGGGTGATCGAGCTTCTGGCTTTGTGCAGTGCCCTTAATTTCTTTTCTTATTGCGAAAACATTTAGTTTTGTCGTTTGTTCATAAAACTCTAAACGAGAGCACGTTTGTTTTATGAACGGAGAGAGAGCATATTATATCATTCGTCTCTAAATAAGTGTTTATATTCGATTGATTTTCTTTATAAAATTAATTGTCTCGATTTTTCCTCGGAAGACAATTAACCACCACGTCCTTGTTTTTCCAACCTCGCATGAGAGAGAGAGAGAGAGAGAGAGAGAGAGAGAGAGAGAGAGATTACAAGAAAAACGAAATTTGGTCACTCAATCACTAATGCAATTTTCAGAATCCAAATAAAAATAGTATAATGAGTAAGAAAATAACCTGGATAGAGTGGGGCTAAACTGTGTGATGTACTTCCAAGTGTGAGAAAGATAAACATTACTGCAGCGACAAGCTGATTTACTCTGGAAATGGTGGCCATGGTCTTGTTTTGCTTGGTTTGCAAGTGCCTATGTTCTTTCTAGGTTTTATTTTATAAGGAAGGCAGTCAACATGTTGATGTAATATAGGATCTTTTTATTTATAAGCATTGAAGAAGACCAAGCTAATTAAGGATATATATTTATAAATAGTTGGTGAACTAATGTGTTAGAAAAGATCTGGCAATTTCGAGTGAGTTACTTAATATAAATGTTATAACTTTCTAGTTTCAAAATTAATGTTCAATTTTTTTCCGAACTTGTTTCAAAATTAATGTTCATTTTTTTCCGAAGTTACTTACTAATGATATCATTAGAGATATCCATGTACAGATGCAATTAATAGACATATAATGTTTCATTAAGGACTACTAAACCAAGTGTTAGAAAGATGAGTAACATTACTGCTACGATCTTAGCCCCAAAAATATTGGCTATTGATTTGTTGTTATTATTAATAGAACAGTGTCTTGTGTGAGAGAACCCAAGTCTTTCTTTTGTTGTGAATTCACGCAGCGTAACGGCCCAACCTTGGAGTAATAATAAGAGCAACACACACGAAAAGTAAATCACACACAAAGGAACACACAAGAATTGTTAACACGGTTCGTTGCAACAACAACTACGTCCGGGGGCGCTACCAAGCCAAAATATTCTCTCTAATATTTTCAGATGTTACAATTTGTTTCTAGGCTATCACATGTATTTATAGGGAACAATAAATCAAATCCTAGTAATAATCGAATTCCTACTCAAGAAAGTAATCTTCTTTCTTCTCAAGTACATCCAAATATTACTATCAAAAGGAATCACCAATGCAAGAGGAGATCTTATCAAAATAGGAAACAAATCAGCCCAGAATCGTGACCAGCGCGGCCGCCCTCCCAGCTGCGCGTCCGCGCTAATGTCCAGAGAATTCAGCACCCTTGTCCATTCCTCCAGCGCGCCCGCCCTGAGCCCTAGCGCGGCCGCCCTCCTGATCAGAAACTGCTCCGACGATTTGAACTCCCTTGATCTCACCAACTCCTCCGACCGCGGTTCAAATTCCTTTATTCATGGTTTTGACTCCACATCCCAACAATCTCCCACCTGGAGACAAACCATCCATGATACCTCTCTTGAAACAAATTTCAGTGGCAGCTGTTGCGTTGGTAGCGCCCGGCCTCTTGTCTAGTTATCCAAGTGAGTTGAAGCTGAGCTACGCTTCAACATAACTGTCGGTTCTACCATGCTCCGAGTCTTCATTCCGAATGATCCTCCCTGCACATCCCCGCTCAATTGCTTGCTAACTATCGATCCTGAACAGCGCGAATCTACGTGCCCCACACAATCACAAGCTTGGAACCTTTGTGTGTTCTTTGCAACCCATCGCATCACCGTTCTAGATCCAGCTCCCATGTTGGCCAAATTGGCACCGCGTCGGCCGACTTCATTACCCAATTTTCTACCAACATACCATTTAGTGAAATTTCTCCCACCATGGCGATCTCGGCCACCACCATTCATCATTTGGATGCGCCTTCGTTTCCCCCAACGACTCATGTTGTATGTGGTATACAACATATTTTCCACGCCGCCACGAGCCACCAAGCTAGCTCCGCGGTTTACCTTCCATGTCCCACAACAGAAGGTCAACACACAACCCTCCTTATCAAGTTGCCTTATGGAAATTAAGTTCCTCTTCAAATCCGGAATATGTCGCATATCACATAGCCGCAAAACAGTCCCATCCGTTGCTTTAACCCGAACAACCCCTTTTCCAATGACCTTGACAGGATTATCGTTTCCCAAACGAACAACCCCAAAATCACCCGGAACGTACTGCTCCATTCTTTCTGCACTGGTGCATGAATGAAACGTCGAGCCTGAATCCAAAATCCACGAATCTGTTGAACTGCTCCCACCCAAGATTAATGCATCCGCTATCTCCTCAGCAACATTCAATTCCTTCGCTCTGCCTGACCGCTTCGGACAACTTCTCCTAAAGTGCCCCTTCTCCCCACAATCATAGCAAGTAATCACCTTCTTGCCACCCTTACTCTTTTCACTGACATTTAGTGCTAGCCCCGATGTCCCTCCTTTGCTCTTTCTACGAATTTCTTCGCCAAGAATCACATCAACGACATCCGAAAACTTCAACTTCACTTTTCCTGTTGAAACATTAACTGCTATCGCAGTCGTATCCCAACTTTCCGGCAAAGAAGAAAGTAATATCAACGCTAGTACCTCGTCATCAAGAGTAACAGCCACGGAATATAGTTGGGTCACAGTAGATTTGAATTCACTTATATGCTTTGTTGCCGACATGCCTTCCACCATCCTTATGTTCAACAGCTTCCTCATTAGATGAGCTTTATTCGCCGCCGATGGTGCCTCGTACATGCTCGCCAACATCTCTAACATCTCCATGGTAGTCTTCGCCTCCAAAACATTCTTCGCCACATCCTTGGTCAACGTTTGCCTAACAAGCCCTAACGCTTTCCGATCCAAGATTTCGAATTTTGCTTTCTCTATGTCCGCCGGCTTTTCTTTTAATGGTTTATACAAATCCTTGTTTCACAGAACATCCTCGATTTGTGTCTTCCAAAAATTGAAATCCGTTCCATCAAACTTTTCGATCAACACCTTATTACCATCCTCCAAAGCTCCCAATAAATTCATGGCAAAAGATAACCCAAGCAATGATTCGACAAAACCAAAGCTCTGATACCAGTTGTTGTGAATTCACGCAGCGGAACGGCCCAAGCTTGGAGTAATAATAAGAGCAACACACACGAAAAGTAAATCACACACAAAGGAACACACAAGAATTGTTAACCCGGTTCGTTGCAACAACAACTACGTCCGGGGGCGCTACCAAGCCAAAATATTCTCTCTAATATTTTCAGATGTTACAATTTGTTTCTAGGCTATCACATGTATTTATAGGGAACAATAAATCAAATCCTAGTAATAATCGAATTCCTACTCAAGAAAGTAATCTTCTTTCTTCTCAAGTACATCCAAATATTACTATCAAAAGGAATCACCAATGCAAGAGGAGATCTTATCAAAATAGTAAACAAATCAGCCCAGAATCGTGACCAGCGCGGCCGCCCTCCCAGCTGCGCGTCCGCGCTAATGTCCAGAGAATTCAGCACCCTTGTCCATTCCTCCAGCGCGCCCGCCCTGAGCCCTAGCGCGGCCGCCCTCCTGACCAGAAACTGCTCCGACGATTTGAACTCCCTTGATCTCACCAACTCCTCCGACCGCGGTTCAAATTCCTTTATTCATGGTTTTGACTCCACATCCCAACAACATCTTTCTGGTTAACCGGTATCCAAAGTTCTAAAGGCTTTTTATATGACAGGTTTTTGGTTCGAAATCCATAAGCTCCATAGGCAAGTTGTATTACCTAACACACTTCAAGTGTCAATCTTATAATAATAATAGATTAATGTGAGAGTGTTAGTGTTAAATTTTAACACTATGTTTTTTATTATCTATTTTGCCTTTATTCACCGAACATTAATTTTAATGTATAGTTTCTTGTGAGTTAAATGGTTTTGTTGTAGGAAAGTTACTAGTGAAGGAGACCAAGTCAAAGAGTAAATGACTCATTTACTTGTAAAAAATATAAGAGAAAGAAAGTAGTTGAGAGTTTTTCTCTACCTATTCTTGAAGGCATGAATGTACAAGATCAGGAAGCATGAAAAACATATTTGTTATTCATATGTCAACTCTTTAAAAGGAAGAATTGGTCTTTCTACAATCAAGGAACTTGGAGCTAAAGTTGTGGGAAGTGAATTTTTCAACCAACCAACCAAGGAGGATTTCATGATACAAGGAGTAGGCACCATGTTTTGGATGCCTATATAAGTGGATGAGTTGATTCATTGTCATTTACAAAACCTACAAGTAAAAATCTGCACTTATCAAGAATCCACTTCAGGAATTCTATACATTTATTAATTTTCTATACTTTATATTAACATTATACTAGTACTTAAATGCCCGTGCCATTGGCACGGGTCAGTATGAAAAGGAAGACAGTATAGAAAGAGAAAGATGCGGGAAAACTAAAATTGCATGCTAACTACATGTACCACATTACATTCACACTTTATACATATATTATACGTAGTAAGTCATAGTGGCCATAAAGTACAATATGGTTGATCCCTTCATCCCAAATTGAGTGTCCCTTACGTCTTTTTAGAAAACTTAGGAAAGTCGACTATTAGGCCATTTTAGCAGTACAATTTTTATATATAAATGACTCTAAAGTCATATTATAGCATTGTACCTTGCAGTCAACATTACAGTATTGTAAGTGCACACTGGGGCATGACACATACAAATGGTAAGCCATTGTTAATTTCAGCCGTTGGATCACTTTTGTAACTTTAAATCTGAACAACCAATATCCTGATGATTACTTTGTTCCATAATCAACATTTGATGGAGGGTAGTTTGTTTGTGTAACTACCGTAGAGAATATGAGGAAGTCGATTATTCGGGACTGTTATCCATTTAGGGTTAGTAAAAAAAAACATTTTCTTAATCCCCATTTTACCATTATTTTTTTTTTCGTAACCCCAACCCAACCCATTAATCAAAAAAATAATTAATAATATTTATAATCCATAACCCATAACCCATCCCCTATCTCATATCCTATTTTTACCCAAGGTTGGAAACAAAAATTTAAGTAACGAATGATTTTTTAATTGATTTAGGTACAAACGTTTTTTCTAAAATCATTTTTTTTGAAAGATTTCAAAATCGTTCATAAACATAATTATATATAATAGTAATTATTATGTTAATTTACACTCCTTAAATAAATGATCCTAAATAATAATTATAGTCCATAACCCATCCCCCATCCCCTATCTCCTATCCTATTATTTGTTTGTCTGATGGAGTTGACGCCTTCTTTGAATCATAATATTGGGGTCGTTGCAGTTGGTAGAGCAGTTTATTGTTGAGAGGATAATTAGGATTTTAAATGGTTGATGTAATTAAGAATAGAAAAGATATGTGGTGTTTGAAGGGGGGGGTGTTTAATTGACAGGAATAATGGAGGAAAATTAGAGGTAGTAAAGTGTAAGTAGTATTAGATGAGTTGGACCAATTACATATGGAGAATAAGGTGATATGTTAGGAGTAGGGATGGCAAAAATCCGAAACTCGTCCCGAACCCGAAAAGACCCGACCCTAATAGGCCGGGTTTGGAAAGCAATTTTGAAAATCCGTCGGGTTTTTATAGGGTTCGGGTTTACCCCCGCCCCACCCCGAACACACCCCGATTAGGTGTGAAATTACTTAAATACCCTTACTTATTCCTCTGCCACAGCAGAATAATTTTTAGAACTTCGAAAAATTTAATACGAGAATATTATTTTGCTTTGGGCCGAGGCTCTTAAGTCAGTTTGTCATGAAACCAATGGCCCATTTTGTGGATGGCAAAGTTCGTGCAGCAGTAGTAACCTGCCTTGGTTAACGATCGGGGCGGGGCGGGGCGGGCTCGGGTAATGCAAATAACGGGGCAGGCGGGTTCAGGTAATGTTATATCACTATAGGGGCGGGTTCGGGAAATGAAAAACTCGCCCCGAACCCGCCTCGTTGCCATCCCTAGTTAGGAGTCACTATTATAAGGAGGGAGGAGATTTGGACTCCGTTTTAAAGGAAAAGTCAACTTTCAAAAGAGTGAAACAGTTTTTTGGAAACTTCCCTATTTCTAGCACATCTCTTGCGAAAAATATGCACTCTCCCGATAATATATGCTTATCATTTCAATAAAGTTATACAAATTTATAGTTACCTTGCAAAAAAAAAAAACCACAATCACCATTACTTTAGCCTATAAACATGCTTAGTACCCTTTTAATTTCTTTAAATGTAGAAAAAAAATCGGTCAAAAAATAATCATTAATTTTTTTCGAGTAATTTAAAATTATTTTATTTCTTAAATTTAAAATGTATTATTTTTCCTTTACAAATTTATCTATAATTAATTTTGAGCAAAGAATCTATTATTTTTATAAAAAAAACAAATCTCAATCAGATTTTTTTGAAACCCAAAACTAAAATTATTTTGTAAATAAAATCTATGATCATTTTTTTCCCAACAAAATTATCTCAACATTAAAAAAAAAAAAATTCTCAAATGGATACATTTTGCGGTACAAAATTTGAGAGAAAAATCAAATAAAATTTGTTACAAAATTAATTTAACGTAAAATGTAAAATCTAGGGAGAAACGCGTTTCTCCATAAGTTATGGAGAAACGGGTTACGGGTATCCAGAACCTTTTGAAAGGATATCCAGAAACTTTTTGTATTGGCCATGACCTTGTCCCATGGTTGCCACGGATATCGGTCTCAAAGGTTACGGATATCGAACCCTTTGAAAGGATATCCAGAAGCTTATGAAAGTGATATCCCGAAACCTTCAAAATGATATCCGAGAAACTTTCAAAATGTTTACGGATATTCATTTGATGGTTTTACGGATATACATTTGAAGGTTTACGAATATCCGAGAAACCTTCAAAATGAATATCCGAGAAACTTTCAAAATGTTTACGGATATTCATTGATGGTTTACGGATATACATTTGAAGGTTTACGGATATCCGAAACCTTCAATAAGCAATTTCTGGTCTTGGCCTTGGATTTGGCTTCAAATCTATTTTTTACGGATATCCGCCCAAAGGCTTACGGATATCCGTTCCAAAGCTTCTGGATATCCAGAACCCTTTGAAACTGATATCCAGAAATTTTCTTCTGGTTATCAAACGTATAGCTTCCGGCTATTAAAAACGCGTTTCTCCATAGTTATGGAGAAACGCGTTTCTCAGCAGACCTACTCTTAATTTAATATGTAAAATATATATGACCTTCTCATATTAACCTTTCTAAAAGAATATTTAAAGCCCATTAATTAAATTAAACATATCTAACACCACAAGTTTTTGTTAAAAAAAACGTTGGTCAAAAATTATTTACTAACACAAAATATATTTTCTTCAAAATTATTTTTTAACCAAATGTTTTATATTTAAAGTAGTATAACATTTCATAAGGGTGAATATAATTTTGCGTAAATGCTTTGTTTCAAAATATATTTAATTTTTTTCTCAAAATTATTGTCAATTCTTTCTCCCTGTAAATCCCTCTCTACATTTCTTCGGTTGGATCAAAAGAAAAAAAAAAGTGAAAACCCTCCTCTTCTTCTCCGCCTCCTTCCACACATCTACCATCGGCCACTCTTCCTCAACCCCTACCTTCTCCCATTCCCACACCCCACCACCCCTTATTCCCACCTCTTCTTCTCGGTTCTCTCTCTTCTTAAAGAATTCAAAAAAAAAAAAAATCTCCAAAGGAATTCTTCATCCTAACCACTTCTCTCCTTCATCCCACTCCCATATTTAGTCCCAATCCGACTGAAAACCCCACCCCTTCCCCTTTACTTTCGCCCGAAAATTTCAGATCTGAATTGCCGAAAGAATTCCACCCCCATACTTGTCCGGCTCCTTCTCCACATTCATATACAACCTCTTCTCCCTTCTTACAAACTCACCTCCTTTTTCCCCTGTTCAATTTAACACAATACAACTTTATATATTCTTACATCCTCAATTGGGTTATGTAATTGAAAGAAATCTCGGATTTAAGATGCTCTGATGAAGAGAGCAATTATTGTCGCTCCACCCGCCGGCGGCTTCATCCTACCTCGACTCTTGAATCTGCCATCCGCGCCAATGAAGATTCCCGTGTCCTGATTTCGTCTTCTTAGCCACCTGATTAGCATATGAAAAAATAGAGAGTTAGCAACTTGTTTTCGCCGCTCAAATCTGCCTCTCCGCCACCGCGAAACCCTAACTCTGCCTTCCATCGAATCGCCGCACCTTTCTCCAACCTCAAATCCCCCGACGGAAACTCGATCTCCAACGGTGGGGAGGGGGTCGCCGGAGAGATGAAGTAGAGAGAGAAACGGAGAGAGAGAAACGGGATGGAGAGAGAAGGTGAAAGGGAGAGTAGAAGAGATCAATTTTAGAGGAGGGTACTTTTTTAAAAACCCAGACAAAAAATTGGAGGATGAGGGACGTGAGGAATAGGTAGAGGGAAAAGGAGAGAACGTGGGGTGCTGAGTTAATATGGGCCGTTGGATCAATTTTAGAAGAATGAATCTCAGCCACCACTTATACCCAGGCTAAGAGGCGGTTAAAACCCCCTTGTATTGTATATTAGACTAGTACTATTTAGCCCGTGCCAATGGCACGGGACCGTATGCATGTTGATCAAGTTAAAAAAAATTATAAAGATAAACAATTTTAAAATTTTTCCAATATCATGATATTGATCAAAATATAAAAGCAACAATTTGTAGTACATAATATTAAAAAAAAAAAATGCAAGTATAAAATATTGTACGGCTTATAAAAACTATGAGTGACTAAACTTTGTTTGAAACTTTGTTTAAATCTTTGTTTTTATCAACATTCTATTCTAGTAAAAGTACTTATAATCATATTCGGATTCGTTATTCCTATTTTCACCCTTCTTCGAGTAAAAGTACTTATTATAACATTTTTATATTCAGCTTTCGGATGGAGGGAGTATATACTCCCTCCGTCCCATCTTTTTAAAGACTTTTGAGTTTTACACGGAAATTAAGGAGGAAATATTATATTGAAAGTGTTGTGAGTGTGAAAATAAAATAGGAGAGAGAATGAGTGGAGGGAATAGTAAATTATAATGGTGATGTGAGTATTAAAATAATGTAGGAGAGAGAATGAGTGGAGAGAATAGTAAAGATTCTTTTCCATTTTAGGAAAGTATATATTATTGTGGGACGCCCAAAAAGAAAAGTTTATATATTATCATGGGACGGAGGGAGTATAAGTTATTGTAATTGATTAAAAGTCATTATTTACAATGCCTATTAAAAATTTAATCGGCAACCATTTTGCGGCAAAGGGCGTACATAAAAGTTTCTTAAAAAAATGGATATACATGCTCCAATTATTATATTTTCAGTGTGAGAAAGAAAAAAAAAAGACATTGTGTAGATTGTGTAGAGCTGTATTTGTCTTTTTATTTTCTTTCTACATGCTAAGGGCTCCCTGACTCTTAATTTTAAGCCCTAATTAACTCTACTCGTGATTGACGGTAAAGGTTTTATAGCTTTTTAATCGGATGGATAGTAGAAATTGTGTGCTTTGGAAGCTACAATTGTAGACTATAGAAAGCAAGTAACGGTAGTGAAATGTTAGTCATTGAGGTTAGTGGTTGTGATCAATGAAAAGGGCATGGAAGAGGGAAAGAAAAAATGAAAATCTTAAGACAGGCTAAGTACTACAACATGAAAAAAAAAAGGTGGACCAAGGAGGTTCCTAGAACAACATTCATCATCCATATGAAGCACCAGGACTCTATATAATTCACACTATGTAACTATTTGATAAAAGTACTACATTAGTAAGTAATGTTAGGGGTAATACTAAATTTACAAAAAAAAAATTACAAAATTTGGTTTGAAAAAAATACCCAATTTAAATATTTTTTTGAAAGAAAGAGTATATAAACCCTAAACCTTTTTTTAAGGAGTATACTAAATAATTAAAAAACAAAAAAATGATCAGTTATTTATAATCGGTTTTTCAGTTAAAAAAAAAGATTAACCGAGGGGTGCGAGATCGGGGTGTCTACACCATAAAAATTAAAACATCAATTGAAAAGAGATAAAAAATGTACTGTAAATGCAGAACCTCCCCCACCCCCCTCAAAAAAAATATAAAAAAATTTTTCCATCAACCTCTTTTTTTTTTTTATCCTAAATTTGCAAGAATTCAGATATAATAACTTAAGTTTGGTTCTCACTTGGCTTCTATAACAAACAACTACTCCCATCATAAAAACAATATAGAAAAGCCAATGTCATTGTTAATACCTTTTGCAAGTCATGTGCTGCAACTTCCCTTTCTTGGAACTGGTTTATAAAGTACAACAGCCACATACTTGGACCGAAAGCGATGAGTGAATCCAAGCCCTACCACCGATCTTGGAGCTTCTCTGTTTTCAATATAAAGGTGATTCAGAACCACGTTTTGTGGCTCAGGGAGGGACCCGCAACCGTTGCCACCAGAGGGATAGCTAAGTATGCTCTGTTGCAACTGTTGAGGAACTATAGGCGGATCTCGTACTTCATCCTCGTTTGCTATATAGACGTTGTTGTAACTTGCATCAGGCGATGTTGGAACTTCAAAACCGGGTACAACAGGCTCATCTATATCTCGTCCATGGGGAGGATTCATGTTGGCGAAGTAACAGTTAGGTAACAGTTCAAAATCGTTCAAGGGATATATGATTGCATCAATAACCTTCAAACATCTAAATGAAGTAACCCTAGTCATAATCAATTGATGGAAGGGGAAACGTAGGCGGCGGAGATATCGACGTCAAGGTAAGCGACGGAGAAGCCTGCGGACGGACAGAGAGGCTTTCACCGATGACCAAACTTGATAATTTCCCGTTGAATTCTTGAAACGAACCCTGCAGATCTAGCAACCATTCACTTGTAGAGGTTGTTGAGGAAAAGGGTGGCGAATACCTTCAAGGTTGATGAGGGAATGATCGATTAGAACAGCACGTAAACATAAGTCTACAGTGAACTTTCATAGTTGAATCAAGTATGGACCATTTAAACCAATAAAGAGAAATAACTGATGACTAAGCATACTTATAACATAGGCGCTTCTTTTGATTGTTTACTGTCACCTTCAGAACACCATTTTTACTATACGCTCATCAAAAGATTCCTGATACTACTTTTTTCTTGGTAACAAAATTGGTAAATGAGCTTCATCGTCATGGGTCTTGTACCTTTTCTTACTTCCATACTTACTCTTATTCATTGCGCTCGACACACTACTCTTGCTATCGAGATAAGAATGTTTTCTATTATTGACCACAATTATACTACTCCCACCAGATTCCCGTGGATCTCCACTACGCTTGTAAAACTTCAACTTATCTATGATAAAAAGGAATCCTTCCTAATCTTCTCATCAAACCTTTCACTCATCAATCTAAAAAACATCTAACCCATTTCTAAACCTACCCTTCTCAATTTCTCTACTCCCCACAGAACTCTTTCATAAACAGTGAGCCATTGGGAAATTTATCACTATCGGGCACGCCGTCACTCTAAACAGACTCTACAAACTCCTCGCTAGACTCGAAATCCTCTAGAAGCATTCTAGACCTCCTTTTCTCGTTGCCAAAGTCAAAGATTAATTTGCCTATAAGAGCAACCATCACTAAACCTCATGTCCACACTCCATTTTCCCCACATTTCTTCTTAATAATCTAACAAACAGAGGAACATTTCTTTTTCAACACAACCCCTAATTGATCACCAGGTTTCCCACCCCCTTTCATTTCATACATACACACACCACATGCCAAATTTCAATCAAAATGCACACGAAGTTCACCATCAAATACAACCAGCAGACTTGGAACTCACATTGATTTCAAGATATGGGTTTGGGTCCAAGCAGTCAGCAAGAAGTATTCGGTTTACTATACAAATATCTGATATTGAATTGTGGTTATGAAACCCAACAGTAGAGTAGATAAGATCCTGAAATATGAATGCTTTCCAAAAATCATAGCCTAAAGATTTGTAGATCAAATGGGGAAACTGAGAACAAATTGAACCAATCCACAATGTATTTCAGAAATCGAAAATCTTTAGTTAATTAGGTGGCGAAAAAACCCAAAACAATTAACCTCATGCAAACCCTGATGTCAAAACCCATACATTTAATAAAACGAATGAGTAATTAAAAAACTGACATAATAGAACAACAAAAATCCCAAATCAAAACCCTAACTAAAAAAATTGACAGAATAGAACAGCAAAAATCTGAAATCAAAACCCCTAGAAATACAAATACTGACCTCCTATTTGAACTTAGAAATGCAAACCCTCGTTTATTTTTTTTTAATTTTTTTCTAGATTCTAGGTGACATTTAAAGTGTTTTTCATCTACATGAGTTTCCTCAAAATCCAAATGGAGATTGAATTACAAATATTTGCCATTATTTAGGGTTTTTAGGGTTTTATGTGTCGATCTTGCCAAAAATGGTATACGGCTACCTCGTTTATTTTTTTTTAATTTTTTTCTAGATTCTAAATGACATTTAAAGTGTTTTTCATCTCTATCACTATACTCAAAATCCAAATGGAGATTGAGTTACAAATATGTGCCATTATTTAGGGTGTTTAGGGTTTTATGTGTCCCCGATCTTGCCAAAAATGGTATACGGCTACCTCGTTTATTTTTTTAATTTTTTTCTACATTCTAAATAACATTTAAAATGTTTTCATCTACATGAGTTTCCTCAAAATCCAAATGGAAATTGAGTTACAAATATGTGCTATTATTTAGGGTATTTAGGGTTTTATGTGTCTCGTATGTATCCACACGAGACACATCTCGTGTGGATACACACGATATACATCTCGTGTATATCCACACGAGACACATCTCGTGTGGATCCATACGAGATGAGTGAAGAATTAGGCAAAACTCATTATCAAAACATCAACAACCATCATCATAATCAACACGAAACAACCGATTACCAAAACCCGAATATTCAATCAAATGAAAGGGCCCTTATAATGGTGGACGGAGATAAATCTCGTGTAAAATCACACGAGATTCTTCTCGTGTGATATTACACGAGATAAACTGAAAATAGAGTTCCTCTTATACTGTACGCATCAATGGCGTCACTAACATTCCCTTTGAAATCAGAACCTCCTTTTCCAACAATCAATGCTCCAATTACTTCAAACCCTTTCAACAAAAGTGTCCTCAAATCATCTGCACGGAAAAAATTCAACTAAATCAATCACAAACGCACAGGCAAACAAAGAATCAGATGATTGGGAGTTAGGGTTACCTGATTGATTCTCTGACGAAATCAGGTGAAAAGGGGTCGGAGAAGTGGGTGTGAATGTACCTGAAGGTGGATATTACTGTGAGGGGAGAGACGAAGGGAGAACCTATCAACCATTGGAGACCTGCTTCGTTGTTGATGATGATATCGTTCGCAGTGTCCATGGGTGAACGATTGGAATTTTTCTGCGAAGTGTGTCGTGTGAATATACACGGTATAAGGAGAAAATATCGTATAGACACACACGAGACGGAAGGCCAAAATTGAAATATTTCGTTCCCTGTATTTTTCGTTCTCTGTATTTAGTATTTTACCGAAACTGTGTGATGTACTTCCAAGTGTGAGAAAGATAAACATTACTGAAGCGACAAGCTGATTTACTCTGGAAATGGTGGCCATGGTCTTGCTTTGCTTGGTTTGCAAGTGCCTATGTTCTTTCTAGGTTTTATTTTATAAGGAAGGCAGTCAACATGTTGATGTAATATAGGATCTTTTTATTTATAAGCATTGAAGAAGACCAAGCTAATTAAGGATATATATTTATAAATAGTTGGTGAACTAATGTGTGAGAAAAGAACTAGCAATTTCGAGTGAGTAACTTAATATAAATGTTATAACTTCTTGTTTCAAACTTAATTTCCATTTTTTTCGAACTTGTTTCAAAATTACTGTCCATTTTTTTCCGAAGTTACTAAACCAAGTGTTAGAAAGATGAGTAACATTACTGCTACGATCTTAGCCCCAAAAATATTGGCTATAGATTTGTTGTTATCATTAATAGAATAGTGTCTTGTGTGAGAGAACCCAAGTCTTTCTTTCTGGTTAACCGGTATCCAAAGTCCTAAAGGCTTTTTATATGACAGGTTTTTGTTTCGAAACCCACAAGCTCCATTGGCAATGTGTATTACCTAACACACTTCAAGTGTCAATCTTATAATAATAATAGATTAATACATTTATTAATAAACAATCCATTTTATTTAAATGTCTTATGTGAGAGTGTTAGTGTTAAATTTTAACACTATGTTTTTAATTATCTATTTTGCCTTTATTCACCAAACATTAATTTTAATGTATAGTTTCTTGTGAGTTAAATGGTTTTGTTGAAGGAAAGTTACTAGTGAAGGAGACCAAGTCAAAGAGTAAATGACTCATTTACTTGTAAAAAATATAAGAGAAAGAAAGTAGTTGAGAGTTTTTCTCTACCTATTCTTGAAGGCATGAATGTACAAGATCAGGAAGCATGAAAAACATATTAGTTATGCATAAGTCAACTCGTTAAAAGGAAGAATTGGTCTTTCTACAATCAAGGAACTTGGAGCTAAAGTTGTGGGAAGTGAATTTTTCAACCAACCAACCAAGGAGGATTTCATGATACAAGGAATAGGCACCAAGTTTTGGACTCCTATATAAGTGCATGAGTTGATTCATTGTCATTTACACAACCTACAAGTAAAAATATGCACTTATCAAGAATACACACACGCAATTGTTATCTCGGATATTACCCAACACTTCGTCCAATACCAGCATATTGCGTTGTAATAGTCAGTATTTTGAGAGAGTTTTTCTCTGTGAGGGATTGTGAGCAGTTGAAATAGTGTATTATAGAATATATCTTCGTTTTATTTTCATGTATTATTTCTAGGAAACTTTCGGACTTTTTACGTATAACTCAAATTAATAGAGGTGTTAGCATTCATGCATCCCTATCCCTCAAGTTATATTATATAACTTGAGAAAAATCTACACTTACTTGTACTTTATTTTTCGCTGCAAAACTTTTTTCAAATTCATTTTTAAATTGTTTGAGTTTGTAGATCGTCGTCAAAGTGTTGTGTTCAAGAAACAATACTGTATTTTCCAAACTATCCAAAACCATTCACACAGTTGTAAACTTGTTGAAAATAACGATTGCTAACTGTAACACCCCTAATTTTCCATACATAAATAAGCATTCAATGGCATTAAATATACTTCAAAATATTAGGGTTTTCACCCCCAAAACCCTATTACATCATAAATGTCATTAAATACCATAAATACTTAATAAATGCGGAAGCGAAAATAAATACTTATTGTCTCAGCTAGTAAAATCACACTAGCCATTAATGTACTTACAACCAAATGAAATAACTAATTGTTCAATAATCCTAATTATTCTCCAAGCGTCGCCCTTCTCGCGACCAATCCAATTCCCTTCTACTTAGAACCTGGAAAGAAAAATTTAAGGGAGAAAGGGTGAGCGAATGAATGCTCAGTAAGTTCATACGATATCTCTTCGGGTACTAAGAAGAGACGACCAGAATGAACACTTCAATAATATAATACAAGGATAGGTTACTTTAGCTTTATAATAGACTGCGGTACAATACAGTCAAGACACCATTTAGGATATTCTTCAAAGAATTATGGCACTACAATTCAAAGGGATTCATACAATTTCTGTCAATTCCAACGTACATTATAACCTCAATGCCAAAGGTACCATTAATACACCTATCTTCATCAAGCCATTAGCGTGGGTCGAAACATATATAGTGCTTGTCACACACATATATGCTCGGGGTCTTGAATTGCCCTTGTAATCAGACAATTCCTGAGAGAAGGCATGTGATCACTCATGCAATCCCTAGTAAGAACAAGTCCTTAGACAAGTTCTGACAATGCCTTTTCTAACTGGGCATGTCCATTCTAAGCAAGTAAGTGATTCCACAAACATGCTAGAACGAGAAAGCATACAGAGGTACAGTATGCATATGACAAGTTTCAAACTTCAGATATTCTGTGAACAACAACATTATCACAAAATATAGATATTTCCAAGTGACGTTTAAATATACGCAGATTATTCACAAATAACTATCATGCCATTTGATAGTTCAATTATATCAAGAAGGTATAGAATTTCCAATGGAAAAGAATTCAAATACAGTAAAGGAACGTAATCCCTTACCTTGGTCTAGCTTCTTGAACCGCTCTTCCCGTGCGTATCTACAACCACGTAAGACTAACTTAGTATCTCGCCTTGTCGTTAACTATTTCTACTTAGTTAAACCTTATGCGTTATAATTTAACTTCTTCCCTTTCTTTGTTTAGTAATCTTCTAAGTTTGGAAAGTTTCTATTTTTGGAAACTTTCCTTATTTGAGAATTTCCTTATTCTTGGCTTTTGTAATTTCCTAATTATAGTTTGAATTTTTTATTTAGGATTGTTCTCTTTTTCATCCTTTTCAACAATCTTAACTTTAATGTAAACTTTTCTCTTTTAGGATTCCCACTTAAATCCTTCTACTTTTGATTAATTACTTAAAGGTCCTCCATCTTTTAGGTATTTGCAAAACAGTCCTTCAACTTTTAAATATTTGCAATTTAGTCCCTCAACTTTTAGATATTTGCAAATTAGTCCTTCAACTTTTAAATATTTGCAAACTAGTCCCTCAACTTTTAAATATTTACAAACTAGTCCCTCAACTTTTAAATATTTGCAAATTAGTCCTTCAACTTTTAGATAATTACCAATTAGTCCCTTGACTTTCAATTAATGACAAAATGGTCCTTCTGCAGTTTTAAACTTTACAATTTAATCCTTCAGTTAAGTTCTCCATCAAATTCCTGACTGTACAGTTAAAATTTTAACGGTTTCAGCTTATAACTATTCTGTTTAGCCCTTTTTCAGTTGGAAACTTAACTGTAATAATTTAAACTAACCCAAAAGCTTAACGAATTTAACAAAATATAACCCAATAACCCTAAGGCCATTCGGCCGAACCCTAATGTGCCCTAAACATCATTTTTTGTTCCTCCTTTTCATCCAAGAATAATTAACATAATAGTTTTAATTCATCTCAAGAACATAATTAGGGTTTTTACAACCTAATACTTTGAATTTTCATAGTCTTACTATCCAAGCATTAAGATTCAACATTAGGTTATATTTTCAATCATTAAACCTAGATTTTTCCCATCACTATAATCATATATCAATTCATTTAACCTCAAAATATCACATTTAAAAGATTACAACAATCATCCAAGAACAATAAACTTTTAATTCTTATAAAAATCATAACTAATTCCATAATGCTCCGAATTGAATAAAACGAAAGATGAAAGTTAGGGTTTGACATTACCTTAATTTTGGTGAAGAAAGATTGCCGAAAAGAACCAACAACACGGCTGTTCCTCCTCCCCAACAGTTTCGGCCGCCGCCTAGAGCTAGGGTTTTTAAGTTTTTTTTTTTTTTTCTTTTGCTTTGGTAATTGCTGAAAATTATGAGAAATTTTTAGGAAGGTTTGGTATTTAAATGTATGTATTAACCTCCTTGGGCTTTCTTTTGCACAAGCCCAAAACCTAGCCCACTTGCTTTAACCCATTCCATTTAACTTTTAATAGCCCATTTATTAGAAGTCAATTAATAAAAATTAATTTCATTAATTAATTTTTCCTAATAAAATAATTAATTTAAAAGTCCAAAAATTTTTGGGTTCTTACATTCTTACCCCCTTAAAAGAAGTTTGTCCCCAAACTTAACGTACCTTAGCTTGAAAACAGGTCGGGATACAGTTCACGCATCTCGCTTTCCAGTTCCCAAGTTGCTTCTCTTTCGGTATGGTTGCTCCACTGTACTTTCACATAAGGAACCAACCGCTTCCTCACATTCTCGTCTTTTCTGTCGACGATCCTGATCGGCCTTTCATCATAAGTCAGATCAGCACGGACTCTTAGCTGTTTGTACTCGATCACGTGACTTGGATCGTGAATATACTTCCTTAGCATGGAGACGTGGAACACGTCATGTACTCCAGCTAAAACCGGTGGTAAAGGCAATCTATAGGCCACTTCCCCATTCTTGTCAAGAATCTCGAATGGTCCCACGTATCGCGGACTTAACTTTCCTTTGATTCCGAACTCATGATTCCCTTTGTTGGCGAGATCTTTAAGAACACTCGATCACCAAACTGAAACTCTAATTCTCTCCTTCGGTTGTCTGCATAGGATTTCTGTCTACTTTGTGCAGTTTGTAGCCACTTGCGGATCTGTTGTACTTTATCTGCAGTGACTTGTACTAATTCCGGTCCACTTAAATTTCTCTCACCAACCTCGTCCCAACAAGCTGGCGACCTACATTTTCTTCCATATAATGCTTCGTATGGAGCCATTCCAATGCTTGCGTGAAAACTGTTGTTGTACGCAAACTCCACTAACGGTAAGTGTTCATCCCACGAGCCTGGCCAATCTAACGATGTAGCCCTCAACATGTCCTCCAATGTCTGGATGGTCCTTTCCGACTGCCCATCTGTTTGTGGGTGAAACGCCGTACTCATCGTCAGTTCTGTCCCAAGTGCCCCTTGTAGACTGTTCCAAAACTTTGAGGTAAACCGCGCATCTCTATCTGACACTATTGAGACTGGTATTCCATGTAACCTTACTATCTCATCAATATACAGTTTGGCCAGCTTTTCTAACGAATCCGTCTTCTTGATTGCTAGGAAATGTGCCGACTTCGTCAATCTGTCTACAATGACCCATATAGCATCTTGCTTCCCTTGTGTTTTCGGTAACCCACTCACGAAGTCCATAGCAATGTTCTCCCACTTCCACTCCGGAATTGGTAATGATTGTAGTAAGCATGCCGATTTCTGATGTTCACTTTTCACTTCCTGACAGGTCAAGCATCGTGCCACGTACTCTGCCACGTCATTCTTCATGTGATTCCACCAGAACGATCCTCTCAAGTCTCTATACATTTTAGTACTTCCCGGATGTACGGAGAATTTTGAGCAGTGAGCTTCCCTCAGTATTTCTCTCTTAATCTCATCATTGTTTGGCACCCATATTCTTTCCTGGTATCTCAAGATTCCATCTTCCCCTATGCGAAAATCCTTTCCTTGCCCTTTTCCGACTAGGGCCTCTCTTTCCCCATCTAACTCTTGTGCTTCTTTTATCCTTCCCAAAAGCGTAGGTTGTAGGGTTAATTTAGACAAATACCCACTAACTCTCACTCTTAGACTCATATCCTTCATGTCTTCCCATGCTCTTACCCCCTTAGAGATCAACGTTGCTAACATTCCGTGGTTCTTTCTACTTAACGCATCGGCCACTTTATTAGCCTTCCCAGGATGATACAAAATCTCACAGTCATAATATTTTAGTAACTCTAACCACCTCCTTTGTCTCATATTAAGCTCTTTCTGGGTAAAGATGTACTTAAGGCTTTTATGGTCGGTAAAAATTTGGCACTTCACGCCATATAAGTAGTGTCTCCAAATCTTTAATGCAAAGACTACCGCAGCTAACTCCAGATCATGGGTAGGGTAGTTCCGTTCATGTACCTTCAATTGTCTAGACGCATATGCTATAATCTTCTCATTTTGCATCAGGACACAACCTAATCCCTTCAGTGAAGCATCACTGTAAATGACAAACCCTTCAGTTCCTGTCGGTAACGTCAATATCGGTGCAGTCACTAGCCTATTCTTCAATTCTTGAAAACTTTTCTCACACTACTCCGACCAAATGAACTTTACTCCCTTTTGAGTCAACCTCGTCAATGGTCCAGATAACTTAGAAAATCCTTCTACGAATCTTCTATAGTAACCAGCTAAACCCAGAAAACTTCTTATCTCGGTCACTGTAGTCGGTCTTTCCCAATCTATTATTGCCTCTATCTTGGTTGGATTTACAGAAATTCCTTCCTTAGACACTACATGTCCCAAGAATGTCACCTTCTCTAACCAAAATTCACACTTCTTAAACTTGGCGTATAATTTCTGTCTTCTCAAAATTTCCAGTACTAACTCCAAATGTTCTGCATGTTCTTCTTTGGTTTTAGAGTACACCAAAATATCATCAATAAACACTATCACACATCTATCTAGGTACTCTTGAAATATTCTATTCATCAATTCCATGAATGCAGCTGGTGCATTAGTCAACCCAAACGGCATAACCAGAAGCTTCGTAATGCCCATATCGTGTTACGAATCTTTGTCTTTGCCACATCCTCATCCTTCACCCTCAGCGATGGTAACCAGACCCAAGATCTATCTTTGAAAAGTAACAAGCCCCCTTCAGTTGATCAAACAGATCATCAATCCTTGGTAAGGGATACTGGTTCCTTACCGTCACTTTATTCAATTCCCTATAATCGATACACAACCTCATAGACCCATCCTTCTTCTTTACAAACAGCACCGGCGCACCCCATGGCGACACGCTCGGTCTAATCAACCCCTTATCCAACAACTCTTGTAATTGCTCCTTCAGCTCCTTTAATTCCGTCGGAGCCATCCTATATGGTGCCCTTGAAATGGGTGTCGTTTCCGGCACTAGGTCTATTGTGAACTCAACATCTCTCACTGATGGTATCCCCGGCAAATCTTCTGGAAATACATCGTGAAATTCTTTAACAACTTCTAAGGAATCTATAGTTACTTCTTTTCCTTCGGTCTCACCAATATGTGCTAGAAATCCCACACATCCTTTCCTCAACAATTTTCGTGCCTTCATTGCATTTATCAACCCTACTTGGCTCCTTGGTTTCGAACCTAAGAATTTACACTCTTCGTTGTCTTTCCCTACAAAGGTCATTATCTTCTCGTAACAATTAACGTTAGCACGGTTCATGGCTAACCAATCCATTCCTAAGATCACATCGAACTCTGACATATCTAATTCAATAAGTTCAATTTTCAATTCAGTGCCTCCTACTCCCAAGGTGCAATTCTTATAAACTGTGGTGATAGGTATAGCTTCTTTTGCAGGTGTATCTATCACTAAAGGTACTTGTAAGGCTTCGGGTTGCAATTTCAACTTCTTAGCTATGCATTTACTAACCACTGAATGTGTAGCTCCAGTATCTATTAACACATAAACATTGCGGGAATTTAACTGAAGTGTACCTGCCACAAGATCATTGTTCACATTGGCCGCTTTTGCTGTCATCGTGAACACTCGTCCACGACCTCCACCATTTCCTCCGTTATTTCCTCTGGCTCCCGAGGATGGTTCATCTTTCTTTGGTTCAGGACATTTCCACTTTGGATGTCCAACCTTGTCACAGTTGTGACATTTCCGCTCCTTGTAGAAACAAATCTCCGTCTTATGAGCCCCATCACAGATAGTGCACTTATCGTAACTCGTGAAACCTCGGGCCTCGCCCTTGTTCCACTCTTTCCTATTGTAGACACCACATTCTGAACCAATAATTCATGATTACACTACTCTTCGTCTCTCTTTTGTGTTTTGATGAAAGCATATCAGTTTCGTCATGTTTCGTTAAGTTTCTAACTAACCTCGTTAGTTTTGGACCTAACTGACTAACGGAATAAATTGAAGAGGACAAAATAGTCATCAGACTAGATATCTTGCACGAGATATCATATCTCGCGCGAGATATCCCCTCGACAGGATGTGCAGAATCACAATTCTTCTCCGTCCCAAACTCTTTTCTTGATAAACCTCATCTAATCCGGTTCTCCAATCAGAATTGAGTTTTGGAAGCTTCCTAGGAGTGTTTTACCTCTCCACCTCTACCTCTTAAACCCCTATAAATACTTGGTGACTTCCACTGTTTCAAAGGTTCAGAATTTCACGCAACACACACAATTTGTTGGTTTCTCTCCACGAAAGATTCCTTCAAATCACTCACAAAACCTCCCTAAAATCACCTAAAGTTTGTTTATCAACCCTGTTGATCAACAAACATCCAAACCCGAATCAAGGATTGAGGCGAAGCTCTGTCCGCATCAAGATTTGACTCTCATATTGAGTCAAAACTCTGCCCAAATCACTTCTCGATCGAGAAAACATCTTAGAAGCACGTTCTAAATCAAATCCTCCCTAAACTAGGTAAACTCCTATACTTTTACTCTTTTCTTCTTAATCTCTCTCTATTGGCTTTTAGAGTGGTGTAATCCCATCAAAAGGATTAGCCTAGAGTCCCTTCAATCGATGAAGGCGATCTCGAAGCGTACAATCCGACATTCCTAATCAAGAAATTGATTAGGGTTTTCTTGTTCTTTATTTAATTAGTAATTAAAAAGATTGATAATACTCAATTGGCAAGACCGATCTCCGGATTGGGTGGAATGGATGCTCCTCGACCTACCCATTCGATAACTTAACCCGCGAACCCTCAAATCTCTTTTTTAAGGTTTTTCTTATTGTTTTCCTAAATAAATAATAAGTGGCGACTCTGTTATTCGAAAAATTCACGTATCGCTACAGTTTGGCGACTCCGCTGGGGACAATTAATTAAGAGGGTTAGACTTGCGTTACAATTGAGTATTATCAATCTTTTTATTTTTCTGTAAAAATTCTGATTTTTCTGGATTTTTTGAAATTTTTCAGCACTGTTTTCAAAAAAAAAAAAAACTGTCTGAATTATCCAGCGCGAGATATACTAATCTCGCGCGAGATTAGTACACGGAAGAAAACACAAAAGTTTCATTCCTGTTTGGCGGCGCTGAGTCATAGCATTAAAAAAAAAAAAAATGTTTAGGTCATTGATTTGACCGCAGAACAACAAAAAGAAACATTGCCTTGCCTAAGCACAGTTGACTATTCTTATAAACAGTTTGACTGCAAATAAAAAATTGTAGTTGACTCTTCTTTTAAAAAAAAAGTTTGACTACCATTCAGAACAAAACAAAAATAAAAAAAAAACAGTTTCAGTTTCAAAAAATTTCTCAAAAATCCAGAAAATTCAAAAATAAATTATTATTATTATTTTGCTTGTGCTAACTTTGCAGGGTAGAATAATTTTAATTACTTGAACTATATATCTGCGTGCGATTGGTTTTTTAATTTAAAGTCCGGTCCATGGAGAATTCGGGAGTTGTAATTAATTTATTTATTTATCTCTCTCTCCTTTAAGTGGAACTACGACGGCCTGAGTCTTCCTAATTTGGGAGAAACGTAGGCAACCACTTGGTGCGGCCATTATCTGTTTTCTTTTAATTTTCAAAAAAAAAAAATTCTATTTTACTCTATCACCTAGTTTGACTCTCACACACGATCACTCATATATATCTGTCATTGCACTAAATACCCTGATTAACCCGGTACCCACACTAAGGACGGATGACGGTAACCATCTAGTCGCCGGTCTCTCCGAAGTTGGATCATCCCACTCCGCGTATTCAATCCACCTAGATTGTCATATCGCGGGGAGCCTAGCCTTCCAGCCATGCATCGCCACATAATCATGTAGATTGACTTTTTAGGACACTTTCAAGTGACCGGTCGGTTTGATCTTGGAGTCCTTGTAATCCTTTGTCAAGATCGTTTTGTGCAATAATTCACGGAAAAGAAATCAATAAATTGTCACTTCGGAATTGTCCCTTCGGAAACGTCCCTACGGTTGTCCCTTCGGATTTGCCCCTAAAAAGAGAAAATTTTCTCATCAAAATTATTGCACAAAACTTGATGTTACTTTGGATTACTCCGACCCCTAGGTCCCTAGGTTTGGTTCTTGAACTTTAGAAACCCCAAAAACGGATTTTCCGTCCGACCAAAATTAGGATTAAAATCAGAAAATTGTGACTTTCTGTGGTGAAGTCTCGCTCGAGACTACTTGTCTCGTACGAAATAAGTGTTCGGTCTTTTCATGTTTTGGCCAAAACCTTCAAACCTTGAAGCCTTCATTCACCCTATTCGGCCAGGCTTGTTGGGACTCGATCATGGTTTAACACGGTTGCTACACGTCTAGGTTCTTTGCAAGCTCGACACGATGTACGCTTCTCCTTCTACCACCGAGGCCGATTTCAACGATGCTAAGGTCCAACTCATCGAAGCCATGACTAGGTTGGATGAACAAAGTAAGCAAATTGATGAGCAAAATGCCCAAATGGCCGCCCTCATGAAAGAACTCAACGATTTGAAAGTCAAGAAAGGAAGAAAGCAAAAGCAGAAAGTGGAATCCTCCTCCGATGAAGAGGAATCCTACACCAAAGTGAATAGAAAAACCAAAAAGTCAAGCAAGAAAAAGGAAGAATCCGATTCCTCCTCTTCCTCATCCTCCTCCGATGATGAGGAACATACCTCCAAGGGTGCTAAAACCAAGAAAGAAGGCAGTGGTGAAACTACTAAATTTGGTGACCATGTTACTAAGAACTACCTCGAGAAGAAGCTTGCGACTCTTGACACTTCCAAGGGGTCATTCGTTCCATTTGATCCCGATGCTCTTCAACAATCCATCGCCAAGTTTCCTCGCAAGTACAAGACACCCGACATTGCCAAGTTCAACGGTACTACTTGTCCTCGAGCTCATGTTGAGACCTACACTTGGGCCATGCTTCCAATGGGCGTTAATAACACAATCTTGGCCCAATGCTTTCCTCAAACTTTAGAAGGTGCTGCAAGGGATTGGTACATGTCTCTTCCTACGACTACAAGGCTTGATTGGTCATCCGCATGTTTGGTCTTCCAAAGGCAGTTTGAAGACAACTCCACTTACCGCCCTACTAGGAGGGATTTTGAACAAACCAAGCAACATGCAAATGAGTCCTTTCTTGAATTTGCTAGAAGATGGAGACTCAAACTTACGAAATTGTCGAAAGGCCTACTCTCAAAGAGCAAATCCACATCTTCCTTCAATGCCTTCGTGATGAATTTCAAGAGAAGCTCGCCGGTAACTACTTTCCTAGTTTCAATGAACTCCTCGAGTCCGGAATTAGGGTTGACGACTTCCTAAAAAGCAAAAAGAAGGAAAGTACTTTCCGCTACAACAAGCCCACCACAAGTAAGGATGCTTCAGTCAACGCTATTGCACTCAGCCGCCCAACACGGAAAGTATTCTGCTTTGTCCCTCCTCCCGAAAAGAAAAAGAGGCACTACGACAAAATTGAAGGAATCACTCAAGAAGAACTCTTCGATGTGCTTGTCCAGAATGAAAAAAATCAAACCAAGGGAAGGTGGTCCTCCGAAGGATATGGGTCCGAATCATGCTCATCACTTATTCTGCAAGTACCACAACTTCACCGGCCATGACACCAACTCCTGCCACCACTTGAAGGACATCATCCAAGACCTCTTTGACAATGGAGATCTAGAACGTCCCAACGTCATCACCAATCCTCTTCCTCGTACTCCATGAAGAAGATGAAGCTCCAAGAAGAAACCCACACTTACCACTTTGGGGCTACCACTATCCTCTCCCTTTCTCCTTTGATAGAAGTAGATTAGGTTTAAAATTTCCAAGTATGAACTCGAAGAGTCGTTCTGTCTTTCTAGTACTCCTCACCTCCTCTAGTTTGTGTCTTCTAAACT
The DNA here is from genome assembly GCA_022495995.1 of Adenophora triphylla var. japonica. NCBI lineage: Eukaryota > Viridiplantae > Streptophyta > Magnoliopsida > Asterales > Campanulaceae > Adenophora > Adenophora triphylla. The sequence goes on along the minus strand of JAFEMH010004217.1, from coordinate 130,036 downwards.
ATCGAGTTTGTTCTTAAATTTCTCAATAAATTAAAGTAATTTCTTTTCCTAAGCACTTTCCCTAAAGTTGTTCTACCTCATGAATATCATTCAACTCATGCAAAATAATGGACCTTCCATTCCCTAAATCATCGCAAAAATAGAAACTTCTAAGTGACTTTAAGAAGCAAGTTATCATTAGGAGGCTTAAGGGTTAAACATTACCCCTACTGAAAGTCAAAGGTCAACAAGCGAAGAAAGCCAAAGGTGCTGCTGTCAACATTCATCCAAAGAAAAAGTGGGGCTACTCAACTCAAGGCTTTGAGAGTACAAAAAAAAATAATAATAAAAACAAAAGCTCGCTAGGACGAAACTCCTCAATTCATCCTAGGCAAAAATAGAGCATCAAAAAAAAAAAAAAAAAAAAAAAACTCTCAAGCCTTCATCGCCCCACAACAAGGATGGAATTTCAACAAAGGCAAGAAGGACTCTCCCACAAAGAAGAGGAGTCAAGTGATACCAACAAAAGAAAAGAGGATTCCTCAATATCCTCCTACATCAAGTGAAGAAGACTTTCAGTATCAAGAAAAATGTTTACCCTTAAGTCATACTAATGATTGGCTTCCTTCTCAAACTTGTTTAGAAATTTCTAAATGAAGCAAGGTCCATTAAAGGTAGAACAACTTTTCTATATCCTTGAGCCAACTAGCGTTTCTCGTTGAGTCTAGGGGCTTCCTGTTAGCCACTCTCATACACACTCTTGAAATCCAAGCATCAAAACTGGGGCTTCCTAACCTTTCATCCCCCAGTCAATCTCTACTTCAAACTCTTCAAAATAATCAAATCTGCATTAGGGGCTTTCCTCTTTGCTTCTCCCTCTCATCATTAGAGAATACACTTCTCCAAAAAAACAATGCTTGGATCACCTTTCAAAAAATAGAGTCCGTCTCTCCTCAACTAACTTGAGATCTCATCTCTCCCTCCTCAACAAGATTCTCTCCTCTGAGTTCTCTTCGAGTTAACATACTACTTTAAAAAAATGAAAAAAAGACGCAAAAGAGATGCCCACTAGATTGAAAACCCGAAAGGGCGGTCAGTAGCAAAAACCGAGGTGCGCACTAAGAAAAAAATCAAGGACAAAGGGAGAGTATTCTTGACCTTCTTCATCGAGCGTCATTCGATCTTCTTCAAATTAAACCAACAAGGAGAGTCTTCTTCGATCACCTTCAGATCAAGAGAGCAGACTCACAAGCCTATTCACAAAGTCATCTACCACTTGCAAGCAACCTGGGGCTTGAGACACCAAAGGGCCTTGGACATAGAGCCATTACGACAGTCGACAGATGTGTAGTCGTTTGCCTCCTAGAGACACGACTCAAGGAGAAGTAAGAATGAAGATTCTCAACAGACCTAGATGTGTTCACACAAGGATACTCATCGAACGAAATTCTACAACAATACAACCTCGCTGACTAGCGGCAGTTACGCAAAACTGATTGGGTCCCAACTTGTCAAACACAAGTTCACTCATATAGTTCACCCATCTCAAATACAAATCCATACAAATGTCCCTGCATTTCCATATACCATATACTCATACATAAACTCACCACCAAAATGTTCGACCGGCCATTCACACGAACAGACGTGAGCACCACCACGTAAGTCCAGTTAAACAACTAAAATCTGGAAAATCTATTTGGAATCTTTATGTGCTGACAGATACAGAAAGGTAAGAATCATTCGGGTCCATCCGAGACCATCGTGCATATATCCTTGCATTACAGGGGCCGACAGAACCTTCATCTCAACCGACAACTTCAAGTCCGTGACCTCGGCAACACCAGTAAAGTCTGTGCTGGCAGCAACCTCAAGTCCGTGACCTCGGCAATGACAACCAAAGTCCGTGACCTCGGCGACAACTTCAAAGTCTGTGACGGCAGCAACTTCAAGTCCGTGACCTCGGCAACATCAACAAAGTCTGTGACGGCAGCAACCTCAAAGTCCGTGACCTCGGCAACAACTTCAAAGTCTGTGACGGCGGCAACCTCAAAGTACGTGACCTCGGCAAAGCAAACTTCAAGTCCGTGACCTCGGCAACAACTTCAAAGTACGTGCGACGGCAAACTTCAAGTCCGTGACCTCGGCAACGTCAACAAAGTCAGTGACCTCGGCAACAACGGCAACGTCAGTAACCTCGAGCGGCGCACTTCAACAAGTTCATAAACAAACCGGGTATCATCAGAATTGGGCCAGGTCCTTGATTCCTCAGTATGATTTTACCTTTTAAAAAAAAATCCCTCTTCGATTTTCAAAAAAAAATGCCTTTCAAAATACCTAAAATAGCCTTTTTAGTGTTTTGGAGTCGAACTACGTTTGGTCTGATTCTCTCTTAGAGATACGTAGGCAGCCGTGCGGCACGACCATCCCAATGTTCAGAATGATGTCTTTCTATCGACGACACTTCTTCTTTCATAAGACCTGTCGCCGAGGGGCTCTGTAGACACCCCATTCTAAACCAATAATTCATGATTACACTACTCTTCGTCTCTCTTTTGTGTTTTGATGAAAGCATATCAGTTTCGTCATGTTTCGTTAAGTTTCTAACTAACCTCGTTAGTTTTGGACCTAACTGACTAACGGAATAAACTGAAGAGGACAAAATAGTCATCAGACTAGATATCTCGCACGAGATATCATATCTCGCGCGAGATATCCCCTCGACAGGATGTGCAGAATCACAATTCTTCTCCGTCCCAAACTCTTTTCTTGATAAACCTCATCTAATCCGGTTCTCCAATCAGAATTGAGTTCTGGAAGCTTCCTAGGAGTGTTTTACCTCTCCACCTCTACCTCTTAAACCCCTATAAATACTTGGTGACTTCCACTGTTTCAAAGGTCCAGAATTTCACACAACACACACAATTTGTTGGTTTCTCTCCACGAAAGATTCCTTCAAATCACTCACAAAACCTCCCTAAAATCACCTAAAGTTTGTTTATCAACCCTGTTGATCAACAAACATCCAAACCCGAATCAAGGATTGAGGCGAAGCTCTGTCCGCATCAAGATTTGACTCTCATATTGAGTCGAAACTCTGCCCAAATCACTTCTCGATCGAGAAAATATCTTAGAACCACGTTCTAAATTAAATCCTCCCTAAACTAGGTAAACTCCTATACTTTTACTCTTTTCTTCTTAATCTCTCTCTATTGGCTTTTAGAGTGGTGTAATCCCATCAAAAGGATTAGCCTAGAGTCCCTTCAATCGATGAAGGCGATCTCGAAGCGTACAATCCGACATTCCTAATCAAGAAATTGATTAGGGTTTTCTTGTTCTTTATTTAATTAGTAATTAAAAAGATTGATAATACTCAATTGGCAAGACCGATCTCCGGATTGGGTGGAATGGATGCTCCTCGACCTACCCATTCGATAACATAACCCCCGAACCCTCAAATATCTTTTTTAAGGTTTTTCTTATTGTTTTCCTAAATAAATAATAAGTGGCGACTCTGTTATTCAAAAAATTCACGCATCGCTACACCTGTTGCCACCGAAATTCTTATTGTTGTTGTTGTTGTTGGCATGCTTGTTCCCATAACTGCCTTTATCACGATTATCGTCTACCGCCTTTCTCTTGTTGTTGTGACGGTCCTTGCCCCTATTATCGTTTGACCCTTTGTCTCCATCTGATCCCTTAGACACAGTCTTTCCTTTTTCCTCACGCCGACTGCGATAACTGTCCGACTCTTTCTCCACGATTTTGGCCCTATCCAATACTGCAGAGTATGTTGTCAAAGCTAATGGAGTAATTACATGGATCCGATCACTCGGTCACGCGAATTTCCTCGCTTTCTGCTCTTCGGTATCAAAAAACCTTGGAGCAAATTCCATCAGATCAGTGAACTTCTCACCATATTCCGCCACCGTCATGTTTCCTTGTACTAGAGTTAAGAATTCAGCTACCTTGGCATTCCTCACGCTGGCAGGGTAGTACTTCTCATTAAACACATTCTTGAAAGCGGTCCAAGTCATTGCCGCATCACCACGAGCCACAGCAGCTCGTTTTTCTGCTTCCCACCACAACTGTGCCTTTCCCCTTAGCATGAAAGTCGCAAATACCACCTTCTGTTCCTCTGTGCAAGTTAATGTCCCAAAAATTCTCTCTGTGCTCTTAATCCAGTCCTCTGGCTTTTCTTTTTCTGTACCTGAGAACGTGTCAGGGTTTCTTGTGAGCACCCCAACCCGGGACCTAACACGTGTCCCGAGCTAAGGGAGCTCAGATTAAGAAAATCCATTTAAATTTTTAAACATTTGTTTGCCTTTAAAAGAAAACCACTTTTCAAACTTCCAAATAAAAATCAATTGATAATATCTCTACTTAGAGGAAATCCAACCACAACTTTACTAAACCGTAATATGATCAATTACATTGGAAACCTTAATTAACATTTGTTTAACAAAAGGGTTTTCCATACAAATTATAAAAGAGGAATACTTAACCAATACTTCTAATAACCCACTCCTATACTTAACTTGTCAAGCCCCAAAAGCAAAAGTCCACAATGAAATCCCCGGCCTCACGGGTTCGGGTCACCTGTCTCGGAATCTAAAACAGTAAAGGGAGAGGGGTGAGAATAAATCTCAATGAGCTATTATGATATGCAGCAAGATGCCAAACAAAGTGCAACACATAGCATGGTAGCACATAACACATTATAAAAGCGGTAAACACCTTACGTTACCTCATTTTACCTTTTTCCCGTCTGAACAATAAGTCGTACAACGTGGGAGTAAAACTCCACTCTTTGGTGAATTGCCTCCAGCACATTCACCTCTTATAGGTCTCATGCCCCAGAGATCCATATAAGAAAGGATACCTATATTAGAGTATCCAACAATAATCTCGTCCCTCCTTACAACGATCGCAACAGTGCGTAAAGCTTTTTGGGTCAATACGGTCGTTAGCACGGCCCGCACTCCGTGGCCACGAGTGGGGAAGGGTCACGGTATGACGAACCTTCAATCACTTATTGAACAAATCAATAATTGATTGAAATCCATCATACCCACCCGAACATAAACACGCTCAAGCACATAATAGATACTTGAGATAATCCACAAAACGGGATAACAACATAATAACATGGTAATGTATACTCATGCTAAATAGAGCCATAGTACAACAATTCATGTAATACACAATGCATAATATCATTAATGCATATGAACTCAATTAAGGTAACAATATAACCACATAATCCACACCGGGATACAATACAATCATGTACCAATTAATCCACAGGGATACAACACAACAACTTGCCAAATAATCCATAATTGGGATACAATATAACAATAGGCCAAATAGTCCACCCTCGGAACGTCAAAGTATTCACATAATCAACAATTCCACAATTGGGATAACCATGCTACAATAATACATATACCAGTAACAAATAGTGTAACCTATAGTTCTTAACATTATTCAAGCTAACTATCAAGGGTATGGGAGCTAGTAAAGTCACCAAGTACCATAAACCAATCCTACGAAGTCGTTACTCAACCTTGCATAATCTTAATAAAAGTGCAAGACCTACTCCCCAAGTCTGGACCACTTTTCGAACAGTATTTAACTACTCCCACAATTCCATTTTGACCAAATAAGAAGCCATGGCCAAGCCAAGGTATCCTACTCTAACTTAGGTTAAAGAGGATCAATTCGTATCCGGTTTGATTAGGTTCTACTAATTTATAATGGGTGGGAGTCATACCACGAGGTTATTGGAGAAAATCAGCAAAAGAGGAAACTGGGAAAGGTCTGGTGACATGGGCGACCGCCCATGTCACTTGGGCGACCGCCCAAGAATGTTCAAAAGGGAAACCAAGTTTCTGCCTACATGGGCGGCCGCTCAAGCCCCCATGGGCGACCGCCCATGACCAATTTCAGCCATATCCGAATTTCCAACTCCTTTTTACCTAGTTTCTTTCCCTTTAAATTTCCTTTATTCATGTGAACACCAAAGGTTTTTCTAACTTTACATACCTCAACTTAAATCATCTACCTCAAAATAACATAGATCTAGATTACTCACCACAAGAATTCCAACCCATTTCATTAACATATTTCAAGTTTGATTTTCTAAACTAACTCCACCCATTTCCTTACCTTATTTCAAGTTAAACTCTCTTAATCCAACCAAACACATTTTCTTATACTCTTGATCAACTACTAAGAACCAAAACATCATTCTCTAACATTTACCAATTTTCTCAAGCTCCAAGAAGGTTTCCAATCATCAAAAACTATTATAACAACAACAACAACAACATAGTTCATGAACATTAAAGAAGGGAAAGTCATAATAACTCACATGGATTTTATAAGGAAAGATTGATCTTTCTAACTTGATGGCTTCCTCTAGGTGATCCAACTTCAAAACTACCCTTGGACTTGAAAATGGTGGAAGAATAGCTTGGCTTCAAAGCTTGGGAGAAGGAACTTCCATGGAGCTTTCTCTAGGTTTGCTTAGGAGGAAATTGGTGAATGAATGAAGGAGGAGGAAGTAGAGTGAGGAGGATGAAGAGAGGGGGGGCCGGTCAAGGGGGGAAGTAAGAGGAGGGGTTAGGGGAGGACACTTGGCAAGGGGAGGGAAGGTTACAAACTTTGGCCCCCCATTAAAATCTACTAAGGCTTTCACCCTCACCATTTTAATTTAAATTTAACTCATTTATCCAAATAATTCATCCTACTCAATTCACCTCCTTGCACTATTTATCATTTTTTCCATTTTTATTATTTCCCCAAATTTCTTTATTTAATATCCAATAAATTCTCAAGAGGTTCCAAATTCACTTCTCACCCAAATTATCTTAAATTAAGAATTTAAAGACATAATTGAACACATAAAATAAATATAAATATTAAAAGCATTTAATATAATATTAAAAATTGATGCCTAGGGTTGGGGTCGTTACACTCACTCCCCCTTAAAGAAAATTCGTCCCGAATTTGATTGTCATTTACCCTAAGGTTCAAACTAGCAAAGGTTACCTTTCATACATTCTAACTTAATATTTTTAATTAGATTTCTCAATGGCATGATTCTACTATACACTTTCACGACTCGAATACTCTAAGACTTCCATTCTCAATTAGTCTCATCAATGCTATGATTCTTTCCAAGATTCTAATTTCATTAATAATGTGATATTACAACTTAATATTCCGAGAATACCATACCATCATCACTAACCCGAATTTCACGACCTCAAAGAAGTATTTTTAAATCAAAAGTATTATATCTTATGTTACCCAATACATTACGACATTACATTTAAACTTCCAACGCTAAATAAGCTACTCTAAGTCGGTCTCTAAGTCAAATCACCAATCTTTTCTAAAACTTCAATGAATTAACAAACTTTGGCGCTAAATTACCTTAGGCCTAGCTTCACTAACCTCATCCCGACTAATTGGAGATCGATAATATCTCCCTGAACCACGCCTCATACGATTTTATCTCAAAGCTAGAATGATACACCGCTATTTACGCAAACTCGCTAAGGTTAATTAAACTTCTCAAGTTGAAAGGAAATCCGTCACACAATATAACCTATTCCTCAAGAATTTGGGTAGTCTTCTAATTTCTTCCTTTCGACTAACTTAATTCTCCAACTCTAGGATCGGTAACAACTCTCAAAGGAAGCTTCAAAAAGATAAGGTACAGCTTAAATACGCAACACAAGTGTAGCTACTCCCGAGTAGAAGATAAGAAAATCTCACTTATCTAAGTCAAACTCCTCAAAGCCTACGTTATCACTTTCCCATTCCGTATCATATCATAATCTAATCTTCCTTTAATGCACCTTAAAATTTCACATGACCCTCACATCCGTTAAGTAAGGTAAGGATCGAATCGATAGCCAATCTAATTTCCATCTCTGTCAATATAATTCATACTTATTACATCCTACACCATTTATACATCCTTTAAATTTAATTAAAGCAACGATCTTTCATTTCTTAAGAATTCCTTAAATCTCTTCGATAGCATTTGCCAACTCAAAGATCACGGACTCAACCCTCACAAAATCCATGGTAACATCCGGGTTTAAGACTATAGAACCCAAAAATTTGAAATCCTCTCGAGCCAACTCATACTAGCCGAACTTTGCATACAGGGACTCCTCACAAGGAAATCATTAACCCGACTCTCAAATTATTTTCACGATCTTCCCGGAACTTTAATTAACAAGGAGATCATCAATCCTAATCACCCTAAAGCCATCAAAATAAGGCTTAAAAATTCTGCTTATCATACTTAGAATAAACACATACGATACCTTGATGAAAATACAATTACCATCTACTCACAACTAGCACGAAAATTTTCCGGAAAGACTTCTTATGCAAGTCTAACACCAACCAAATACCTTTTACACTTTTTAACCAACATTTTTCTGGCTTACGCGCATATATAACAAGAATACCATATAAAGGTTTATCTATATCAAATACCAATATAATCAAATTGGGTATAGAAAAGGAGACTCACTTATTATGACAGTCTACTAATACACAACCACTACTTAACCCTCCAGGTCAAGTATATCTCAAAATCATAATTTAATAATTATACTAATTCAACCGGCAATACATGCTCAGCCATAACCACATCATCGTCGTGGTAAACCAAAGGAGGTTCGAGGTATTCTCTCATAAGAGCAGAATCCTCCAACAATAAAACAATTTCTCAACAATGTATGTCACATATAAGCAAGAGGTGATGCCAAACATAAATGATATGCAACAGGATCTATGAAATATGACTCCTAACTTTTGAGACAGGGAATATACCTCTAGTGACCTCTGAGGGATCTATCTCTCCTGAACCCGAAATATATACCCGACCATAGACCTTCTCTTTCGGTTCCCCTTTGTTATCTCTCTTGGTACTACCTCTTTGTCGTCCACCCAGCTGACCGCTGCTTGAAGCTCGTCCCCTCGTCATCCTTGGGCAATTCCTCTTAAAGTGTCCCGATGCTCCACAATTTAAACACTTGCCTTGCTTACTCCAACACCGATCTTCGGTATGTCCAACCTTCTTGCAAAAGTTACAAATCATCCCATACTGCTTGGGTATTGGCCTAGACGAAGAAGCTACCACAAGTTCCTCTCTCATACTTCCTGAAGTTAAAGCACTTGGCTGTCCTCTAATGACTCTGGATCCTTGTCCTAAATACTTTGGCTTGTTTCTAATCCCACTTAGGACCTTCCACTATTTTCCTCAATGTCCTTCTCGACCTTATATGCTCTATCTATGACTGTCGATAATCGGCGAAACCATCAATCCATAATTCCTTCCTATACTCACTCCTCAAACCCGTTACAAACTTCGAACCCTTTTCACTTCATGCGATACCAAATGAGGGCAACACCTAGCTAATTCCTCAAACCGGATCGAATACCTGATCTACCGTCATGTTCCCTAGTTTTAGTCCTAAGAATTCAATCTCCTTCTTATCCCTTGTAACCATTGAAATGAAGTAGTCCTCGAACTGTTGAGTGAAATTATCCCAAGTCTGGGGCGTATGATCCCGCTCCCAACTTCCCTTCAAATTCTCGCCACCACCGATCGGCTAAACCTTCAAGTTTGAACACGGCATACCTAACTTTCTCTTCGTTGCGACTTTCCATAAACTCAAAGATTTTGTTCATTCTTTCTAACCATTTTTCTGCCTTTAGCGGACCCGGATATCCATTAAAACTCGGCGGATTCATCTTCACAAACCTTTCCCATCCATCGCTTCGACATCCCTCAGGTTGATTCGGAACCGATCCTCTAGTCTCCATATCCTGTACAAACATCCTGAATAATTTCATCATCTCTTCATCCTGAATTCCACCTATACCCATTTCTCCTTCATTTTCTAGAACCTCCCGCTGATCATCCTTGCTTCCGGCCATTAGAACGAACTCCTGCATTAAACACTCGGCGTCAATTTCCACACATTCTCCCTTAGTTTAGACATCTACCCTTGACCTCTAAACTAAGCTCGATATTAATGAGCACCCCAACCCGGACCTAACACGTGTCCCGAGCTAAGGGAGCTCAGACTAAGAAAATCCATTTAAATTTTTAAACATTTGTTTGCCTTTAAAAGAAAACCACTTTTCAAACTTCCAAATAAAAATCAATTGATAATATCTCTACTTAGAGGAAATCCAACCACAACTTTACTAAACCGTAATATGATCAATTACATTGGAAACCTTAATTAACATTTGTTTAACAAAAGGGTTTTCCATACAAATTATAAAAGAGGAATACTTAACCAATACTTCTAATAACCCACTCCTATACTTAACTTGTCAAGCCCCAAAAGAAAAAGTCCACAATGAAATCCCCGGCCTCACGGGTTCGGGTCACCTGTCTCGGAATCTAAAACAGTAAAGGGAGAGGGGTGAGAATAAATCTCAATGAGCTATTATGATATGCAGCAAGATGCCAAACAAAGTGCAACACATAGCATGGTAGCACATAACACATTATAAAAGCGGTAAACACCTTACGTTACCTCATTTTACCTTTTTCCCGTCTGAACAATAAGTCGTACAACGTGGGAGTAAAACTCCACTCTTTGGTGAATTGCCTCCAGCACATTCACCTCTTATAGGTCTCATGCCCCAGAGATCCATATAAGAAAGGATACCTATATTAGAGTATCCAACAATAATCTCGTCCCTCCTTACAACGATCGCAACAGGTCTGTAAAGCCTTTTGGGTCAATACGATCGTTAGCACGGCCCACTCCGTGGCCACAGAGTGGGGAAGGGTCACCGGTATGACGAACCTTCAATCACTTATTGAACAAATCAATAATTGATTGAAATCCATCATACCCACCCGAACATAAACACGCTCAAGCACATAATAGATACTTGAGATAATCCACAAAACGGGATAACAACATAATAACATGGTAATGTATACTCATGCTAAACAGAACCATAGTACAACAATTCATGTAATACACAATGCATAATATCATTAATGCATATGAACTCAATTAAGGTAACAATATAACCACATAATCCACACCGGGATACAATACAATCATGTACCAATTAATCCACACCGGGATACAACACAACAACTTGCCAAATAATCCATAATTGGGATACAATATAACAATAGGCCAAATAGTCCACCCTCGGAACGTCAAAGTATTCACATAATCAACAATTCCACAATTGGGATAACCATGCTACAATAATACATATACCAGTAACAAATAGTGTAACCTATAGTTCTTAACATTATTCAAGCTAACTATCAAGGGTATGGGAGCTAGTAAAGTCACCAAGTACCATAAACCAATCCTACGAAGTCGTTACTCAACCTTGCATAATCTTAATAAAAGTGCAAGACCTACTCCCCAAGTCTGGACCACTTTTCGAACAGTATTTAACTACTCCCACAATTCCATTTTGACCAAATAAGAAGCCATGGCCAAGCCAAGGTATCCTACTCTAACTTAGGTTAAAGAGGATCAATTCGTATCCGGTTTGATTAGGTTCTACTAATTTATAATGGGTGGGAGTCATACCACGAGGTTATTGGAGAAAATCAGCAAAAGAGGAAACTGGGAAAGGTCTGGTGACATGGGCGACCGCCCATGTCACTTGGGCGACCGCCAAGAATGTTCAAAAGGAAACCAAGTTTCGCCTACATGGGCGGCCGCTCAAGCCCCCATGGGCGACCGCCCATGACCAATTTCCAGCCATATCCGAATTTCCAACTCCTTTTTACCTAGTTTCTTTCCCTTTAAATTTCCTTTATTCATGTGAACACCAAAGGTTTTTCTAACTTTACATACCTCAACTTAAATCATCTACCTCAAAATAACATAGATCTAGATTACTCACCACAAGAATTCCAACCCATTTCATTAACATATTTCAAGTTTGATTTTCTAAACTAACTCCACCCATTTCCTTACCTTATTTCAAGTTAAACTCTCTTAATCCAACCAAACACATTTTCTTATACTCTTGATCAACTACTAAGAACCAAAACATCATTCTCTAACATTTACCAATTTTCTCAAGCTCCAAGAAGGTTTCCAATCATCAAAAACTATTATAACAACAACAACAACAACATAGTTCATGAACATTAAAGAAGGGAAAGTCATAATAACTCACATGGATTTTATAAGGAAAGATTGATCTTTCTAACTTGATGGCTTCCTCTAGGTGATCCAACTTCAAAACTACCCTTGGACTTGAAAATGGTGGAAGAATAGCTTGGCTTCAAAGCTTGGGAGAAGGAACTTCCATGGAGCTTTCTCTAGGTTTGCTTAGGAGGAAATTGGTGAATGAATGAAGGAGGAGGAAGTAGAGTGAGGAGGATGAAGAGAGGGGGGGGGGCCGGTCAAGGGGGGAAGTAAGAGGAGGGGTTAGGGGAGGACACTTGGCAAGGGGAGGGAAGGTTACAAACTTTGGCCCCCCATTAAAATCTACTAAGGCTTTCACCCTCACCATTTTAATTTAAATTTAACTCATTTATCCAAATAATTCATCCTACTCAATTCACCTCCTTGCACTATTTATCATTTTTTCTATTTTTATTATTTCCCCAAATTTCTTTATTTAATATCCAATAAATTCTCAAGAGGTTCCAAATTCACTTCTCACCCAAATTATCTTAAATTAAGAATTTAAAGACATAATTGAACACATAAAATAAATATAAATATTAAAAGCATTTAATATAATATTAAAAATTGATGCCTAGGGTTGGGGTCGTTACACTCACTCCCTTAAAGAAAATTCGTCCCGAATTTGATTGTCATTTACCCTAAGGTTCAAACTAGCAAAGGTTACCTTTCATACATTCTAACTTAATATTTTTAATTAGATTTCTCAATGGCACGATTCTACTATACACTTTCACGACTCGAATACTCTAAGACTTCCATTCTCAATTAGTCTCATCAATGCTATGATTCTTTCCAAGATTCTAATTTCATTAATAATGTGATATTACAACTTAATATTCCGAGAATACCATACCATCATCACTAACCCGAATTTCACGACCTCAAAGAAGTATTTTTAAATCAAAAGTATTATATCTTATGTTACCCAATACATTACGACATTACATTTAAACTTCCAACGCTAAATAAGCTACTCTAAGTCGGTCTCTAAGTCAAATCACCAATCTTTTCTAAAACTTCAATGAATTAACAAACTTTGGCGCTAAATTACCTTAGGCCTAGCTTCACTAACCTCATCCCGACTAATTGGAGATCGATAATATCTCCCTGAACCACGCCTCATACGATTTTATCTCAAAGCTAGAATGATACCTGCTATTTACGCAAACTCGCTAAGGTTAATTAAACTTCTCAAGTTGAAAGGAAATCCGTCACACAATATAACCTATTCCTCAAGAATTTGGGTAGTCTTCTAATTTCTTCCTTTCAACTAACTTAATTCTCCAACTCTAGGATCGGTAACAACTCTCAAAGGAAGCTTCAAAAAGATAAGGTACCTGCTTAAATACGCAACACAAGTGTAGCTACTCCCGAGTAGAAGATAAGAAAATCTCACTTATCTAAGTCAAACTCCTCAAAGCCTACGTTATCACTTTCCCATTCCGTATCATATCATAATCTAATCTTCCTTTAATGCACCTTAAAATTTCACACAGCCCTCACATCAGTTAAGTAAGGTAAGGATCGAATCGATAGCCAATCTAATTTCCATCTGTGTCAATATAATTCATACTTATTACATCCTACACCATTTATACATCCTTTAAATTTAATTAAAGCAACGATCTTTCATTTCTTAAGAATTCCTTAAATCTCTTCGATAGCATTTGCCAACTCAAAGATCACGGACTCAACCCTCACAAAATCCATGGTAACATCCGGGTTTAAGACTATAGAACCCAAAAATTTGAAATCCTCTCGAGCCAACTCATACTAGCCGAACTTTGCATACAGGGACTCCTCACAAGGAAATCATTAACCCGACTCTCAAATTATTTTCACGATCTTCCCGGAACTTTAATTAACAAGGAGATCATCAATCCTAATCACCCTAAAGCCATCAAAATAAGGCTTAAAAATTCTACTTATCATACTTAGAATAAACACATACGATACCTTGATGAAAATACAATTACCATCTACTCACAACTAGCACGAAAATTTTCCGGAAAGACTTCTTATGCAAGTCTAACACCAACCAAATACCTTTTACACTTTTTAACCAACATTTTTCTGGCTTACGCGTATATATAACAAGAATACCATATAAAGGTTTATCTATATCAAATACCAATATAATCAAATTGGGTATAGAAAAGGAGACTCACTTATTATGACAGTCTACTAATACACAACCACTACTTAACCCTCCAGGTCAAGTATATCTCAAAATCATAATTTAATAATTATACTAATTCAACCGGCAATACATGCTCAGCCATAACCACATCATCGTCGTGGTAAACCAAAGGAGGTTCGAGGTATTCTCTCATAAGAGCAGAATCCTCCAACAATAAAACAATTTCTCAACAATGTATGTCACATATAAGCAAGAGGTGATGCCATACATAAATGATATGCAACAGGATCTATGAAATATGACTCCTAACTTTTGAGACAGGGAATATACCTCTAGTGACCTCTGAGGGATCTATCTCTCCTGAACCCGAAATATATACCCGACCATAGACCTTCTCTTTCGGTTCCCCTTTGTTATCTCTCTAGGTACTACCTCTTTGTCGTCCACCCAGTGACCGCTTGAAGCTCGTCCCCTCGTCATCCTTGGGCAATTCCTCTTGAAGTGTCCCGATGCTCCACAATTTAAACACTTGCCTTGCTTACTCCAACACCGATCTTCGGTATGTCCAACCTTCTTGCAAAAGTTACAAATCATCCCATACTGCTTGGGTATTGGCCTAGACGAAGAAGCTACCACAAGTTCCTCTCTCATACTTCCTGAAGTTAAAGCACTTGGCTGTCCTCTAATGACTCTGGATCCTTGTCCTAAATACTTTGGCTTGTTTCTAATCCCACTTCCGGACCTTCCACTATTTTCCTCAATGTCCTTCTCGACCTTATATGCTCTATCTATGTTTGTCGATAATCGGCGAAACCATCAATCCATAATTCCTTCCTATACTCACTCCTCAAACCCGTTACAAACTTACGAACCCTTTTCACTTCATGCGATACCAAATGAGGGCAACACCTAGCTAATTCCTCAAACCGAACCGAATACCGATCGATCTACCGTCATGTTCCCTAGTTTTAGTCCTAAGAATTCAATCTCCTTCTTATCCCTTGTAACCATTGAAATGAAGTAGTCCTCGAACTGTTGAGTGAAATTATCCCAAGTCTGGGCGTATGATCCCGCTCCCAACTTCCCTTCAAATTCTGCCACCACCGATCGCCTAAACCTTCAAGTTTGAACACGGCATACCTAACTTTCTCTTCGTTGCGACTTTCCATAACCTCAAAGATTTTGTTCATTCTTTCTAACCATTTTTCTCGCCTTTAGCGGACCGGATATCCATTAAAACTCGGCGGATTCATCTTCACAAACCTTTCCCATCCATCGCTTCGACATCCCTCGGTTGATTCGGAATCGATCCTCTAGTCTCCATATCTGTACAAACATCCCGAATAATTTCATCATCTCTTCATCCCGAATTCCACCTATACCCATTTCTCCTTCATTTTCTAGAACCTCCCGCCGATCATCCTTGCTTCCGGCCATTAGAACGAACTCCCGCATTAAACACTCGGCGTCAATTTCCACACATTCCCCTTAGTTTAGACATCTACCCTTGACCTCTAAACTAAGCTCGATATCAACCGTGAGCACCCCAACCCGGGACCTAACACGTGTCCCGAGCTAAGGAGCTGATTAAGAAAATCCATTTAAATTTTTAAACATTTGTTTGCCTTTAAAAGAAAATCACTTTTCAAACTTCCAAATAAAAATCAATTGATAATATCTCTACTTAGAGGAAATCCAACCACAACTTTACTAAACCGTAATATGATCAATTACATTGGAAACCTTAATTAACATTTGTTTAACAAAAGGGTTTTCCATACAAATTATAAAAGAGGAATACTTAACCAATACTTCTAATAACCCACTCCTATACTTAACTTGTCAAGCCCCAAAAGCAAAAGTCCACAATGAAATCCCCGCCTCACGGGTTCGGGTCACCTGTCTCGGAATCTAAAACAAGTAAAGGGAGAGGGGTGAGAATAAATCTCAATGAGCTATTATGATATGCAAAGAAGATGCCAAACAAAGTGCAACACATAGCATGGTAGCACATAACACATTATAAAAGCGGTAAACACCTTACGTTACCTCATTTTACCTTTTTCCCGTCCGAACAATAAGTCGTACAACGTGGGAGTAAAACTCCACTCTTTGGTGAATTGCCTCCAAAGCACATTCACCTCTTATAGGTCTCATGCCCCGAGAGATCCATATAAGAAAGGATACCTATATTAGAGTATCCAACAATAATCTCGTCCCTCCTTACAACGATCGCAACAGTGCTGTAAAGCTTTTTAGGTCAATACGGTCGTTGCAGGCCCCACTCCGTGGCCAGAGTGGGGAAGGGTCACCGGTATGACGAACCTTCAATCACTTATTGAACAAATCAATAATTGATTGAAATCCATCATACCCACCCGAACATAAACACGCTCAAGCACATAATAGATACTTGAGATAATCCACAAAACGGGATAACAACATAATAACATGGTAATGTATACTCATGCTAAAAGTAACCATAGTACAACAATTCATGTAATACACAATGCATAATATCATTAATGCATATGAACTCAATTAAGGTAACAATATAACCACATAATCCACACCGGGATACAATACAATCATGTACCAATTAATCCACACCGGGATACAACACAACAACTTGCCAAATAATCCATAATTGGGATACAATATAACAATAGGCCAAATAGTCCACCCTCGGAACGTCAAAGTATTCACATAATCAACAATTCCACAATTGGGATAACCATGCTACAATAATACATATACCAGTAACAAATAGTGTAACCTATAGTTCTTAACATTATTCAAGCTAACTATCAAGGGTATGGGAGCTAGTAAAGTCACCAAGTACCATAAACCAATCCTACGAAGTCGTTACTCAACCTTGCATAATCTTAATAAAAGTGCAAGACCTACTCCCCAAGTCTGGACCACTTTTCGAACAAGATTTAACTACTCCCACAATTCCATTTTGACCAAATAAGAAGCCATGGCCAATCCAAGGTATCCTACTCTAACTTAGGTTAAAGAGGATCAATTCGTATCCGGTTTGATTAGGTTCTACTAATTTATAATGGGTGGGAGTCATACCACGAGGTTATTGGAGAAAATCAGCAAAAGAGGAAACTGGGAAAGGTCTGGTGACATGGGCGACCGCCCATGTCACTGGGCGACCGCCCAAGAATGTTCAAAAGGGAAACCAAGTTTACGCCTACGGGCGGCCGCTCAAGCCCCTACGGGCGACCGCCCATGACCAATTTCAGCCATATCCGAAGTTCCAACTCCTTTTTACCTAGTTTCTTTCCCTTTAAATTTCCTTTATTCATGTGAACACCAAAGGTTTTTCTAACTTTACATACCTCAACTTAAATCATCTAACTCAAAATAACATAGATCTAGATTACTCACCACAAGAATTCCAACCCATTTCATTAACATATTTCAAGTTTGATTTTCTAAACTAACTCCACCCATTTCCTTACCTTATTTCAAGTTAAACTCTCTTAATCCAACCAAACACATTTTCTTATACTCTTGATCAACTACTAAGAACCAAAACATCATTCTCTAACATTTACCAATTTTCTCAAGCTCCAAGAAGGTTTCCAATCATCAAAAACTATTATAACAACAACAACAACAACATAGTTCATGAACATTAAAGAAGGGAAAGTCATAATAACTCACATGGATTTTATAAGGAAAGATTGATCTTTCTAACTTGATGGCTTCCTCTAGGTGATCCAACTTCAAAACTACCCTTGGACTTGAAAATGGTGGAAGAATAGCTTGGCTTCAAAGCTTGGGAGAAGGAACTTCCATGGAGCTTTCTCTAGGTTTGCTTAGGAGGAAATTGGTGAATGAATGAAGGAGGAGGAAGTAGAGTGAGGAGGATGAAGAGAGGGGGGGGGCGGTCAAGGGGGGAAGTAAGAGGAGGGGTTAGGGGAGGACACTTGGCAAGGGGAGGGAAGGTTACAAACTTTGGCCCCCCATTAAAATCTACTAAGGCTTTCACCCTCACCATTTTAATTTAAATTTAACTCATTTATCCAAATAATTCATCCTACTCAATTCACCTCCTTGCACTATTTATCATTTTTCCATTTTTATTATTTCCCCAAATTTCTTTATTTAATATCCAATAAATTCTCAAGAGGTTCCAAATTCACTTCTCACCCAAATTATCTTAAATTAAGAATTTAAAGACATAATTGAACACATAAAATAAATATAAATATTAAAAGCATTTAATATAATATTAAAAATTGATGCCTAGGGTTGGGGTCGTTACATTTCTTCTCTGGAACAACTCTAACGGGTCACGTAACTGTACTGGTGGTAGTGCTTGAGCCAATCCAGCTATAGCTTGACCTATCCCGGCCACCGTCTGTGTCAAAGTTTGAAGAAGGTTGGCCATATTCGGGTCCAATTGTCCTCCTCCATTCCCGTTCCCACTGCTGTTGTTGTTACTACCATTTCCGTCATTGGCATTCTGTCCTGATCTTGTGCGCGTCGACATCTGTGAATTGCCTTGTTTCAGTTATACGGATTCATCTCATTGACACGTACAATGATTATGGTACAATAATACATTCACATGCATGTCTATTATATTGAATTCCTACTCTTTGGGCTAGCTTTTTACTCGCTAGTTTTCCTTTTCATTCGTTAGTCATTTTACTAGACTACGATTTGGTTCACGTCTTCTCTAGACGAAAGTTTTACTCATTGGCCTTTGGTACTAGACCATGAACTTAATGTTCGTTGGATGGTTCGTTAACTTTGAGATTTTTCGTCTCGGAAAACTTTAACTTTTATTACCTTACTAACCTTTTACTTGGTCAGTTACATAATTTTTCGTCTCCAAAAGACTTTTACAATTTACTTTTCAACTAACGTTTTTTTTAGTTAGTTTGACTTTATCTTACTAGTCGTTGTACTTGACTAGTTCACTTTTTATTTCCATGGTCGTCTTTCTTCGACTCATGGCTTCACAAGCCGTTTCACTTGGCTAGTTTCACTTTTATCCCTATGGTCGTCTTACTTCGCCCCATGGTTTCATAGGCCGTTTCACTTGGTCTATGATTTTTCTTGTTGTTTCTCAACAAGTTAAACTTTTGGCTTTTCTTTATAAGGGATAGTTAATTATTTTACCTGGTACTAGTAATAGTAAAATTAACTAAAACCTTTTATTCATACTAAATTGATAAAAGAACATGACTGTCTAAGATCCTTTCTGCTAGAATGAAAATTTTAATCTCAACTAGAAAAACAAAAATTTTACTAGACTAATCTGAATTAACTTAAATAAAATAACCCTCTGGATTTCTGATTGTCCATCAGTTCGTCCTCTTTGTTCCTTCACTTGGCCTCAAGATTCCACACCGTTCATGTTTGGCTGCTAACTCATCATACTTAGCTTGAATCTCTAGCTTCTCTGCATGCAATTGGCAGCTTGACTGCAGTTCACGTCGTTCTTGTTCATCTAGTTGCTTCTCGAGATTAAACACTCGCCTTCGCTCGTCCAGTACTTGCACACTTATTTTATTCCATTCCCTATTAGCTATCCTGATATGCATCTCCCCGGTCCTGACCTTCTGAATATTCTTAGCCAGATCCTTTTCCATGAGTTCCATATCTTCATTGATTACCTTGAGGGCGTACTGCAAACCCTTTACTTTTGCCTTCTCTTTCTTTAACTCTTTATTGATCAATTTGATGCGGTGATCCTTAGCTGCAATTGTTTCTTTGAGGGCCGCACTATACCTTACAGACTTAATCGGTCTTCGTGCCATGATCCTACACACATTAGACAAGGAACTTAATTAGTCTAATTCCAAAACACAATATATATATCTTTCTTTTAAAATAAGGCACAAGTACAATTCTCTAACCACACAAGTAAGTTATTCTTCCAACCTTGTTTACTTAGTTCTAGGTTGAACAGGTTAACTCACATTTCTAAAGGTCAATTTAATTATCTCCAAGTACTCAAGTCTAATTCCCCATAAGACCTAAAGCCATGGCTCTGATACCAACTGTAACACCCCTAATTTTCCATACATAAATGAGCATTCAAGGGCATTAAATATACTTCAAAATATTAGGGTTTCCACCCCCAAAACCCTATTACATCATAAACGTCATTAAATACCATAAATACTTAATAAATGCGGAAGCGAAAATAAATACTTATTGTCTCAGCTAGTAAAACCACACTAGCCATTAATGTACTTACAACCAAATGAAATAACTAATTGTTCAATAATCCTAATTATTCTCCAAGCGTCGCCCTTCTCGCGACCAATCCAATTCCCTTCTACTTAGAACCTGAAAAGAAAAATTTAAGGGAGAAAGGGTGAGCGAATGAATGCTCAGTAAGTTCATACGATGTCTCTTCGGGTACTAAGAAGAGACGACCAGAATGAACACTTCAATAATATAATACAAGGATAGTTTACTTTAGCTTTATAATAGACTGCGGTACAATACAGTCAAGACACCATTTAGGATATTCTTCAAAGAAATATGGCACTACAATTCAAAGGGATTCATACAATTTCCGTCAATTCCAACGTACATTATAACCTCAATGCCAAAGGTACCATTAATACACCTAGCTTCATCAAGCCATTAGTGTGGGTCGAAACATATATGGTACTGTCACACATATATGCTCGGGGTCTAGAATTGCCCTTGTAATCAGACAATTCTGAGAGAAGACATGTGATCACTCATGCGATCCCTAGTAAGAACAAGTCCTTAGACAAGTTCGACAATGCCTTTTCTAATCGGGCATGTCCATTCTAAGCAAGTAAGTGATTGCACAAACATGCTAGAATGAGAAAGCATACAGAGGTACAGGTATGCATATGACAAGTTTCAAACTTCAGATATTCTGTGAACAACAACATTATCACAAAATATAGATATTTCCAAGTGACGTTTAAATATACGCAGATTATTCACAAATAACTATCATGCCATTTGATAGTTCAATTATATCAAGAAGGTATAGAATTTCCAATGGAAAAGAATTCAAATACAGTAAAGGAACGTAATCCCTTACCTTGGTCTAGCTTCTTGAACCGCTCTTCCCGTGCGTATCTACAACCACGTAAGAGTAACTTAGTATCTCGCCTTGTCGTTAACTATTTCTACTTAGTTAAACCTTATGCGTTATAATTTAACTTCTTTCCTTTCTTTGTTTAGTAATCTTCTAAGTTTGGAAAGTTTCTATTTTTGGAAACTTTCCTTATTTGGGAATTTCCTTATTCTTGGCTTTTGTAATTTCCTAATTATAGTTTGATTTTTTTATTTAGAATTGTTCTCTTTTTCATCCTTTTCAACAATCTTAACTTTAATGTAAACTTTCCTCTTTTAGGATTCCCACTTAAGTCCTTCTACTTTTGATTAATTACTTAAAGGTCCTCCATCTTTTAGGTATTTGCAAAACAGTCTTTCAACTTTTAAATATTTGCAATTTAGTCCCTCAACTTTTAGATATTTGCAAATTAGTCCTTCAACTTTTAAATATTTGCAAACTAGTCCCTCAACTTTTAAATATTTACAAACTAGTCCCTCAACTTTTAAATATTTGCAAATTAGTCCTTCAACTTTTAGATAATTACCAATTAGTCCCTTGACTTTCAATTAATGACAAAATGGTCCTTCTGCAGTTTTAAACTTTACAATTTAATCCTTCAGTTAAGTTCTCCATCAAATTCCTCGTACGGTTAGAATTTTAACGGTTTCGACTTATAACTATTCGGTTTAGCCCTTTTTCGGTTGGAAACTTAGCGTAATCATTTAAACTAACTCAAAAGCTTAACGAATTTAACAAACTATAACCCAATAACCCTAAGGCCATTCGGTCGAACCCTAATGTGCCCTAAACATCATTTTTTGTTCCTCCTTTTCATCCAAGAATAATTAACATAATAGTTTTAATTTATCTCAAGAACATAATTAGGGTTTTTACAACCTAATACTTTGAATTTTCATAGTCTTACTATCCAAGCATTAAGATTCAACATTAGGTTATATTTTCAATAATTAAACCTAGATTTTTCCCATCACTATAATCATCTATCAATTCATTTAACCTCAAAATATCACATTTAAAAGATTACAACAATCATCCAAGAACAATAAACTTTTAATTCTTATAAAAATCATAACTAATTTCCTAATGCTTCGAATTGAATAAAACGAAAGATGGAAGTTAGGGTTTGACATAACCTTAATTTTGGTGAAGAAAGATTGCCCAAAAGAACCAACAACACGGCTGTTCCTCCTCCCCAACAGTTCCGGCCGCCGCCTAGAGCTAGGGTTTTTAAGTTTTTTTTTTTCTTTTGCTTTGGTAATTGCTGAAAATTATGAGAAATTTTTAGGAAGGTTTGGTATTTAAATGTATGTATTAACCTCCTTAGGCTTTCTTTTGCACAAGCCCAAAACCTAGCCCACTTGCTTTAACCCATTCCATTTAACTTTTAATAGCCCATTTATTAGAAGTCAATTAATAAAAATTAATTTCATTAATTAATTTTTCCTAATAAAATAATTAATTTAAAAGTCCAAAAATTTTTGGGTTCTTACACTAACAGGTCTATATAAAGGAGTTGAAGATGTTTGACCATTACTCTTCAAATTTAGTGTTCATTTTCCCATCTGAACTTCCCCGAAGTGAACCTCTTTCCAAAAGGAACATAAATTTTCTTTCTTATAGGGACATTCAGATCAAGGAAAAATTGAATTTATAAACTTCTATTATTATAAGTGTACATTAAAACATGATATTCTTAAAGGTCAAAAGTTATTTATGGACAAAATTAATTAAAAAATGAATGCTTATTTAAGGTTGAAGGGACATTTATATAAATTACTAGAAATAAGTAACAACTTCTTAGCATTTTTGCTACAAATATATCATTAATTGATATATATATATATATATATATATATATATATATATATATATATATATATATATATATATATATATATAAATGAGAACCGTTTAAAATGAGAAGCGTGAGAAACACTTGTATATATTTGTATACAGTAGATATTTAGGTACTGTATACATATACAGTAGACTATATACATATACAGTAGATATTTAGCTAATGTATACAAGTGTATACGTGTGGTTATACACTTGTATACAGTAGATACTTAGCTACTGTATACGTATACAGTAGACT
Organism: Adenophora triphylla var. japonica; assembly: GCA_022495995.1. Taxonomy (NCBI): domain Eukaryota; kingdom Viridiplantae; phylum Streptophyta; class Magnoliopsida; order Asterales; family Campanulaceae; genus Adenophora; species Adenophora triphylla. The sequence goes on along the minus strand of JAFEMH010004217.1, from coordinate 106,490 downwards.
GTATACGTATACAGTAGCTATGTATCTACTGTATACAAGTGTATATAAGTGGTTCTCACGATTTTTGGAATGTGTTAATTTTATTACTATCAAATTTTTTTAAAATGACATTTTACTACAAAAAATTATGAATTTGTATATTTTGACCCCCATAATTTTGAGAAAATTTAACACTAAATTAATATTTTGATCCCCTTATATATTAAATTCAAATACCTTAATCATAATGTTTTGCTAAAAAAAAACTTGATCCCCTTCCAAAAAAATCTTGGCTTCGCCATTGTATGAATGTTTCGTGTAGCTAGGAACCCAAGCAAACTCAACGAGAACACGGATGCGAGTACGGATGTGAGTTACAACCTGTCCACACATCTAACAATATGCGCGGAATAAAATAAATAAACACAAGCATTATTAACGTTTACTTGTTCTAATCTGACAAACAAGCCTTACACCGAAAAACCTTTTCTCTATTAAAACTGTGTTACTTACAAAAACACAAATAAGTGAAAACGAAAATATTAAAATACTAAACAAGTTCTTACCACCTTCTATGCTAAGATTAGTCTCCCTTTCCCAAGTAGATCCTATTCTATACCAGAAGTAAAACAGAACTTTGATTAAAACTAGATGTAAGTTTGGATGTAAGATAAAACCTTCACTCACAACCTAAAATAGCAATATTAAAACGTGAAGAGCAAATATGAATTGTCTTCCAAAATTCTCTAAAGCCGTGTCTTCTCTTTGTGCTGATCGCTTGTATTTATAGGCACCTTGTGAAGTTTTTTACGAATTCAAAACCTTTCCATATGTGAGTTTTCCAATTCCTACAAGGAAACATAAAACACACTCACAAGGAAACAGATTTTATTAGTAGGTTAGTCCTAATATGAATATATGTACATAAATAAAATATATTTACATATTAACAAAATCCTTTTCATAATAGGACAATATAAATCTTTCCATGAAAGTCATAAAATCAATTTACCAAAAATACCTTTTTGATTCGAATTAGCAAACAAAATGTTTCCTAAAATCTCACTCTTTCAATCTCCCCCTATTTTGGACTTTCTTGTCAAAACTAAATATTTATCATGTGATTACTATGACCAACATTATCGATTTGAAAATTTCCCTAAATGGATGTGTGTGCGGATGTGGCAACACATCCACACAAAACTTGCATAGAATATGTTAGTACTAAAAATTGCAGTTCAACAAATATAAACTAAAGTACCTTCCAACAAATGTTTTAAGGGATTACAAACCAGGTCTAAACTAACAGATAACAAAAACAAATATCAAACGCAAACATGTTGATGTTTCAATCACCAAACAATAAAACTCCCCATGAGTTTAAGTAGCAAAGAACAACAAAGACATTATCGGTATCATTCTCAACCATCCTTTTCTTCTTCTCCCTCTTTTGACTAGAAAGTGTAGTATACCAATTACGGAGATCCACCTTCAAAGCCTTAAGGTTCTTGGCATGTATGCAGGGAGCCGATCGGTTGAGCATTGAGAGCGGTGGAGAGGGCATCACCGCAACAATTTACGCATCTAGGGCTTCCATTTGATCATTAAAAGAAGTTGCGGATGTGTGACAAGATGTGGCCACATCCCGACCCACATCCACGGCTTGACTCCATTGATTCTCAGATTGATCGAGATAGAGAGAGAGAAAGAGAGAGAGAAATATATGGTGCGAGTGTGTGATAGAGAAATTGGGGCAAAGGGGGAAAAACACAATGAAGGATTAAAGAGATGTGACAAATGAGGCACACAATAAAACCCACAACTCCCCCTTTCCTACTCAAACAAGGAGTTCTTCCTCCAAAAGGACTTAGGCAAAACATAAATAACAGAAAGAGTCCACAACGGCTATAAAATCCTTGAGATCTCACACACAACGAATCACATAAAAATAGGGATTAAGCTTTATCAAAATATTGCATACGTTTTATGGTAACAAGAGATAACTTCAGCCATATATTTTCCACAGAATCCTTTGAAATTGTCCTTCCTTTTCCAATAAGGATTTGATACACACCTTTCTTTTTCATGAAGGATATTGGAAAACAAAAATATGTTAAATCAAAGAATAAATTAAGAATGAAAATTAACTAGAGAATATTTACAAAGCACCCTATATGACCTAATATGCAGTATGTCTAGCATGATGCATCACAGAGGTGAAGGAAAAAATCTCAGTTTACAGATGTGGCATAGGATTTGAGTCACATTTGGGGACACATTTAGATCACAAAAAGTTAATGAGCAATAATCTAATCTGCACAGCCTCTAGGATGCATCCACCCATTTTTTACTTTGGATATTTTGCATTTTGAGTAGCTTTCACTTTTCTTATTTCTCAAAGATTGCCCTTTTTCCCAATGATCTTTTCAAGTTTTGATTTAAAACTTTCTCTTGAGAATCACTTGATCACAGTGGTTTGGCTTCATACAAATGGGTGAAGCAGCTGTTTCTCATTGATTTTAAGGCACCCACTGTGAGATATCTAATAAGATTATATCAAGTTGGTAGGCTAAATCGCACACCTACTAAATTAACCGGGACTCGGCCACAAAAATGTAGCAAAGGTAAGTCCAGGGTCGAACCACTGAAGAACGATATTGCAAACGAACTAGTCACACACAAATGGGGGGATTTGCTGTTGATGAATTAAAATCCTAAGACGGGAATTAAAATCTAAACTGTAAACAATTATGAAAAAGAACACTTTGGATATGCAAAATTATCCCCATCTATCAATCAATATCACCGAAATGATTCTTTCTTTCTTTCCCCTAATTACTTGATCACGAGATATAAAATCTCTATCTCTTTTTTGTTATTAATTACTAGCGGCGACACGCTCAACTAATAATCCTAATCAATACTAAAACCTAGCCGACACGGTCAAGATTCTAAATATTAATTGATGAAAGCTTTAAGAGATTAAGATCAATGAATTAATCTATTACTATTTCAAATAGAATTAAAGCCAATTTTTCTTTAATCACAATTCAAGATACACGTAAAGAATTGCGAAGGTGCTACAATGAAAACCCTAGTCTGACACGATAAAAGGGAGATCTAGAAATAATCAATTAAAAGAATTAAGTGATTGATCAATTTCTCAAAACCCTAGAAATAGACTTGAATTAAAAACAAGTAAAATTGCAATTAGGGAAAAGAAAATAGGAAATAATCAAACCTCAATTGATATCTAAATCGATTCAAGCTTTACAATCCAAAGCAATGGAGTTTAGGCTTCCATGAAAAATCAAAGCTTCAATCTTTGTTTCTAGAAAAACTAATGAAAAAGATGATAGTCCTAAAATAAAGACAAGAGGTAGTATTTATACTTACTACCTAAAAACCTAGTTTAAAAAGGAAAGGAAAATAAGTTAAAAACATCAAAAATTACAAAACCCGTCTGTCTCTGCTGCCAGGCCGCTTGGGGAACGACTCGTCCTTCCAGGCACGAGTCGTGCCTTCTCCTTCAGCACATAGTCATGAGTCATGACCTACAAGACGACTCGTCCCTGGATTCATGCTCTCTGTTACAGTCGTCCCTTTGTTGGGGAATAGTTAGGCATGATGGGGACGACTCGTCCCCTGACCTAAAATCTCAGATTTCTTCAGTTTTCTCTTGACTCTTTGGCTTGCTTCAGGTCTTCTTCGGTTGACTTTGTTTTGACTTTATTGACTTTCATGGAAGTAGAACTGATGATCTTGAGCTTCTTTGAGAACCAAAAACGATTACATAATAAACTCTCTAAATTTCTATCAAATTACATGGTTTCTCTCATAATCCTCACAATACATAAATCACTCAAAATACATCAAACCTATACTAAATACATGGAAATAAAGAAATATAAGGACAGAAAACATAGGAATTAGAAAATAAAAATCCGTCCTATCACAAGTTATCAAAAGACATCATGAACAAGAAATGCCCACAATTAAGTGATCAGAAAATATCAAAGATGTAAGACTCATAAGTGATTACACTGAGATATTTCGCGCTAATGCATGATATTTTTTTTTAATATTTTTTTCAGTTAGAAACATATACAGATGTGTCAGTGGATGTGTGCACATTTGTGCTCACATCCTTAAATATCACACAAGCCAAGAGACTTCCTCAAGGAGGAAAATCTCTCCAAATCTAATGTCTTTGTAAATATATCAGCCAATAGATTTTCAGTCCCAACAAATTCCAGACACGCAGTTTTTTGTTCTACAAGATCCCTAATGAAATGGTGTCTAATGTGTTTTGTTATCCTGCACCGGGTAACACTTGAGATATCATTTTCGTATCCGGAGTCACAAACGGTGACAAGCATAGCCGTTTGGTCTGAATCTTCAGATTGGTTGGTTCCCTCTTCTTCATTGTCACTAAGGTACACCCATAATTTTTTACCAACCTTTCTTAAGGTATTAGCACAATTGTTGGCATAATATCTCAAACTTGACCATGTATGAACAGACTCTAGTTGTTTGAGACCCAACTTGGTTAGATTTAGGGCTGACCTCAATGAGAATTCTATTGGAAGAACATTAGGAATAGACTTTAATGCCCAAATATCAATTAATTTGATGCACGGACACAAGAGAGTCTTTACATATACATAAAGAATAAAAAGTCTCCTAGAGATGGATTAGCAAGATTCAAAGCCATGACAAAAAGGACCGAACACTTAGTATCGTCAAGTGATAGGCCTCTGACACCAATTGAAATTGTCACGGCCTGGATCACAAGTGATATCCAAGGTGATAACAGCACCAACGATAGCACTTGGGATAACACACACACACTCCAAAATAAAACAACTTTTAAAAGAGTTTTGCAGCGGAATTAAAAGACACAAGAGTTAATTTTCTCAAGTTATATAATTATATAACTTGAGGGTGGCTCAAAAGCCAAGACTTTATCTTCACTATATAAATGATTACAAAGCCGAAAGTTTTCTAACTCTATTACAAGTAGAAAACGAATAGATCAAAACACAAACCCTATTCTACCCAAAACACAATCATGTCCAAAGTACTTGAGAGTGGAATAATAAAGTATGGGAGAAAGAGCAAACGAAATCAAAGATGTGTTTTGTCTCTTGTGCAAGGAGTGTGAAAGATGTGTGTAAATTGGTATATCTTCAAGTTTCCACACCTTGCCTATTTATAGTCTTCAAATGACTTGAAGGCTACTCAAAATAACAGCCTTGGGGCTATTTTGCACGTTGAGGGAGAGTAGGGAAGTGGTTGGAGTGTTCCTCAATTCAAGCAACCACTTTCCTTCAAAATAGCAACCGTGTTGTTTGATCACCAAGTCCAAGCTTCAACACCTTGTACTCCCAAGTTTTATCCATGTTGTACTCTCTTTGAATCAGCAACAAACCCTTTTAATAAGTCTTCCCACGTTTTTAATGTTTGCTAACTCAAAGAAGGTCTTGAACGGTTTATGCATAAAATGTTATTTATGCATAAATCTTTCTTTTTTAAATTCCCCATGTTTCTAGCTCATTCTCCAATCATATTGCAACATGAAATATGGACATACACCATAGACTATACAGATTATATTAGCACATTAGTCCATTAATTAATCAATGATAAATATACAACTATGTAAATTCCAGTAAAGGAAATCATCTGCGATATCATCTGGAATCTGAAAAATCATCTACGATATCATCTGCAGTTTACACTAACACTTTTCATATGTGAGTTTTCAATTCCTACAAGGAAACATAAAGCACTCTCACAGGGAAAGAGATTTGGTTAGTAGGTTAGTCCTAATATGAATATATGTACATAAACAAAAGATATTTACATATTAACAAAGTTCTTATCATAATAGGACAATATGAATCTTTTCATGAAAGTCATAAAATCAATTTACCAAAAATATATTTTTGATTCGAATTAGGAAACAAAATATTTTCTAAAATCTCACTCTTTCACTTTTATATATATATATATATATATATATATATATATATATATATATATATATATATATATATATATATATATATATATATATATATATATATATATCAATTTTCAGTTGTATATTACAGTTGACGAATAAGAAATAATATTTACTAATTATTAAAATAAGCACTTGAGTTGTAAGCAAAAGAAGATTACTTAAGCTGTGGACTTTGCAAGTGTAGACACGAACCGGCATCTCCTTATAGCACGAGGTAGAAACTTTGACATTATAAAGCTGAAGAAATCCAATCAAATAGTACTCCGCCACTAGAAATACCGCAAAATTTGACACTTTTGAAAGGTGTTGAAATTTTTGGCACTTTTTAATGTTTTGTATTTGCAATAAAAAAATCAAAATTAACTTATCTGGATTTGAATGCACGATCTTACGAATTTATAACGAGTTTTCTAACACTGAGCAAAATCATTTTTTGCAGTTATTAAAATACATGAGCTTATATTAATATACTGCAAAACGTATATTAGCTTGAAAAATCAAAAGTGTCAAATTTTGACATTTTCTTAGGGATAATTTTTGTAAGTTGACACATAGGGAGTACTTTATACTTGCGTAAAATCTAGGGAGAAACGTGTTTCTCCATAAGTTATGGAGAAACGGGTTACGGGTATCCAGAACCTTTTGAAATGATATCCAGAAACTTTTTGTATTGGCCATGACCTTGTCCCATGGTTACTGGATATCGGTCTCAAAGGTTACGGATATCCGTAACCCTTTGAAAGGATATTCAGAAGCTTATGAAAGTGATATCCAGAAATCTTCAAAATGATATCCAAACTTTCAAAATGTTTCGGATATTCATTTGATGGTTTCGGATATACATTTGAAGGTTTACGAATATCCGAAAACCTTCAATAAGCATTTTCTGGTCTTGGTCTTGGATTTGACTTCAAATCTATTTTTTCTGGATATCCGCCCAAAGGCTTCTGGATATCCGTTCCAAAGCTTCTGGATATCCAGAACCCTTTGAGACTGATATCCAGAAATTTTCTTCTGGTTATCAAATATATAGCTTCTGGCTATTAAAAACGTGTTTCTCCATAGTTATGGAGAAACGCGTTTCTCAGCAGACCTACTCTTACTCTTATACTTGAGGCATGAAAATGATGTGCGTGTATATATATATACACACTTAACAACCAACTTTAGTAGTATACATTTGGCGTATAATTCAAATTGCATATTTTCAACTTAAAAAAAAATTATTGTATTTTTTCTTCACACTAATGGGGGGAGGGGGGCTGGGGAGGTTTTAATAAATTATACTTAAATTCCTAAATTTTTAAGATATTTGCACTAATAAAATATGCTCACTCCGTCCCGATTTAAGATTCTTAGTTTGACTTGTCACGAATATTAAGAAAAAGTAAATGTTATAAGTATAAAAAGTAAAGTATGAGAAAGAAAGTGGATAAAGGGTTTTTGTTGTGAGAATGACAAGTGAATCTAATTGTCTATTTTATGGTATAAGGTATAACGTACATGTATATAATTTAGGGTTTAGGGTATAAGGTATAAGATTTAGGGTATAGAATTTAGGATTTAGGTAATAAGGGATAAGGTAGAGGTATACTCCCTCCGTCTCACCCAGCTTAAGAAAAAATGAAATGGCACGGGAATTAAGGAATATTATTATAGTATTAGGAGAGAGAATGAGTGGAAGAAGTGTTGTGAGTGTGAAAAATTAAATAGGAGAGAGAATGAGTGGGATGAATAGTTAGGAGAGAGAATGTTGTGAGTGTAAAAGTAAAGTAGGAGAGAGAATGAGTGGGGTAGAAAGAGTATAAAAATAATAAAAACTTTTCATTTTTGGAATTCTTAAGATCGGCGGAACGCCCAAAATGGAAAGTTTTTTTAAGATCGGTTGGACGGAGGGAGTATGACTTAGAGTTTAGGGTATAGGGTATAAGGTATAAGATATATGTATACGACTTAGGATTTAGGGAATAGGGTATATCGTATAAGGTTTAGGGTACAGGGTTTATGGTATATGTATATGATTTAGGGTTTAGAATTTAGGGTATATGTATATGATCCTGGGTTTAGGGTATAGAGAATAAGGTATTATACGATTTAGGGTATAGGGTATAAGGTATAGGTATATGATTTAGGGTTTAGGATGTAGGGATTTAGGGTTTAGGGTATAGGTATATGCTTTAGGGTTTAGGGTATAGGGTATAAGGTATAAGGTTTAGGGTTTAGGGTATAAGTGATAAGGTATAAATATATGATTTAGGGTTTAGGGTATAGGGTATAAGTCTAAAATATTATTTTATAGTCAATAAAAATGAAAATAAAAAATAAATATAGGGTAGTCCGTCCCTCTTGATTTTTCTTTTATTTACTTTCATTTGTTTAGTTTTTTTCTATCTTTTTTTATATACCTTTTTGTAAAAAAAAAAAAATCACTAATTAACAAAGTCTAAAATATTATTTTATAGTCAATAAAAATAAAAATTAAAATAAAAAATAAATATAGGATAGTCCGTCCCTCTTTTGACTTTTCTTCTATATACTTTCATTTGTTTTGTTTTTTTCTATCTTTTTTTATATATCTTTTTATAAAAAAAATAACTAATTAACAAAGTCTAAAATATTATTTTATGGTCAATAATTTTTTTAAATAAAATAAAAAATAAATATAGGGTAGTCCGTCCCTCTTTTGACTTTTCTTCTACATACTTTCATTTGTTTAGTTTTTTTTCTATCTTTTTTTTTATTACTATCAATTATTACATAGGTATATTAATATTTCTTAGAAGTTCAAATTATTAAATTATTATTAATAAATTTAAAATGATTAAATTAATGAGTATTATTATTAATTAATAACATTATTATTTTTGATATTATGTATTATTATTAGTTATTATTAATATTAATATTAAATATTATTATTAATTATATAATAATATTTATTAATATATTCAATTATATAATTGAATAATTAACAATAGAATCATTATTAGTATTATTATTAAGTATTATTACTAATTATATAATAATATTATTATTCTTGATATTAGGCATACTACTTTAACTAAAATTTGGGATAAATCAAATAAAAGCATGTAAATATTTTAGATAACTTTTTATAAATTTCAGTAATAAAAAAAGTCTAAAATATTTTTTCCTAGTCAATAAAAAAATAAAATTTACTAGTTATTATTAGTACTATTATTAATAGTATTACTGTTTATATAATTAATATTAATATTAATTAATTAATCAATTATATAATTAATAATTCATTAATAAATATTATTGATAATAAATATTATTATTCTTGATATTAGGCATAAATATTTTAGATAGCATATAGTATAGTGTGAAACAAATATAAGTATGTGATGTGTCATTGTTTGATTGAATCCCAATAATTCACGCAGATCCTGAGCTAAAGCATATCATACCATTCAATAAATTCAATTCAATGATCCAAAAACTTCCAAACAAAACCACTTCCCTTTCCTCTATTTCTCCCATTTATTTTAACTTTATTTCTCCCGTTTCTCTCTCTATTTCTCTGTTTCTCAAAACAAACGGCCGTGAACTGGCCGGTGGAATCAATGGTGACCACGCCTCCGGCGCCTCCCTCATAGCTCTCTCCGTCTCTTCTCTTCTCATCTACCTGCCTCCGGTGAAAATCTCCTTCAACCATCTCTGGTCAACCATCGGCGGTGGAGCTTCTAAAACCTCCATCTCGATTTTGTCGGCGGTGAATCCGGTGCAACTGCCTCACGCCCCCATCCCTCATCCCACCATCACCTCCGGTACATCCCAAGTGGCAGACTTGAATTCCGGCGAGAAGAAGACCACCTTCATTGATTCCGACGATAAGAAGAAAGAAAGAAATGTCAGATTTTTTTTTTATTTTTTTATTTTTGAATTTGATATTGTTTGTTTTGATTTTTGGTTGCTATTTTTTTCCACTACTCACACACACACACACATGCACGTACAGAAGCGCCTAGGAGATAAATCCTAGGGAGAGAAAGTCTTTCCTCTAACTTCTGGGGGGATCGAACCCATGACCTCCAGGTTGGAAGCCATGAACTCAAGCCAGCAGGCCAAATCCCCATGTGCTTTTGGTTGCTATTTTGAATAGAAGTGTAATTTTTTGTTTGAAATTTTGTAGATTCAAATTTGAAAGAAATGAAAATTTCAATTTGTATGTTGATTTGATGATGATGGTGGTGGTGGTATATTTTAAAAATAGTCCATTAATAATCCTAAATACACATTTCTTTAATTATGTTTAATATTTTTTAATAACTAATTTAAATGATTTTTGAATAAATATTTATTTAATTATACTAATATATTTAATATATTAATCATATATAATTTTTTTAATATAAAATGCCAATTTAGCAAGGAAAAATAAAATATCACCAAGAAAATTTAGCAAGGAAATTAAAATATATGTAATAATATTTTATTTTTACCAAGGAAATTATTCGTCAGTAATTTCGTAGGCAAAATTTTTTCAAGGAAAATAATCTTTTTTTTTTAATAATAAATTAGTAATTATCAAGGACAAATTCCTTGACAATTTCCTTGGTAAATTACAAAGGACATATTTCTTGACAATTTTCTTGGTATATTGCCAAGGAATTCCATTCCTCAGCGAAATTACCAACACCTCGTTTGCCAAAGAAATTTCCTAAGTTTGCCAAGGAAATTTTTTCCTCACTAAAGTATGTTTACCAAGAAATTTGTATCGATTGCCAAGAAAATTTGTTCATGACAATAGCGATTTTTTTTCGTAGCGTATTAATATATAACACTTCTGAAAGAGACACAATTTTAAAATATAATCATATATAATATATAAACCAAAACTATTTAGAGGCTCCAGAAAAGGCCACGTCAAAGGCCATGTCAGCAATTCAATTTTCAACTCATTTTTATTCCAGATTTTAGTTAAAAAAATATAGGCTTTATCAAAAATGGAATCTAAATCTGATGTAGTCATAATTATTTCATTAAAAGATAAGATAAATATAGGCTTTATCAAAAATGAAATTCAATTATCAAATTGGTTACACTAGGATAAGTGTTTTTTTTTTCATAAATCCGAAAAAATTGAGTAATTTTTTTAGGTTAGTAACAGTTTTTCCCAAATTTTATATTTCGGAATTTTAAATAAAAAAAAAGAATCCGGAAAAAATAAAGAGGACTCAAAATACTACTAAATAAATTATTTGAGAATCCAAAATTCCCCTCCCTCCAATCTGCAAAATAAAGCAAACCAAAAAATTTATTATCCAAAAATTTAGGTAGCTTATTAGTGAAAAATAATTTCATTAAAAGATATAGGCTTTAGTGAAAAATAATTCAATTTCCAACTCATTTTTATTCCAAGTAAGACTTGATTAAGGGCATTATTGTAATATTATTAGTTAAAGTTAATTTGCAATTTAAAATAAAAATTCCCTCTTAATTAGAAGTTGATTGATTTAATCCATTTTGAAATTTTGAAAACTAATGGTTACCTAAATTTAAGCACAATTTTTGAATAATTCAAACTCTTTAGGTGATAATTGTGGAGATATAATTATTAGTAATTTTCGAAATTGAAAATAATTAGTAATTTTTGAAATTAAAAATAGATACCAGACTAAATTTCAATTTAACCATAAATTTCAATTTAAAATAATTAGTAATTTTCAAAATTTAAAAGGCATGCCAGAATAAATTTCAATTTAACCATAAATTTCGTATACAGTTTCTAGAAATCAATAGAAATTCGAAATTTAAAATAATTAGTAATTTTCAAAAATTTAAAAGGTTACAACAGTTTGAATTCAAAGCCACTAATTTAGGAATGGAATTTTTATTTTTATTTTTGAAAGCAATCTAGAAAATTAAGCAATCATTATCACAAATCCAAATATTTTAATCAAATCAAATTCAAACTATTGATAACGTTGGAGCCAAATTAGTTATTTTAATTCATCACTGATCTAATCTCCACCACTCTATAAATTACCCAAATTCAATCTCACTAATCATTGTTTACTTGACAGAATGGAGAAACACTTCCAGGAGATATTGCAGAGATTGAGGCTTATTGTAGAATCTTTAGAACAGCTGAGTGGCTTCATGGTGCATTAATGGATACATTGTGCAACCCAAATGACTAGGGAATGTAGTGTTTCATACAATTTCCCATCGAGGATAAACCACTACCGGAAGATAAGATAGTGTCTGTCTTGGTTGCATGACATGTCTCTTGAATAAAGGAAGGGAAGATCTTCTTTACGGGAGATCCACCATTATGAATTCATTTCCCATTTCGCACGTCAATACAATGGAGGATAAGCTTCCTCCACTTGCCATTTTCGTGCGTGAAATGAAACGGTGCTGTGAAAGCTTACATGTTGCTCTTGAAAACTACTTGACACCCGATGATTCTCGTAGTTCGGATGTATGGAGGAAACTTCAAAGATCGAAAAATGTGTGCTATGATTCGGCCTTCCCGTGGGATGATCGCCGCCTCAAACCCCGTTTGCGAATTGGGGTCCCGTTTATTTGTCCACATCAAAAGAAGACATAGACTCGTTGATTCCGAGGTTGCCTTCTCGGAGAGGTAGCCAGTTAATCGAAGAGAGTCCGAACCGGTTGATAGAGAAAGGGTTCAAAACCATTGTTGATCCGAGAGCAGAGTCCTGCTCAGATAATTTTTATCAATTAGCATTGGACAATGCTATTTTTACGTGGGAAAATTGAATCGGTCAAACTTCCCGTGGAAGTTGACACCGCACCATCAATGGAGCAGGTTGAGAAGTTAAGCGCAGTATTATCGCATTCGGGAAAAGCCATTGTATCTCCATAGCAAGGAAGGAGTTTGGAGAACTTCCGCTATGGTTTCTAGGTGGAGACAAGACATGTCTAGATCTCCTGGATACAAGAACAATAAAACAAGCTCCTGCATTCCAAATGAGCCCAAATGAAATTAAAGCTTTTAAACATGAAAAACAATCGGTGATTGACAACCGGACTCAAGCGATGGTTCCATCGGAGGATTTCCCAATGTAATCCATGTCGAAAAGAAAAGAAATATCCGAGTAGCAATGGAGAGTCTCGACGGCATAGAGACTATGTTAACACGTACACTTGACAATCAAGTAGGGGCCGCCGGTGGATTTCTACCGCGAAGTCAACCCTCTTGACTCTCGCTACCTCCTTCCAATATTTTCTCTAGAAAAGAGATGTCTACATTTTTCAAAAATAAGAGTATCTCACCTACCACATACTTCGCCTATGAACATTCAAGATTGGAGTTACGCCTAGATTAAAAGAGAACTATAACGGTGCAACTCGAAGAACTAATAACGAGACGATTGCCGAATCAAAGCCTATGGTAGGCTGGAAGCTCAAATGGGTCACCAAACAATGCCAGAAATTTCAGATATGTTGGCATGCCGTAATAAATTTCAATTTAACCATAAATTTCGTATACAGTTTCTAGAAATCAATAGAAATTCGAAATTTAAAATAATTAGTAATTTTTGAAAATTTAAAATAATTAGTAATTTTCGAAATTTAAAAGACATGCCAGAATAAATTTCAATTTAACCATAAATTTCGTATACAGTTTCTTGAAATCAATAGAAATTCGAAATTTAAAATAATTAGTAATTTTCGAAAATTTAAAATAATTTGTAATTTTCGAAATTTAAAAGAGATGCAAGAATAAATTACAATTTAATCATAAATTATCGGTTAAGGATACAATTCATATCCTACTAAATATTCATTTTCAATGACAAGCAAACATTTATTACACATTAAATATCGGGATATGTTAGCAATTTTACACATTTTTATTTTAAAAATAAAATAATTAACTAATTTAACTCCATAAATCAAAACAATTCAGGCTTGATGCACATAAGCCCATAACAAAAAAATAACCCAATTCAATATTTCACATCACCTCAAAAGGTCATTAATGATATTTCACATCAAATATTTACTGATATGTTACATAGTAGTGTATATATATATATATTAAAGTTGGGAAAAGAGATATAGTGATTTCATGTAGATAATTTTTTGTTAAAACTCTCATTTGTAAAGCCACATCACTATAGACATAAAATATTTATATACAACCTCTATATAGATAGATAGATCATACATAGTATTATCTTTAATACATTAGTACATTTTAATACTCTGTGTATTGTTTTTAGATTAAATGGAGTGTTAGCAAATATCCCATTCCACTAATTCATTTTTATGTTTTATATTTTTATTTTAATTTTTTGCAAAAGTTATATTTATACAATGTAAAATTTCGTCTTAAATTTTTTTAATAAATAAAATTTATAACTTATTTTTCTATATATTATAATCCCTCCATTCCAGCTTAGTTGAGACAAAAAATTTGGGCATACCGATTAAGGAATAATGAAAGTGTTTTGAGTATGATATATTAAATAGGAGAGATGATGAGTGGGAGGAATAGTGATTTGATTGGTGTTGTGAGTGTAAAATTGGAGTAGATGGAGTTGGAGAGAGACTGAGTGGGGATAATAGTGAAGATTCCTTTCCATTTTGGGTAGTCTCCATTGAGCTGGGACAAATCAAAAAGGAAATAAGTCTCCACTGAGCTGGAACGGAGGGAGTATATAATTTGTTATTTTATTTTTATTTATTTTTAGACTGTTGTTAAATTATTAACATTATCTAAATATATGTTCATTAATATTTGAGTTTTTTTAGATTATACAAATATATAGATCATTTATGAAAAGAAAAACGCATCTTACTGATGTGGACAACAATTCCATTAATTTATCGCAACGATCTTCTCGGCGATTACCATTGGCGGATATTTCTAATGGTAATTTTATTATTTACTTTATTATTATTTTAGCATATCCATTAATATCATGTGTATAAAATTAAATTATAAGAATGCATGATTTTATATTTATTTTTTTACTATCATTTTAAATGAATTTATTTTTATTTTTAGTGTACTTATCATCGGGTAGTCATTTGATTTCACCGAGTAATCATCAAAGTTGTATTACGGCTCAAGGTAATATGTTATTGAATTTTGTCAATTTTGAAGTATTTTCATTATAAAGACAAATTCTAAAAAAAATGTTTATATATATATATATATATATATATATATATATATAATGTGATTTTTTTATATAAATTAGTTAATTAATTTAGATCTAAGATAATAATACTTGATATACAGGTATTGGTAAGAACCATACAAATGAAAATCTTACTCCTAATTCAAGTCATGACCGTGTATCTATATATATGATTTTCTTTGTTAATTTACAATATTTTTCCTATTTTATTTTTATTTTTAATTTCTTAATAATATTTTATTAAAGAATAATTATTTTTCTTATTCAGCTAAATTTTCGAGCATAGCATCAAGTGTACATAACACTTTCCACGGCACGCTCCTTGAGCCAAAAAAAATTGTACGATCGAGAAAAACTATTTCTTCTTCTTTGGATTCTATTACGACAAATTTGTTAAAAGACGGTGAGAAAAAGAAAAATCGGAGACCAAGAAAGGTAGGCGCCGCTTCTATTTTGGAATCTTCAAAGATAAATTTGGATGTTGATGGATTCAGTTCTGCAATTGAAGTTGAATTAATGAAAAACAGTCCTATATCTGGTAAGTTACTCCCTCCGTCCCATGATAATGTAGAGTTTTTGGCCCGGCACGGAGATTAAGGTAAAAAGTGATAAAGGTAATGTGTTGTGAGTGTAAAAGTAAAATAGGAGAGAGAATGAGTGGAGAGAATAGTAAATTTAAAAAGTTTTGTGAGTAGAGAGAAGTGGGTCCCATTTCCATTTTGGGAAAATTATAGATTATTGTGGGACGCCCAAAATGGAAATTTTATAGATTATCGTGGGACGGAGGGAGTATATGTTTGATTTATTAGTCAACTATATATTTTAAAGAGCTAAAATAAATATATTAATCGTTCTCAACATTCTTTTGACATTGTAGGAACAGATAATGCAACAATAGCAAATAATACAACATTTTTATCTCCTACTGTGAATTTAGGTAATGATTTTTTTTTAATTATTCAACATTCGATATTTTTAAATAAAACTATTTATTATTACAAATTATTATTCAATAGTTTATGATAAAATATTTCATTAATACTAAGTCATATATTCCATTTGTATACAGAATCCGCGTTAATAAATAATTCTCGCATGCATGCGACAACAAGTGAGTCGTTAATAAATCAGTAGGAAAAATTCAAGAAAGCGCGCGTCGATAGAAAGCAAAAAGATTCGGACGAACAATATAATACAGGTGTTTATTATTTTTTTTTTCTCAAGTACATATTATATTATTATTTTCTCTGTATAGCCAATGAATTACTAACATAATTTAAATATTTATCAATATATTGTAGTTTATGGGGATATAGGCGATCCAGAGTACGAATGTGCGAAATGTGGTGCGATGTTCTGGTATGATGAAAGGTTAAAAAGTACGCAAGCATCAACACATCCTAACTTTTCATTATGCTGTATGAATGGAAAAGTTCAGATTGACCCATTAGTCCAGCCACCTAAGTTATTGAGTGATCTCTTAGAGAACAAGCATGAAAAGAGTAAAAATTATAAAGACAATATTCGAGCGTACAATTCTATGTTCGCATTCACTTCAATGACCGGTGCAGTTGACCATGGCATAAACAATGGTCGTGGTCCTTATTCGTTTAAATTGAAAGGAAAGAATGATCATATGATAGGTTCTTTATTGTCTAATGACGGCCCACCCACCCCGTTTTTCTCAGCTTTATATCTATGACACGGATAATGAAGTTAAAAATAGAATTAATGCTTTCAGGTACGTTTTTATTTAATTATTCGAGAATTATAAAGTATATTACATATATTGTATGACTGTCTTCTATTTATATGTCTGATTCTTTCACACAAGCAGGAAAGATAAAGATAAGCCTTCTCCATTCGATGAGTCAATTGTTGCTGATTTGAAAAATATGATAGATGTGCATAACCCTTATGCACGTACGCATTTAATGGCCAGAGCACATATTGGAATGAAGAAAGATATTAAATTGAGTCTTATAGGAAAGCGGGGTAGAGATGGAAAACCGTTTAATATGCCGAAACTGACCTCGGAGGTCGCTGCTATAATTGAAGGTGATATTGATGATTCGGGTGATGTCAGGGACATTGTTATTGAAAAGTAGAATGAGATCTGAAACATATTCATGAATTTGATAAATCTTACCTTCCTCTACATTATCCTCTATTATTTGTATACGGTGAAGATGGATATTTCACAGACATTCCGAGAAATAAACCTCCCGGGGCAAAGAGATCAAGTTTGTCAATAAAAGTGTTTTTATCTTTTCGACTTCAGGAGAGGATAAGAGAAGGATCACAGCTTATGAGAAGCGGTCGGTTCTTCATGCAATTTATGGTTGATGCATATGTTATGATGGATACACGAGAGGCTTCAATGGATACGTTATAACCAAATTTACTCTTCGGATGGAAACTTATAAAAATCTGTCGGATGCATCGGTAAGGGGAGATACCGGCGAAGCATCTGAGAGACGATTTATATTGCCATCCTCTTATACCGGTGGGTAGCGGTGGATGACTCAAAATTACCAGGATTCTCTCGCTATATGTAAATGGACCGGGTATCCGTCACTTTTCATAACATTTACGTGTAATCCTAAATGGTCGGAGATTACGAGATTCTGTAAAAATATGGCATTAGGCCTGAGGATAGGCCTGATGTATTAAACAGGGTATTTAGAATGAAGCTTAATCAGATGATTGCAGATTTCAAAGAAGGCAAAGTATTTGGCACCCCAAAAGCAAGTAAGTAAATCTTTAAATATTATTTGTTTTCCTCTTATTGTTTTGTCATTTATATTTTTTTTATTAGCATGTTCCTCTTATTTTGTTAATTGATTCATGCAGTTATATACACGGTGGAGTTTCAGAAGAGGGGCCTTCCGCATGCTCATATTCTTCTTTTTCTTAACCGCCATGATCAGGGTCATAATCCTGAAGATATTTACAAGTGGATTATTGCTGAGATTCCTGACAAGGAGAAATATCCTAAATTATACGAGGCAGTTGCTGAATATATGTTGCATGGACCATGTGGTGCTGCTAATCCTAAATCTCCGTGTATGGATCACAACAGGTGCTCAAAGAAATTCCCTAAATCATTCAATGATCGCACTCGTGTAGACGAGAATGGGTCTCATGTATATAGGCGAAGAGACACGGGTTTCATAATTGATAAGGGTGGAATTGCTCTCGACAATTGTTCAGTTGTCCCATTCAATCCATATCTTTTGCTAAAGTACGAAGCTCACATAAATGTCGAGTACTGCAATCAGATCAAGGCAATCAAGTATTTGTTCAAGTATATAAACAAGGGAACCGACAGGATATGCCTTGCAATCGAAAATGATGAGGTGAAAAGGCAAATTGATTGTCGATATGTCTCTGCGTGTGAAGCTATGTGGAGGATTTTCGGATTCGACATACATTCTCGGACCCCTCTTGTTGAGCGCTTGGCTTTTCACTTGGAGGGTGACCATAGTATCCCCTTCAAGGACGGAGACTTAATTTCTTCCAGATGTTTTGGATAAAGCGACAATTAAAGAATCTCAATTTATGAAGTGGATGGAGTATAACAGTATTCATTCAAAGGCTCGGAAATATAAATACTGTGAATTTCCTCATCATTTCGTATGGGATCAAACTAAACGTGAATGGCGTCCGAGGAAAGATAAACGTTTTGCAATGGGGCGTATTTATCATGTTCCAATGAATTGCGGAGAATTGTATTACCTCAGGATAATGTTGAATCATGTACCAGGTCCCATGAAATCCAAGGATTTGAGAAGCGTAGAATCGCGTTGTTCATCCCGATTTCAAATCTGCATTTTACGCTCTGGGATTATTAGATGATGACAAGGAATATGTTGATGGAATTATAGAAGCGAGTCATTGGAGGTTGCCCGATAGTCTGAGAAGACTATTTTCTATGTTGCTACTATCTAATAGTATGTCGAATCCGGGAGAGGTATGGGAGAAGACTTGGCGCTTATTATACGATGATATAGAGTACAAGTATCGGAGGATGCACGATAATCCGGTATTCCGTCCCATGTTTACATATTTGTTTTACAATAAATATCAATTATGATTTTATTTCTACTTTACAGATTATACAATATGATTCTATATATTTATCTATATTAATATATTTATTTTGTTTTTTATAATTTCAGTTTGAAATTAATTAATGAACAGTCCGTAATCTTGCTTTGGCGGAAATTGAGAAGTTGCTGATCGAGAATTGCGGCAGTCTCCATAAATTTAAAGACATGCCTAAACCGGTGGGCAATGTCATTGGTGATACGATAAATAAGCTCATTCTAGATGAGACATCTTATGACATTGATGAGATGAAAGCCGAGCACTTCAGATTACATCCTCGGTTAATGCAGAGCAAAAGAGTGTTTATGATAAGATTATGTCTACTGTTGATCGAGGAAACGGTGGTGTGTTTTTCCTCTATGGTTATGGTGGTACGGGAAAGACCTTCTTATGGAAAACAACCGTGTTACGCATTAAGGAGCGGGAGAGATATTGTTCTTCCTGTTGCTTCCGGTGGCATAGCTTCATTGCTCCTTCCGAAAGGTAGGACCGCGCATTCTAGGTTCGGTATCCCGATACGGGTAAACGAGAGCTCAACTTGATAAACTAAAGTCGGGTACGGATGAGGCAGCACTTCTACAGAAAACCAAACTAATTATATGGGACGAAGCTCCAATGGCTCATAAACATTGTTTTGAGGCTCTCGATCGTAGCCTCCGAGATATTATTCATACACCCGAGGGGAGATATTCCAATAAACCATTTGGTGGTTTAGTTATTGTATTCGGTGGTGACTTCAGACAGATTTTACCTGTTGTTCCTAAAGAGAGTAGGCATGATATTGTGCATGCTGCACTCTGTTCATCCAAAATATGGAATGAATATGAGGTTCTCAGATTGACGCATAATATGAGATTTCAGGTAATTCGTAAATAACCTTTATTCATCTACTTAAATATTTTTATTTCAATTTAAGTAATTTGTATATATTTAATTTAATGTAGGGTGATTCTACTTCTCATAATTCCGAAGAGATAAGAGATTTCGCTCAGTGGCTCTTGAGTGTCGGAGATGGGATTGCCGGTGGAGATAATGATGGGAAAATTGACATTAACCTTCCTGACGATATATTGTTTCGAGAGGCTTCAGATCCTATTGCAAAAATAGTCGAATCTATATATCCTGACTTATTGCAAAATAAGGATGTCGAAGGATTCTTCCAGACTAGAGCTGTGCTTGCTCCAACAAATGAGATTGTCGATAACATAAATGATTATGTCATGTCACTCTTTCCGGGAGACGAAGTTGAATATATGAGTTCTGATGCCATTTGTAAGGATGAGGATGATGAAAATGCTGCTGAAGATATATTCTCACCTGAATTTCTAAACACTATCAAGTTTTCTGGATTGGCAAATCACATTATTAAGCTGAAGGTTGGGTGCATAGTAATGCTTTTGAGAAATCTTGATCAAGCTGCTGAATTGTGTAACGGCACAAGAATGATTGTCACTCAATTAGGTAAATACAGTAATTTTTTATTTTTTATATACATATAATTTAATACTTAATTTGTTACATATATGTAGGTAAGCACGTAGTCGAAGCCAAGATGCTTTCGGGAAAGAATGCTGGCATGAAGGTGCTTATTCCTAGAATGATAATGTCTCCGTCAGATCTGATAAAATTTCCGGTTAGATTCCAAAGAAGGCAATTTCCACTTACCGTTTCTTTTGCTATGACAATCAATAAGAGTCAGGGACAATCTCTTTCCCATGTAGGATTATATCTTTCACAACCTGTTTTCAGTCACGAACAACTTTATGTAGCATTTTCCAGAGTAACTAGCAAGAGAGGACTTAAAGTTATTATTTGTGATTCAGATGCTCAAACATATGACAAGACGCTGAATGTAGTCTACAAGGAAGTTTTCGACAGACTCTAAGAATTTATGTCGCACAATTTGTGGTTAAACAAAAGTATTGCAATTTCTTATTATTTTCTTTGTTTTTATTTTGTTTTTTTTTAAATATATAGGAGATGGAAGAGATTATGTTGACATTTAGGCACATACTATTAAACTCACGCTATTGTAACCATATCTCTTCATCTTCCAAAGTTGTAACACTAAAATCTTAATATTGTTTTTTGGTTAGGCAGGGACCTAACCTCCCGTGGTTTTGTGCCGGCAAGATAGTTGTCTCAAGGGCTTTCCACATTACATCATGTGTCAACATCTTTTTTCTGTATTAATTATACTCCTAATATCCGCTACATTGATTATCAATTTCAATTTATATTGTTACTTAAAAATCAATTAAAACACATAAATAATTATTTACTTAATAAAAAAAAATTATTCACCGTCGAGTACCAACGGGTTACTGACTAGTACTCTCAAAAGAAAAATATAATTCTATCGCACCTTAATATAGTTTCACAGGAGACCAACTCTAACTATTAAGTTTAACTATTAAGTTTAATAAGTCTTATTGATTCTATGGTTTGTCTCTTTTATCCTCTTTGTTAACCTTATTTAAATTAAATAGCTATTTAACCTCCTTCCTGGCGGATCTATCAAGGGAAAAAGGGGGCAATTGTCCCCATTAATCTTAAAAAAGTAAAAAATTCTTAGTGTAAAATTTACAAAAAAAATAAAAATTGGAGGCCTAGTACAATTTGTTGAAATTTGCCCTCTTTTAAGTAAAAGAAAAAATAAACTAGAATTTTTTTTGAGTAGATCTGCTGAGAACGTGTTTTTAATAGCCAGAAGCTTTGCATTTGATATCCAGAAAAAAAAACCCAAGGCCAAGACCAAAGCTTCTGGATATCCAAAAGCTTTGGGTTTGATATCCAGAAACTGTTAGGTGCATATCCAGAAGTATGTGAAATGTATATTCAGAAACTGTTAGGTGCATATCCAGAAACTGTTAGGTGCATATCCAGAAATGTGTTAGGGCATATCCAAAAATTGCTATTGAAGGTTTCTGGATATCCAGAAACCTTCAAATGTATATCCAGAAACCATCAAATGAATATCCAGAAACATTTTGAAGGTTTCTGGATATTCATTTGAAGGTTTCTGGATATCACTTTCATAAGGTTCTGGATATCCAGTTCATTGTCGCGCGACAAGTCGGGACCCGTTTCTCCATAACTTATGGAGAAACACATTTCTCCCTAGATTTTGGCATTTTTTTTTGCGCCCATTAATGAAAATACATTTAAAAAAATGTTGTACAATTTTTGTCCCCATCGACGAAAATTTCTGACTCCCCCAATGCTTTCATATATACTTTCTATGTCCAATAATAAATGTCGTACTTTATATTTTGTTTTGTCTCAATATAAATATTGCATTTCTAAATTTTAAATTTCAACTTTCTTAAATGATTCATAGTTAAAATTGGACATTTATTTTAAAACAGAGGGAGGGAGTAGTAAAATTCAAATTAATTTCTGATTATTTGTTTAACACAGGTTTTTATAGAAGATCAATATTATGGCTTGATTGTGGAGGCAAATTCAGAAATGTTCAGAGTTTAACATCAGGGAAGATAGGGGAGGTTCAAGGTTTAAAGCCTCGACGATTACTAAATGATCATGGACCACTCAAAAACCCTACTCCACGTACATGCATATGCGTGAAATTTTCATTGACTTTTTTTTTTTTTATATATATATATATATTTTCATGACTTTCGTTAAATAATCATATGCGTGAAATTTTAATTCTTAATTCTTATTTTTTGAAATATGATTTCATCCATTTCAGGTTGCATATTATTGACCTCTTTTTATGATAGCATATTTGAATGTCGTAATTATAATATTTGTTTTTAAAGCAAATTTGACCCCTCTAAAAATTTTCTGGCTTTGCCTCTAGGACGGAAGGAGTATATGGATTTGGGGACCGAGGGTTCGATGTGTGCTCGATCTCGTCTTTTTGTTCCTATCTCTCGACAGTTCACAATCAGATGGTCATTTAAATATATTTAGACATTTTTGTTCGACTCGTCCACCCTGCTCGTGCGCCATCTTATCGATGTAGCCTGATTCAGTGTACTTGCCCAAGACCAATGCTAGTAAAATGGACCCAAAATGCACTGATGTAAACAAACAGAGGTTGAGATGGAACCGAACAAGAATGAACCAAGATTCAACAAAGAATAAAGCTGCAGCCTCTCTTTTCTTTTATTTAATTCATAAATCCAAAAACTGAGTTATTCCAAGCCATAAAGATGTTTAAATACTCTCCTAAAACCCTAAAACGAAATAGCAAAGAAAGTACCAAAATACCCCTAAGTTAATTAAACGAAAACAGAAGCGATTAAAACATCAGCAAACTTCTGCAATTCTTCCCGACAGTTGAGGCGCCCGCTGTTTTGAGGCGCCAGCCTTGAGTCCAGAAGCTTGGCCTTGATGTTCTTCAAGTGAGGCGCACGCCTGGGTGGGAACGGGGCGGCCGCCTGGAGCCCAGCCTGTTTCTTCAGCATCAGCAACTTGTTGTTCATCACGAGTCTTGCTCCTTTGCTCTTCATCTGCAACTGCATCATTCACCCCCCCCCCTTGAAAAAGATTCGACCACGAGTCGCTAGCGCTTCAACAGACACCCCATCTTGCACACGTGAACCCAAAGTAATCCTCCCGCCTGAAAAACAATTCTTTTTCGAAGTGCACCAACTTGCTGCTTGTACCTACTATGTCGCTCTGATGTGCCATCCACACTAGACCAGCTGAGGAGTTTATGATTAATAGGGACAGAAGCCTTATCGGAGTCAAGTTTCTTTCGGTAGTGAGTAGGGTACAATGTAACCGCCACTCCATCTTTCGTAAAGGTATACATGTTTTTGTATCCATCATGCTTAACCCTCCGATCAAACAACCACGGGCGACCAAGCAATAAATGACACGCAACCATCGGCACAACATCACACCATACATCATTCGAGTAACGTTTGCCAATGGAAAATTGCACCAAACACCGCATGTTCACCTTCAATGAACTCCCCTAGCTCAACCATGACAACTTGTACGATTGTGGGTGTTCTTCCGTCTTCAAGAGTAATTTCTCAACCATCTCAGTAGAAACGATGTTTTCACAGCTACCACCATCAATGATCACGTTGCACACTTTCCCCATGGCAGTGCACTTAGTCCGAAAAATATTATGACGAAGCCAATCCTCGTTTTCCACATCAGTCACATTCAACACCCGTTGAACTACCAATGCTACTCCTTGATCTGCTTACACTTCTTCAGTTTCATCACTTGAATCATCTGGTGCTTCATCATAAACGGGTGGACTATCCTCCAATAAAGCAACAACATATCGGTTGGGACACTCGGCCCTTAAATGACCAATCCCATGACATTTGAAGCACCGGGCTGACTTGTTACCTCTCAAAGCTTCCCGAACCGCACTGCATTTTTACGCCACTCGTTACTGGAACTGTAGGTGTAACCCCCTCAACCTTGCTAGGACTTCCACTACTATGATTACCCAAAAAATTCTTGTGTTGCCAACCATTCACACTCTTCTTTCATCATCATAAGTCCAGTATTGTTGCAGGTGGACAACATCTGTAATATCAGTACGCAATCCCCCAAGAAAACGGGCTACTGTTTGCTCGTCTTCTTCTGCAACATCACACTTCATCCACAAATGGTCGAACTCATCTATAAACTCCTCTAAAGACATATCCCCTTGCCTCAAACTATGATAAGCAAGAAAAGAATCCTGTCTATAGTGTTTCAGAAGAAACTTTTGCCTTAACAATTTCTTCATCTTATCCCAAGATTGAACCTTGGATTTACCCTCCCTAACCCTTTGTGTCTTAACATGTTCCCACCAAATTGAAGCATGTTTCTTCAATTTGATTGCTACCACTTTCACCTTAGTAGCATCTTTCATAGGTTTTAAATCAAAATTACGTTCAACAGTATTTAAGCAATCAATGAACTCGTCAGGATGAGACTTACCTTTGAATTCCGAGTTTCGATCTTGACACCGGTATCCTTCAAAGAGTCTTCCTCATACCTATTCTGATGTCCACGATTTCTGACAAAGGGATTGACTCCATCGTGATACTCTGTACCCTCGGAAGAATTGTCCGAATCAGAACCCATAATCGGCGATGTCCCCCCACGATTTCTGCGATTCTGAACTTGGAGTTGAAGTACCTGAACATGTCTTCTCAGATCGTCTCAATATCGCGTATATCACGCTCGCGGTGATGATCGTCTTTCGGAGGATCCGCTGCACGGCCCTTTCCACGACCACCTCTTCCTCCACGAAATCCACGCCCTCATTCGACCATCAAATCGTCCAGAGCTCTGATACCAAATGATGTAAACAAACAGAGGTTGAGATGGAACCGAACAAGAATGAACCAAGATTCAACAAAGAATAAAGTCGCAGCCTCTCTTTTCTTTTATTTAATTCATAAATCCAAAAACTAAGGTATTCCAAGCCATAATGATGTTTAAATACTCTCCTAAAACCCTAAAACGAAATAGCAAAGAAAGTACCAAAATACCCCTAAGTTAATTAAACGAAAACAGCAGCGATTAAAACATCAGCAAACTTCAGCAATTCTTCCCAACAGTTGAGGCGCCCGCCTGGCTATTTTGAGGCGCCAGCCTCGAGTCCAGAAGCTTGGCCTTAATGTTCTTCAAGTGAGGCGCACGCCTGGGTGGGAACGGGGCGGCCGCCTGGAGCCCAGTCTGTTTCTTCAGCATCAGCAGCTTGTTGTTCATCACGAGTCTTGCTCCTTTGCTCTTCATCTGCAACTGCATCATGCACGATTCTGTTTTGTTGCTGCAGAATATACTTGCTTTGATCAGAAAAATCACTCGCCTTCTCTACATGATTCTACCTTGAGTGCATCTATGCATTTCTTACATCAGTCCTTCCATTAGACTATAAGTCTAACTATGCAATTTCTATTATTATCTCGTCCCATAAAAAATTGCTTTTTTTTTTCTCTGTCCCATGCCGTAATAAATGTCACATTCGCTATTGCACGTAGCGAAAGAAATCACCTGCAATTTATCATGGATATGGGGTAGAGAGAGAGAGAGAGAGAGATGCAATGCCTATAAAAATAGAAGTTGGTTTCGACTTTCTTTTTGTTGCATTTCTTTAAAATCAGCAACTTGGCTTCAGTTACCAAAGGGTTTACATAAAACAACAGTATATTATTAAAACTAGATTATTAAAACTAGTATAACACCAGTGCGCTAAATGAACGGCTAAAAAATTTTGACAAATAAGGAGACTCAGTAATTAAAAAAGTCACTAAGCATATAATTAAAAATTATTCATAATGAAATTAACAGTAACAATTACAAAATTAGAAAATTTTCCTTTTACACAACATTTATTGTTTCATCCACAGTCTTTCCCTATTCGTCACACACTAATATATTCAACCCATCGCGAATAGTTACCCTATACAAAGCAACATATAATTGACCATTGCTGAAAACAGGTCTTTTTTAAAAACAAACCGACATATGTCAGTGATTGACCTTGACTTTTGTTGATTGTTATTTCATATGATACAAAATGAATTCTTGTCAGCATTGATGTTGGTGCTTCTAACGGGAGAAATAATTGTGCCTACAAAAAAGGCCATATAAATTAAAAAAAAACCCATAATTTTTTACCCAAAAAAGGCCACTCTAATATATAAGCCCAGCCCAGGAAAAGGGAGAGTATTAACCAAAAAATAAAATAAAATAACTGGCCATATAAATACAAAAAACCAACCCTAAACCTAATATTTTTTCCTTAACAAACCGCCCCTTTCTCTATTTTCTCTCTGCGCCGTTCTCTTCACTTTCTCTCTCTATATTCATTTCGAAGCTTCTCTCCATTCTCCTTATACAGATGAATCTCCCTACAACGGCGTTCAAAGCTCTATATATTCATGTTACTTAATTTGCGCTCTCTCTCTCTCTCTCTCTCTAACCTAAATTACAGAATCAATGGAGCCATAAAAACCTATTTTTGAGCAAGACATCTTGGATGTGCAGCCAATTTCCATGGCGATGCATGATGCACATCAATCTGAGCAAGAAGCTATACCTCGCTCGTCTGTCTCTGTTCCAATAACATCAGAGCAACTACCATCTGAAACTCCATCAATGGAGGTGCCTCCTCCATTTGAACTTATAACCGAGGAGCCTACCTCTGTTCCTTCTCCCTCGAAGGTACCTACTCCTCCACCATCTCCAATTCCACCAACTGGTGAGACATCTCCACCCGTATCCTCTGTTCCTCCCGTGGGTTCCCCAATTTCAAAGAAAAGAAAGGAACCACCCTCCATCTCCAAAGGGAAAGTTTCCAATCATTGACCTTCCAATAATAAAACCTCAGTGACAAAGGATTCATGTTGATTTAATGTATAGGTTGGGTACCAAGAAAGCCATCAATTTTGGGGCTTTCATCTTTAAGAAGATTTGTGGGTACTGTGAGTCCACTTCTAAGAAATGGTCCTTTCCTTATCCATTTCCCATCTCTCAAATCTTTGTTGCTCAAGGGGTTAAGACAGAAAAGGGTGAGCCTAGGGTGAGTGATTTTGAACGGTTAAAAGAGGCCAAAATCCTCCTAGACAATAAGCAAAGGTTTGTTGATCTGCCAATGGGAACTAAGTTTGAAGATGTGGGTCAAGATGTGACCATCCAGTCACACATCTGAGGACTCTCTCAATGCTCAACTGGAATGATGTCGAATGAATCCTTGAGATTGATACCGATCGGAAAGGATCAGAAACAATGGGTTACAACCCCTAGATAAAGAAAGCCTCATCTTTTCCTTTTTTTTCTTTATTCAATAATCAAAAACTCTAATTTTCGGATTACAATTTTAGGGCTATTTTATAGCACCCATAAAACTTGAAAAATAAGAAATAAAGTCCTAAAATAATGTCTAACCTATAAGGTAATCTATTAGGAGTCTAAAATTAATAAATCAAGTCAAAATCTACTCTAAAACCTCCTATAATTATTCTACTAAAATTAATTCCGAAAATAATAATAAAATCATAAAAGATATGAAAATTTATTCCTCCATTCATGTCTCGATCTGCATCATTCTTCCCTTCTTTGAAAAGACTCGACCACGAGTCAACATCCACAACAAGAAATTTACCCTTATACCGTCGACACACTGTATACTTACGATTGCTTTTCACTAAATCCATCCAATCCGCCCAAAAATATGTAACACAATTTTCAAATAACAATTTCGTGACAGTCTGATGACAAATCTGACCGGAGAACAACAAATTGAAAGGATCTTCATACGGATAAAAACACTTAAAGAACCCAAAATTCCTCGACAATTCATCTGATGAAAATTTTGAACAAGGTGTTTTTCGATCAACCGAGTATGACCTTTCCAATTGACAAATATCACAGTCACACATGTCAAAAATCGGAGGTTTTGACCAATCAACAAACTGATCAAAACTGTCTAATAAAACAAAGGGTGATGATGGATCATCAAAAACCCTTTCAACAGTAACGATAGATAACGGGACGCGAACTACATCTGGGTATGCCATACCTTCTATTCTCGGACTCTCGATTTCTGCCTCGATATCCCTTGAAGGATATGCAGCATTCCTGGACCCAATTTCTTGACCCTAGTTGAAGGGAGTGACCCCTTCATTAAACTCCATGTCCTCGGATGATAAATCTGAATTTGAACTCATCAGTGGATGCTCCACATGCGCCTGAAAGTTCTGGAGTTGTTGAATCTGCTTTCGCACTTCATCTACCTCAATATAACGTATGCCACGTTTGCGATGATGAACTTCTTGACTTGAATCCGCTCCACGGTTCCTTCCACGAACATCTTTTCCGCCATGAACACTACATCCTCGTTTGGCCATCAATATCGATACCCTCGTCCAGGGCTCTGATACCAAATGATGTCGAATGAATCCTTGAGATTGATACCGAACAGAAAGGATAAAAAACAATGGGTTACAAACTCTAGATAAAGAAAGCCTCAGCTTTTCCTTTATTTTCTTTATTCTATAATCAAAAACTCTAATTTTCGGATTACAACTTTCGGGCTATTTTATAGCACCCATAAAACTTGGAAAACAAGAAATAAGGTCCTAAAATAATGTCTAACCTATAAGGTAATCTAGTCAAAATCTACTCTAAAACCTCCTATAATTATTATACTAAAATTACAGTATGATACGGGACAGAAGGCAGCAACAACAGAAACAGAGGCAGGCCGGCTAGAAGCGAGGCGGGCGCCTTACCCTAGGCCAGGCGGGTGCCTGGGAGCCAGGCGGAAGGCATCAGCAGAACAGAAGCATGCGTCGAAAACAGAACAGATTTGGGCTTCAATTTTGGCTGGTGTTTGGGCTTTAAGTTTTAGGGTTTTAATGTTTTAATGAATTGTTAATTAAGGGTGTTTTAGTCTTTTCAATTAAAAAAGTGTTCTAGGGTTTTCATTAGGGTTTTCTTAATTAGTATTTATAGTTGTGTTAGAGTTTGAGAAGAGGCAGACTTTGATTATATGAAATAGAAAAAGAAAAGCTTGAAGCTTTCAAAGATTGTTTCTTGTTTATCGTTCGGTCATTCTAATTTCTAGCCTCCGTTGGCATTATTTGGTATCAGAGCTCCGGTTCAAATATCAATTGCTGAACGAGGACGCGTTGCTCGTGGTGGACGAGGTGGTCGATGGAGCAGCCGTGCAGCGGAGCCCCAAGAAGATGACCATCATCGTAAACGAAGCCTTCGCAATATCGAGATAGATGAGATACGAAGACAAATTCAAATTAAATACTCTAGAACCGCATGGATCGCGTGGTGCTTCCATCGAAGAAGGGTTCAGATTCAGTTGTTCCGGCCGAGGACAGGGAGTATCAAGAGGGGATGGATTCCTTCACCCAAAATTGGGGACATCATGACAGGTATGCAGCTAACTGTTCGAGGGATGTCGATAAGAGGATCGAAATTTCGGAGATCGAAGGCAAGGCAAATCCGAATGATTCCTTTGATTCTTGGATTAATATTGTTGGTTTCAAAGAGGGTTTTTTTTGTCGAATCACCAAGTGAGGAAAATCTTGTTGATTGGTCAAAACCCTCTCTTTTTGATGCAAATCCGAAAGATTTGATTGATTCTTGGGTGGATGATGTTGGTTTTAAAGAGGGTTATTTGTTCGAATCTTCAAGTCAAGAAAATCTTGTTGATTGGTCCAAATCACCTACTTTTGATATGTGTCATTGTGATGTTTGTTAAGTGACGACAACTGATCCTGTTTATGACAATAATTCATCTGCTGAATCAGATAAGGAGACCGTGGAAGTACTTGATAATCAAGGGGCAACCTTGGTGTGGACATTTGAAGCGGTGACCGTTGATCTTCGATACACAGATCCGTTTGACACGTATGTCCCCTGTTCTTTTGTTCGTTATATCATTCGGAAATTGATTATTGAGTTTTTTGTATCAATGCATTGGGCTGATTGGATAGATGCTGTCACAAGGGCAATGAAGTTTAGAGTTCGTCAAGGGCATCAAATTCCTTTTGCGGATGGAATTTAGATTTTTCGGGGTATCGTGGTGTTCATATCGAGGATATTGACTCGAGGACGAGTCTTTTCTAAGGAGGGGAGGATGATGCAGTAGATATGGGACAGAAGGCAGCAACAAAAGAAAAGATGCAGGCCGACTGGAAGCGAGGCGGGCGCCTCACCCTAGGCCAGGCGGGCGCTTGGGAGCCCGGCGGAAGGCTTTAGTAGAACAGAAGCATGCGACAGAAACAGAGCATATTTGGGCTTCAGTGTTGGCTAGTGTTTGGGCTTTAAGTTTTAGGGTTTTAATTTTTTAATGAATTGTTAATTAAGGGTGTTATAGTCTTTTCAATTAAAAAAGTGTTCTAGGGTTTTCATTAGGGTTTTCTTAATTAGTATTTATAGTTGTGTTAGAGTTTGAGAAGAGGCAGACTTTGATTTTATGAAATAGAAAAAGAAAAGCCTGAAGCTTTCAAAGATTGTTTATTGTTTATCGTTCGGTCATTCTAATCTCTAGCCTCCGTTGGCATTATGGAAGCTCTAGATGCAGAGATCACTGCTGCTGAAGCACTCTCCACATCCCTCATGACTCAACTGATTATTTCACAGACTCATGCTGAGAACTTAAAGTCTTTGAAGGTGAATCTCTAGAAATGTAAGACTACACTTTCTAGTCACAAGGGGGACTATTGAACAAATTTGCTTTGCTGTTTGTTTGGTATTTTGCTTTTAAACTGATTTGATCTGTAATCTCCTTAACACTGCTGGATGTTTTTCTGCATTGGTTTGTTGACCTGCAATTTTTTGTGACATCTAATCTTTATTCAGTTTTTTGTGAATGTGTCTACACATCCTCATACACATCCAATTCAGGGGGAGGTTTGAAATCTTAAAGATCTGGTAACTTGAACTATTACACAATATTTTGGGGGAAACTAGTTTCTCCCTAAGTTATAAAAAGTCCTGTTTTTTTAAACTGATCTTATATTCGTCAAATATTTGCAAGTTGAAAAAAATTGGACTTTTTATAATTTATGGAGAAACTGATTTCTCCCAAAACTTACTCGAACTATTATTGCTAAATCTTTGTTTTGACCAGAAAGTTCAAAATAGGGGGAGATTGAAAGAGTGAGATTTTAGGGAATAATGACTTCCCTAATTTGAATCCAAATGGTAAGTTTGGTAAGTAGATTTTATAACTTTCATATCAAAGATTTAGAATAATATTTGGAAAAAGACATTGTTAAATATGTACATATCTTTTATTAATTTAAATATATTTTGAATAGTACTAATGTTACTACCAAATTTATTTTCTTGTTAGTGTCAATCTTATGTTTCCTTGTGGAGTTGGATTGTATCAAATAAGGAAGCGTTTGACTAACTGAAGAACTTCTCAAAGGTGCCTATAAATACAAGACCATCAACACATTGAGAAGATATGCATCAAGAATTCATTGGAAGAAAAAACACTTTGTTCTTCACGGATTCGAGATAGCATTTAGGTTGTGAGTGAAGTTGTGTCTTACATTTGAACTCACATCTAGATTTCATTCAAGTTCTTTGTTCCACTTCTGTTTAGAATAGAAGCCTTGTTTGCTGGGACAGAACCAGTAAACGTTTAATTCTTTGTGTTCTTTATTTTATTTCGCTGCTTATTGGTGGATGTGTGAACAGTTTTAACTCACATCTGTACTCACATCCGTAATCTGTTCAGTTGAACTGATTTTCTAGCTATACTAAACTTTCAGGTTTTCGTGTGAATGACAATATCACGAGCAGACCATTCTTTCTGGCATTAGCTAGGATGACATGTATACACTTAGGTTTGACTCGTCATCTCGAGTCAATCCCTTGGCACTCATTGGTGAACGTGCTTCTTCTTCAACGTGGCATGCTCGTCTTGGACATCCATCTTCTCTGGTTTTCGGTCTTTGGTAAATCATTTCCTAAGCTAATACAGTCTCTTGGTAGGTGATTGATACACTTACTGGATATACACAAAAAGCTGAAACATGGCACATATACGTGATGTTAAGGTACGTTAATAACCTTGACGCTATTGGAGTGTTAGACTTTTGGCTTGATGCTTTCTCACCGCGACCGAATAATGTATATACATGATTTGGCGAAACAAAGAGGGGGAATCCGTATGAGTCCGTGTGTTTAATTTGGCAAAATAAAGAGTTGGAAAACATACGAGCTTTCTACTTCCTTTTAATAAGCTTCCTTGAGTGTCTATTATGGGGGATTGTTATAATTATTATTGAAATAAAGAGTAGAAAGATTTACGTGTTTTTCTAGTTTTTATAATAGATGAGTTATATTTTTTGATAGTATGAGTTATGTTTTATATTACATGTGTTATATTTTATCGGGAATGAAAAAATGAGTTAATCTTTATTATATAATTATATTTTATAATAACAAGAGTTACATGCTATCATAAAAAAATTACATTACAGTCCAATAAATTACTTTCTATAATCCAACTACATAAACCTAAACTCAATCCTCATTTGGCATGTGGAAACATAAAGTAATAATATACTACTTCCGTTCTATTTGAACTTGCAAAAAAAAAAAATCGTACATGCATGCATATTAAGGAGTATATAACATTAATGTGTTGCAAGTGTGGATAATGGGTTAAAAAAGAGAGAAAGTGGGGTAGAGAATAGGAAGTAGATAGTTGTTGTTAGTATTATCAGTGGGTCTCATTATTTAAAAAGTATTAAAAAATTCCATTTTGTGATTTTTCAATTTTAAGTGAGACAACAAAAATGATAATTTTGCAACTTCAAATAAAACGGAGGGAGTACATCAATTATTTTGAACGAAAAAATTATAGAACATAAACACACATAGTATATAAATAAATGAAAAATATATAATTGAACATTTGACGAAAGTTGATCTATGTAGTATTGTAGCCATTAGGGTACTAGACTTGTACATTAAAAAAGAACCGATTTCATTGGTCCGATTTTATTGTTTCAAATTCATAAATTATTTTTGGAGTCGGCCTGGGGAGAAATGCGTTTCTCCGTCGCGTATGGAGAAACGGGGCAACTTTTGTCGCGCGACATACTTAGCCAGTTTCTGGATATCCTTTCCAAAGCTTCTGGATATCCAGAACATTGAATATGGATATCCAGAAGCTTTGGAAAGGATATCCACAAACCAAATTGTTAGGACCTAACTATGTAAGCCACATAGTTACCATAGGTTTTGACAAAGAAATATATCATATGTTATCTGACAGCCAAGATAACATATGACATTGGACAGCTAAGACCTTGGACAGCCAAGCCATCAACTTCAATCTGCAATTCTATATATATCAACTGGACAGCTATGATTCAATCATCTCACAAAGATATCACTCAAAACCACTCATATACATTAATGTATCTAATTACATGTGTAGTATGATACTTTACATATTGCCTAAACCTTCTAGATCAAGAACTTAGCTCTGACAGCTAAGGTTCTCTCACAAAGAAAGACTTCATCCTCAACAGCCTATGATCTTCAACATCGGCGGCAATGAAGAAATCTGTGATGACCAAGATATGCCTTGCCCAATCTCTCCATACGTATGTTGCCGGCTCATCTTCATAATAATCACATGCTTGGTTGCAGATTCCGGCTAATGCATTCTCCAGTCAACAAAGGCACTAAATGCAACTCCAACATGCATTCACTCCCTTGTCTCCTTGTCTCCTCCAACGGCTATTTCCTAGCTTATAAAAGGAACTCTCCAAGATCGAAGACTCACCCCAATCTTTACACACACCCAACTTCTACAAACCTTGCATCCAAACCTTCTCAACTCCGCAACCAACAATCAAAACAATATTAAGACACTTGTAATCGATCTCGTGTGTATAAACCGATTTGTAAGAGCCCCTTAAGATCCGACTTTAAGTGGGCGGTGAGAATAGCTCAGATTAGAGCTTGATCCCTAATAGATCGTACTTATTAGGAAGAGGAGGTTCAAGGAACTTGCCTAACCAATCCTTTGTAAATCTTAACGGGAACTAGATTTAAGTGGATTGATCTCACTTGTCAAGGTTGACGGTGAGGGTGGACGTAGGAGGAGTGAACTCGAACCACCTTAAAATTCCTTGTGTTCAATTGGTATTATCACACAACACACACACACATATACACACACATACACTATTCACTTGTCTTTACATTATTTCAAACACTTTTATTCCGCCGCACATTTAACTCTAATCTTTAAAACCAAGTAACCTCTCGACAGCCTAAGATTTCACCTCACTGGCCAAACCTTAACCGCCTAACCTTTAATTTGATCTAAGCAAACAGACCTTTCAATTGGTATCGAGCTTGTCTTCACACACAAAAGTCTAACAACTTGTGAAGGATCAACTACCAACCCATCATGCCTCAACCAAGGAGAAATAATGAGAAAGACATTCCCCATATTGATGACATGTGGATCATTTGAAATATATGCATCAAAAATTAAAACATACCTTGATGCCAATAGTATTTGGAATTGGTATGCCCTTGAAAATGAAGTCATATACCCCGTATCTCGTTGATACAAATGGTGGACCTAGCAAAGTAAAATCTCCACTTGACGATTCGTAAAGACAACTAGTCAAGGCCAACCTTAAAGTCAAAAACATACTCCAAAAGAGTGTTAATGACTCTCTTGCTCAAGAAATTGCCAAGGAACCATCTCGCAAAGGCCGCTTGGGAACTCATTCATACCAAGTTCCAAAAACACACTAGTGTTAGAACACAAAACCTATACAACCTTCTTAGACAACTTGACAACTTCAAATTCTACCCCGGTGAGAAAGTAAGTGCCGCAAAACCAAGGTTTGAAGACTTGGTAAGATCCATTGCCGATCATGGTAAAACTTTTGAGAACCAAGACTTGTGTCTCAAAATATACTCCAACCTTCCTCAAGAATATGAAAAGGTAGCTTTGCCAATAAGAGAAGGCTCGAATGGAGCACCATGATCGTTGAACAATACTTTGGTAAACTTGAAGCCTATGAACTAGAAGGAATGATAAAACTTCAACCTGTTCCCTCCATTTCACAAACTCTTGCCTTAGCTGCCCAAGAAACCACCCAAAAACCAATTACCCAACAAGATATTGATTCTATGGTTCTTCTCTCCCTCCAAAAAGTAAACATTCCCTCAAATAACCTCTCCCAAGGAGATCTACCAAGCCTCATATCCATGGCCGTCGAAACACCTTGAGAGCACATAAGAAGTCCTTTGAGAGAAGCTATAGCCCATCCACCTCCGATCAAGAGAACCCTAAAAAGAAAGTTGAATGCTTCAACTGTAAAAAGCTTGGACATTACTCCTCTGACTGTCCTGAACCAAGGAAACCTAGGGAAAGTCGACGCCTAAGAAATTCTCATACTCTAAAGAGATAATTCATAGTTCAAGATGCAACCGCTATAATTGCACAAAGAAGAAGAATGAGAAGAATAAAGAGCAAGTATTGATTGCCGACTCATCTAAGTTCATGATGAGGAATGTGAGTACAAGTGACTCGAAAGTGAAGGAGAAGAAGCAATGATATGCTTGATGGCTGGAGATGATGAAGACTCGTACAATGAAGAGGATCTTGAAGCCTTAGCCGTTGCCGAGGAACTAAAACAGGTACCTCAATTTAATACCTTAAATAATGAAGAATTTAAACAATTAGTCAAGATTACTTTATTAATTCAAATAAAAAGACACCAAACCGGCTTTGCTTCATTACTCACCGACAATCTATCCCAAAGTAAAACCATTGAGAATCTTGAAAAAGCCAATCAAGGTCCGAAAGTCCAAAACCTTATGCTTGAAAAAGCCAATGAAGATCCGATGCCTATGAATTCCAAACTTCGAAACAAATGTCAATCTTGAAAAGGAAAATGAAGCCTTCGTAAAGAAGTTTAAAACCTGGAATAGTTCTGGAGAAGCCTTGACCCATTTTAGTTACAACCAAAGACTACCAAGTGACAAATCAGGAATTGGAGCTAACAACCCTACCATATACACATATACCCCTCTTACTGATGAAAGGGCAATTGACAAAATGGTTCTTGAAAGCATGAACTATGTCAAAGTCCAAGAAAATATTTATCCTATCCAAACCAAGGAAGATCTTAAGGAAAAAGGAAAAATGGATGAAGCTAGCTCCACCACACCGATGTATCAACTCCGCATAGCCCCACTCACACCGACAAAAATCATATAGCCATTCTAAAACAACAAAAGGAAAAGGAGAACAAGCAAGCAAAGGTAAATACATATGGCAAAAGAAAGGAATCAAGGAGCAAATTAAGGAGAACCAACCAAGACATGACAGATGCCAGAGGTCTCCTAGACAACCAAGACATGGTGGACAAAGCAGAGGTTCCCTAGACACCAAGATATGGTGAACAGTGAGGTCTCCAAGACAAAGCAAAGATTCTATGATCATCACTCATATGCCAAACCTCAAAGACCTAACTGGCCATTCTCTAATGGAAGAAACCATGCCCAACACTGATACCTCTCCTAGATCATCTCATAATTCCCAAAGCCATTCTCAGTTTCATAACCAAAATCTATTCTCTTCTCCCAACCAATTCCTTAATCAAACCCAACCTATTGCTCCCACTCCCTATATGTTGCAAATCATGGGATATTATAATGCCCTAAACCAGTACTTTGGAAAGAGAGCAATGAACAAAGCTAGGGGACCAAAGACATTCTAATCCTTTGGACCCAAAAGAATAAAGGGTACCATAAATGTATTTTGTTGTTTTGTAGGAACCTAGGAAAGGAATATGGTACTTGGACAGTGGATGCAGCAGACACATGACTTACAACAAGGAGTGGCTACAACAATATGCCCCCAAAAATGGTCCAAATGTAACTTTTGGTGACAATTCTCAAGCCAAAGTCAAAGGATCGTGAAACCTTGTTACTAAAGATATTATTTTCACTAATGTATCTTATGTAGAAGGTCTCAAGCACAATTTGATTAGCCTTAGTCAGATTTGTGATAAGGGATATCATGTTGAATGTTCCAAGGACCACTGCATTGTCAAGGATGTCAACAACAAATCAATCCTCACTGGAATAAGAAAAGGCAATCTCTACTGTCTAAACCTTGAAATTGTGGATTCCTCGATGCCCATTGCCTTCTCTCCTTCGGTCAATCCGACATGTCTTGGTTATGGCACAAAAGATTAGCTCACCTAAACCTAAAAAGCATCTCAAAACTAGCCAACTCCAACCTAGTAAAAGGCCTACCCAAAATACTCCTTCAAAAAGGACAAGTTATGCAAAGCTTGTCAATGTGGAAAACAAAAGAAAACCTCCTTCACCGCCAAAACCAGACTAGATACCTCTAAACCTCTTCAACTTCTTCACATGGACCTTTTTGGACCTATCGTAACTAGATCTCTTGGTGGAAAGAGATACTCTCTTGTTGTAGTTGATGACTACACTAGATTTACTTGGATCATCCTCCTTGAATCCAAAAAGGATACTTTGGAACAACTTGTCAAATTGTTCAATAAAATTCAAAACCAAAAGAGTTTATCCATCATCAAAATTAGATCGCATCATGGTAAGGAATTTGAGAACACCGGTGTTGAAGAATACCGTGATCAAAAAGGGATTGAGCATAACTTTTCGCTTCCTAGAACTCCTCAAAGAAATGGAGTTGCGTAGAAGAAAGAATAGAACAATTTGTGAGGCAAAGAAGATCTATGCCTGCCGTAACACAACCTTCCCAAATATTTTTGGGGTGAAGCAAGTAACCACCGCTCGTCTATGTTCAAAACAAAACCCTCATCAACAAGTTTCACTCCAAGACTCCTTATGAACTTTGGAATGGAAGAACACCAACCATTTCATACTTCCATGGCTTTGGAAGTAGATGTTTCATACACAACAACGGGAAAAATAATCTTGACAAATTTGATTCAAAGAGTGATGAAGGAATTTTCCTTGGATACTCCAATACAAGCAAAGCCTATAGAGTTTACAACAAAAGAAGACTTGTTGTAGAGGAATCAATTCATGTAGACTTTGATGAAAATAATGACCAAAGTCACACTGAACTTTGTGATTTTGATGAAGCTGTGGGCAACTCAGATAACCTTCCTGAGGTTTCTCCTGTTCATGACCCCTCTTGTCTCATCCCTGAAGAAGATTCACCTTCCCTTCCCTATATAGTGCCCGAGAGACACAAATAAACAATCAACTTTGCCTCGACACCTATGAATCCTCTCTCAACAAAGAATGGTGCATCCGATACCATGATGCATCAATTAACCTTCCTTCATCCAAAAATCAAAATCCCCTTGAAGAAGACCCTATCCAATTTGATAACAACTCCCCTCAATCAATTCCTCAACCTGAAACAATTACCCACATTATCCCTCCAAACAAAAACATCTATATAGATCTGCCTATACACAAAATGGACATACCACCTAACATGCCTGTTCTTGACTCTCTTTTGAGTGCCTTCATCCCCCAAATTGAACCCAAAAAGATAAATGAAGCTCTCCAAGACCCGCATCGGATAGAAGCAATGGAGGAAGAGCTAGAGCAATTTGAAAGAAACAAAGTTTGGAAGCTTGTTCCTAAGCCAAAGAACCAAACTGTCATAGGAACAAGATGGGTGTTTAGGAATAAAATGAATGAAGAGGGTGTTGTAATAAGAAACAAAGCTAGACTGGTTGCTCAAGGATACGTAGGCAAGAAGAAGGCATTGATTATGATGAGACTTTTGCACCAGCTTGCAAGACTTGAAGCTATAAGGCTATTTCTTGCCTATGCCTCATTTAAGAAAATGAAAGTGTTTCAAATGGATGTTAAGAGTGCCTTTCTAAATGGAATCCTAAATGAAAAAGTGTTTGTTTCTCAACCTCCTGGATTTGAGCATCCCAAATTTCCCGATCATGTATATAAATTGGACAAAGCACTATATGGACTTAAACAAGCACCAAGAGCTTGGTATGACACCCTATCCAGATATCTCCTTGGTAAAGGATTTACCAAGGGCCATATTGATAACACTTTGTTTATCAAAAAATATGGAGATGATCAGTTGCTCATCCAAGTCTATGTTGATGACATCATTTTTGGATCATCAAATGAAGACTTGTGCACCGAATTTGGGAATATTATGAAGGACCGGGGCTTTGAAATGAGCATGATTGGTGAGCTTACATTCTTTTTGGGCCTTCAAGTCAAGCAAATGGAGGAAGGAATATTCATCAACCAAGCTAAATATACAAGGGACATGATCAAAAAGTTTGACATGCAATCTTCTTCACCTGCTAAAACTCCACCGTCAACCACAACCAAACTTCATGCCGATCCCGATGGCCAAAGTGTAAATCCAACACTTTACAGGAGCTACATTGGATCCCTTCTCTATGTAATGCCTTCAAGACTCCGACATTATGTTTAGTGTCTGTCTTTGTGCTAGATTTCGTGCAAATCCCAAGGAGTCTCATCTCTCTCGTGTCAAGAGAATTCTCGAGATATCTCAAAGGAACCCCGATTATGGATTGTGGTATCCTACCGAATCCCCATTTTCTTTAATTGGATTCACTGACTACGATTATGCAGGGTGTAACCTAGATAGAAAGTCCACAAGTGGTGGATGCCAATTCATTGGATCTAGAATCATTTCATGGTCAAGTAAAAAGCAAACCTCAGTAGCCACCTCAACAGCTGAGGCTGAATATATTGCTGCTGGTTTGTGTTGTTCACAAATACTTTACCTCAAAAGTCAATTACAAGATTTTGGAATTGATCTGTCCAACATCCCAATCTTTTGTGACAACTCAAGTACCATTGCCATGACAGAAAACCCTGTCCAACACTCAAAGACAAAGCATATTGAGGTCAGACATCACTTCATCAGAGACCATGTTGAAAAAGGAAACATTAGTCTTGCTAAAGTGTGTACTGAAAATAATGTCTCTGACATCCTAACAAAGGCTATGGATGAGAAAAGATTTGAGATGTTGAGAGCAATGCTAGGCATGATTAATCTACCAAAATAAATCAAAGGGAAAAACTCTTATTCATTGGAACCAAACATGTTCTATGGCTGCTGTCAACAACACTGTCTGACAGCTAACCTATTTCTCAATACAAAAGCTTCTTACCTATCAAACCAAACTTCATTCCTACATTACAGAAATTCAAACACCATAAAAACAACCATAAACCCATAGTACCAAAAGCTTCATCAACCCTCCTTCTCATCTCAACAAACACCTCTGAAAAGCCTTGACAGCCTAAGGACCGTCCAATCCTGTTTATCCCATAGCTGATCTTGGAAGCAATCATCCCCATATCCTCTATCACTATGAATAATGTCTGGAGCTTGGTATGCACTCTCTTTGATATCTCCATATCTCTCCAACCAAACAGGGTGCCTTTCCATGAATGGATCAATTGCAGAGGTTGAGAACTGCAAAGAAGGACAGACCCTCCTTGGCCACCATTCTTCAACTGCATTATAGGGAGGATACTCACTAAGTGGTGAGATAAAACTGAAGGTACCTGAAGAGTTTGCACTTGCCTCGTGCAATGATAGCTTGATCGATCGAGGACCTTCATCCTCCTCACCATTTAGAGCAGCTGACTCAAACACTTGAGAAATTGAGAAAACAACTTCATATAGACTTTGGAAGGAGAACTTTGCACTCCTGCAAAGTTTATCTCCAGTTCCTTCAAGAACCTTTTGGCTAAGAGTTAGAGAATCCTGGTGACAGGTGAATTCCTTGACAGCTATGAAATCAGGTTGACCAATTTTTGTGTCAACCTTAATCCTTTCATCACCGCCAAGCTTCACTAGCTCTCCCAAGGTATAAACCCTTTCAACTTTGTCCTTAACTCGGCCTACTTGACTCTCCTTCTCTCTCCTTTCTTGACAGCCTTAACCTTAGCCGTCGACCACTGGTTCCCCCTTCAACTATCTTAGCCTTACCCTTACCTTTTGCTCTCTCTCTTAACCTATTCTCCTCACCTTCCAAAAGTGCTAATCTCTCCTCCTCCCAAAACTTTCTTCTTATCTCTCTCTCCTTCATCTCCTCCTCCTTATTGGGATCATCTTTGAGTATTTGATCCACCTCCCGCTCCAAACCTATATCAGTTTGGAGCCTATATGACGTAAACTCCCTCTCAAACCTTGCCTCTCTTGTTTCATCTACCCTTGGACTTTGAAAAACAAGTCTCTTTGCAGCCTTAGCCATTTTGCTAGGACTCGAACTTTGAAACAAGTCTTCCCATTTCTCTATGAATGAAATGAATTTGGTAAATTTCTTCATCCGAATCATTTCCTTATATAGCCAAATTCAGTTTCCACCAAATTAGAGGCAATGATCATTCAAAATAGACTTGGCTGGTAATTAAGTCTGACAGCTATGAATTTGGTTCTTGCCAAATCGAGGATGTTTTGGAACTTGCCACTAACATATATCTATTAATGACTCTGTTTATTCACTCGAAATTTCGCCTTTGTGTACGGAAATAACTCCCATGTTTTATGGGAAGTTATTGTACAAGTAATGAGTGGAGACAAATATCACTTTGTTCATGAACAAGCCTCCTCTTAAATGCAAAATTTTAACCGTTGCAAGAACTCCACGTATTAGCCGTTGAACTCCACCAATCCCCATATCAAAACTATCATTTAACCTTGCGATTTAATCCCTCGCTTAAACAATCACTATTCTCCCTTCCAAATTCATTCTTTAATTCCCTCTGTTCTTTTTCTCATAAACCCTAAATCTCTCTCGTTCTAAAGTTCAAACATGTCTTACCCTCAAGCCCATGGATACTACATCAAACTGAGTTCTATGAGCACAATGTTGGAGCTCTCATCAAAGAACTCTTGGAATCCAATCATCTTTGCACTATGATGGAAGCTCAACCTCCTATCTATGAGAAGTCGTGCAGAGAAATTTTTATGAAAGGAGAAAGACTATCATCCGGGGCAATCAAAACCATCATTGAAGGTACTGAAATCAATGTGACCCCCAAGATTGTGTCCAAGGTTTACAACATTCCCATCAAAAGCAATGGTATTTCAAATCTCTGGAATAGAAAGGACAACAACCTGGAACCCTTCTACAAAAGGTTCTTTGACAAACCAAGTCGTAATTATCTATTGGTTCAGACAAACCAATCAAAAGAAGGACCTTGATTTGTTCAAATCAACCCTAATGGATGTTGTGATCAAAGGGTTTGATGGAAAGCAATCATCATTTGATCAAATAAGTCCCAATGAATGGAAGCAAGCCCTAAGTTTGATAACCAAAGAAGTTAACTGGAGTGTTGCCTTACTTCACAACTTTCAATTAGCCATATCTCCCTCTCCTTGGAAATACAAGAAACAAAATCCAAGGATGAACAATTTCAGCATTCATGAGTGGAATTCTCCATCATATTATTCCAAGGTTGAATCCTCCCTTAAGGATGAGTGGCTTGAGTCTGCAGCTTTAGTATCAACCGTAAGCTTCAATTTGAGCACCTTCAAACCGAAGGGCAAGAAGAAATTAGAGCTTGGGGACACTGAGAATTTTGATGAAGCCTCTCAAAGATTGAAAGAGAAAACCGAGAAGGATATGAAGATAGGGCAGGGATTGGTGAACATGGTGAATGATAAAAGAGCCAAGAGAAAGCATGACAAAGGTGTTGTCATAAAAGAAAGAGCTCAAGAGACTTCCCAAGCCAAAATCAAAAGAAGAAAAAGCCTAGCCAAGATGAAGAAAACAGAAAGGGAAAGAAGCTTAGTAAAGGAAAGCAAATTCAAGAGGAGATAGCCAGTTGAGCAAGAAAGTACTCAAGAAACTGACAAAGGAAAGATGGTAGCCGAGGAACATGCCGACAGGTGAAGAGACTCGCCGATCCTATCTACAAGGATATTGATGAGTATGATGGTGAAGAAGAAGAAATCCCCGATGCCGTGTATGCTTGGTGAAGCTCAAGGTGATGAGTTTGATGAAGATATGAGAAGAGCCGTTGCCGAGTCACTAATGGAAGTGAGGACAGCTAAGGTTGGACAAATCATTCGGGACAGCTATGGAAGCTTCATCCCCGATAGCCTAAGGTTGTCTCAAGTACTGAAACCCCATCCAAGGTAATCTCTAAGCCTTCTCCTACTCTCGCATTTCTCTAGGAAGAGAAAAACAGATATAAATGCTCCCCCATCCAAAAAGTTGAAACCAACCACTCCTCAACCCTCCTCATCCAAAGACCAATCTAGTTCACCTCATGACTCGTGGCTCAAGGCATCCTAAATCTTAATCCCTCAAACATTAGTCCAAATGAGCCAAGTGTTGAAAAAGATAGGGGAATAGCTCTAGCTCGAAAAGGATGAGCCTCGTTAAGGGGGAATAAAAGCCCTATGTCTCCCATTCTCGACAGCCTATCCTCTCTCAAGTCAAGAATCTCCTCTCGAGCAGCCCTCGATCCTTCCCCCATCCCCGAAAACATTTTCAAGGCTTCAAGGACTTTCCTTAGAGGATCCCATGCATGTCCCCGCTGTTATCTATTACTTAAGACAAGTGCTAACAGAGGAAGAAACCCAAAAAGCCTTGAAACTTATCAAACGAGTAGATTTGGCCAAGAAAGCAACCATTCCTGCACCTGAAACCATTCCTGCACCTGAAACCATTCCTGTACCTGAACCCATTCCTGAAACTGAACCTCAACCCATTCTTGAGCCTGAACCTCAATCCGGTCAAGAATCTCAATTTAAACAGAGTGAAACCGATCAAAACCAAGAAACCGTTGA
Organism: Adenophora triphylla var. japonica; assembly: GCA_022495995.1. Taxonomy (NCBI): domain Eukaryota; kingdom Viridiplantae; phylum Streptophyta; class Magnoliopsida; order Asterales; family Campanulaceae; genus Adenophora; species Adenophora triphylla. The sequence continues at coordinate 61,930 of JAFEMH010004217.1, read as the reverse complement.
TCCCTCCCTTGAATCTCGAAATCCTTCCCACTTATGAACCTTGGATTTTAGATTGTGACATTGATTTTTCCTTCCCAACTATCATGGCTGCCCACCAAAGATTGAAGGATATTTCCCATTTCCCTGAAATTGCCAATCCTCACCTAGTCTCCAATCCTTGGCTGTTAAGCAAAAATTCCATTATGATTCATGCAAGGAATAGATGTGGCCTCATAGTCTTTGCCCACGAGGAATGGAAAAAGTACGTAATAGCTCTTCCCAACTCCTTCTTTCACAAAGCCCCCTTATTACCCAACTTCATGGATATCTCTACCATAATAGATTGGGAAATGCCGTTCTCCCAGCTCCTCCTCTCTTCAAATATCAATGAATGCATTTATATGCCTTCATCCCCGGTGTATGCCCCCGTGCGTTGAGCTTGCCAAAGAAATGTATTGGAGGATTTGCCTCAATAAATCCATTATCATGGCTGTCATTACAAGACCAAGCCTCGACAGCCTATGTTCCCCCTTCATCTTCGCATTACCCTCTTCTTTCATCCCCCTAAACACAAGATCTCTCCAATCCAACCTTCCTCCAAACTTCAATCCTTCAACTTTTGTGCCCCCATATCATGTGACCATTACGTACATGCAAAGATTTACAAGGTCAATGATAACCAAGATGAGACACATTTTGGAAGCCTCAATCGTGTCAAAATTCGAGAGGAAGGCCTCCAAAAGAAAGGCCATTGAATCTCGATGAAGAAGCCGTGAACTCCGGGAAAAAGAGCCTCCGGTGCCGCTCCAAATGTTATTGTGTCAAGTGATGATGAAGATAGTGCTCCCGTGATGAAACAAAGATCAACTCTCAACCTCTACCGTTCTCACTGTCTCAACCGATCCACCTCAAACTCAACAACCCATCACTCTTCAATCAAACCCCTTCTTTTCTAACCTATTTGCAGGAACAAGGGGTCAAAGCTCAAAACCAAAGAAGGCTCCCTTACGGGGTACTATGAGATTGAGAAATGATGAAGAGCCCTTGTCCAAAGTCGTTCTCAAGGAAAGGCAAAACCAATCCTTCACCTATGATGATGAGATGAGTGGGAATGGAACAATGAAATGTACTACAGAGGTGTTGAGGACAAGATGAAGAGAGTGCTACTTGCGTAAAGAGAGGAGATCCTTGCAAAGAAGAAGAGAAAGAGATGAATTTTCTTAAGAAAATATTATGTCTTTTTGGATAAGTCCTCTTTTAAATCCCTACCTTTAATTCCCGCTTTTAAAAACATTGCTTACTTTGGATAATATGTTTGTTTTAAAGACTCGCTTGATTGAATCAAGAAGATTGTTCTCATCTTCATTGGTATATTCATTCTTGAGTATCTTGCAGTGTTATATCTTTATTAGATATATTACTTTGCCAAAAAGGGGGAAATTGTTAGGACCTAACTATGTAAGCCACATAGTTACCATAGGTTTTGACAAAGAAATATATCATATGTTATCCGACACCAAGATAACATATGACATTGGACAACTAAGACCTCGGGACACCAAGCCATCAACTTCAATCTCGCAATTCTATATATATCAACCGGACAAATTTATGATTCAATCATCTCACAAAGATATCACTCAAAACCACTCATATACATTAATGTATCTAATTACATGTGTAGTATGATACTTTACATATTGCCTAAACCTTCTAGATCAAGAACTTAGCTCGAGCTAAGGTTCTCTCACAAAGAAAGACTTCATCCCTCAATGCCTATGATCTTCAACATCGCAAAGAATGAAGAAATCCCGTGATGACCAAGATATGCCTTGCCCAATCTCTCCATACAGATGTTGCCGGCTCATCTTCATAATAATCACATGCTTGGTTGCGCATTCCAGCCTAATGCATTCTCCACCAACAAAGGCACTAAATGCAACTCCAACATGCATTCACTCCCTTGTCTCCTTGTCTCCTCCAACGGCTATTTCCTAGCTTATAAAAGGAACTCTCCAAGACTGAAGACTCACCCCAATCTTTACACACACCCAACTTCTACAAACCTTGCATCCAAACCTTCTCAACCTGCAACCAACAATCAAAACAATATTAAGACACTTGTAATCGATCTCGTGTGTATAAACCGATTTGTAAGAGCCCCTTAAGACTGACTTTAAGTGGGCAGTGAGAATAGCTCAGATTAGAGCTTGATCCCTAATAGACTGTACTTATTAGGAAGAGGAGGTTCAAGGAACTTGCCTAACCAATCCTTTGTAAATCTTAACGGGAACTAGATTTAAGTGGATTGATCTCACTTGTCAAGGTTGACAGTGAGGGTGGACGTAGGAGGAGTGAACTCTGAACCACCTTAAAATTCCTTGTGTTCAATTGGTATTATCACACAACACACACACACATATACACACACATACACTATTCACTTGTCTTTACATTATTTCAAACACTTTTATTCCGCTGCACATTTAACTCTAATCTTTAAAACCAGTTAACCTCTGACAGCTAAGATTTCACCTCAGCTGTCAAACCTTAACTGCCTAACCTTTAATTTGATCTAAGCAAACAGGACCTTTCACAAATATTTTTTCTGGATATCCTTTCCAAAGCTTCTGGATATCCAGAACATTGAATATGGATATCCAGAAGCTTTGGAAAGGATATCCAGAAACCAAATATTTTTTCTGGATATCCTTTCCAAAACTTCTGGATATCCATATTCAATGTTCTGGATATCCAGAACTGATGAAAGTGATATCCAGTTGTTGTGGCTAAGTATGTCGCGCGACAAACGTTGCCCCGTTTCTCCATAAGCGACGGAGAAACGCGTTTCTCCCCAGATTTTAGCTTATTTTTGCACATCCCTAGTAACCTGAATGCGTGCTGACCTACTTCTGGTTAATTCACGGTGATGATCAGCGATGTAAGGCAGGAGGACGTCGTCGACGACGTTTCTTAGGATCTTGAATCGGACCATGCTTAGTCAAAATTCGGCGGTGACCGTAGTTGTGATCAGGGGAAGCTAAGCTATTTCTGCAATTATGAATCAATTTTCTTGACTTCACTTGACAGACATCAAATAACCTAGCCATTTGCTGACCACCTGAGAAAGAGAGCATTAATCAGAAATGACTATTTATTTGTACGTACTATTATATACTATCATAGTAAAATCACACTTCGACTATTTCTTGACTTAAAATGGATCATTTGTGTCTTCTGGCCGTTTAATAATTCAATAACTTAATTATTCGGAGTTTTGCCTTTATCAGTAAACATTTTTCTATATTTGATTAAGGCCGGTCAAATTTCATTTTTATTTATTGTATTTTAAAGGTACTTTTACTTTAATTATTTATATTTTTGTATTACCATAAAATTCATATACTTTGGAAAGCCTAACATATATCCTGGTTCCAAAATCGCGAATTAGAATAGAGATTGGGCACAAATTTAGAATCAGTATGATATAGGTTTTTCATAATATAGTGATTTTTAATTTTTTTAAAAAAGAAAACAAAAATACAATGATTAAAAATGAACGAAAATTAAATTTGGCCATAGTGGTCGTACATATATACATGATACGTACATCTAAGTTTTTTGTGTACATCTATGTTTTTTGTGTTAGACAATATCTTACGATAAGCACAACAATAAGAGAAAAGAATTACAATATATTGAAATAAAATTGACAACTTAAAATTAGATAAGGAGAAAATCATAGGTTTATCGTTTTAATGTGGTACGAGTCGTGTGTAACACACCCTCTTTACGACAAATTCACTCCCTCACAGGGTAAAACGAACGAATCGGACTATTATCTCATACTAGAATCTCCGACAAATCACACTATGCTTGGACAAAATTACTATTAATAAATTTCTTGTAGGCCAAAGAAAAAAAGATGAACAAATTGCAAAGGGGAGGAAGAAGATTGATGAAAAAATTGTTTTCATTTGTTTTGGGTTTCTCTATTTATAAATTCAATAAATGATGAATTACCAATTAATTCTTATGTTAATACGGAAGTCATTACCTTATATTTATGGAATTTAATTTCACACTTTGTAACCCCTAATCCCAAGGTAATTATCTCTATTTATCACTCACTAATTTAGGAATTATAAGGCATAAATAGGCCAAAATTTAGGGAGAAACGCGTTTCTTCATAAGTTATGGAGAAACGGGTATCCAGAACCTTTTGAAAGGATATCCAGAAATTTTGTATTGGCCATGACCTTAGCTTGGGCAATTCTAAATTTCTGGTTATTCATTTTGAAAGTTTCTGGATATCCAGAACCTTTTGAAAGGATATTCAGAAATTTTTGTATTAGATATCTAGAACCTTTTGAAAGGCTTCTGAATATCAATATTAAATGCTCTGGATATCCAGAACTCTTTGAAAGTGATATCCAGAATCTATTTAAGTTGATATCCAGAAAGTTGGTATGTGTTGGTCCCATTCTAACATAACTTCTGGATATCATGATCAAAGGGTTCTAGATATCCAGAACCTTTGAGACTGATATTCAGAACCTTTGAAAAAACACTTTTCTCCATAACTTATGGAGAAACGCGTTTCTCCGGAGACCTACTCCATAAATAGTGGGGTTAAATTTTAAAATTTATATTTTCAACCTACCAATTTTGAGTTATTATATCTTTCTCATCCAATCTCAAATTGGATATCTAGATATACTATTTTAACGTTCACACATAGTACAACATGAACCCATAATAATATTTGTCAAACGACAAACGATTTATGTAAGTAAAATACACAATTTTCTTCACAAACGACACATTTTTCCAACATTTTGTTTCCCAATTTTAATAGACACCCAATTGATCGAATTCAACCACACCTCTAAATTTCTAAATTAACATGTAAGATTGAGAAATTTACCCGGATACAATGAGACGGAACGTTCTTGTGGTCGTACACTACCTGAAAGAAAGATTAGTAGTACTAGTATGATAGGAATGAGTCTTGCTACCAAACTCCTCCCCATGGATCTTCTTTTGTAGCTTCACAAGTATATTGTATTGAGAGAATTTACAAAATTTATAAGGATGAAGAGGCCTTTAGTATGTGGTTGCATTTAGATTGTTACCTAGACTTACCACATTAGTCAACGAAGACTAAGACTAATTCTGAGGTCTTTGACGATGGGACATGATCCTGCCTTATATTACACAAAATTTGGAACCGCGTTTCACTAAGCTAGTCGTCGCAATGGTCGTCATCTTATTTTTTTTTTTTTCTTTTTGAGAATTGTACGATTGAGATCAACGATATCTTTCATTAGATCTTAAATCTCGAGATCACCCAATATCCAAAAATATTGGTATGAACAAGTTTGTCAATTGCTACAACGCTGCAGCAATTTGCACCAACTAACAGCTCCATTTACATCTATTTCAAGATAATAATTTTATTTGTCCTAAATAGATAATCTCGTTTTTTAGTTGATATGTTGAAATTATTAAGCTTTCAAAATTGCCCACAAAGAAACGAGAGAGAGAGAGAGAGAGGATGGAAATCCAAAAGGAAGAAGAAGGCGAGGGGAAGATGAGAGAAGAGCAATGGAGTAAGAATTAAATTTTATTAAAGGTAATAAACTTTATTAAAGGTAATGATGTCGGTAAAATATATTATTAAAATGTTATAAACCATCCACTATGGTAATCCTTGGTAAATAAAAAATTGGTTCTTATACGTCACATCACTGCCAAATAACGTAAAATTCAAGGAGAAACGCGTTTCTCCTTACTGTATTGTATGGAGAAACGGGTTTTTTAATATTCATAAATCTTCAAAATGAATATTTAAAAACCTTCAAAATGAATATCCAGAAAATCAAGGTCAAGGCCAAAGCCAATAAGCAATTTCTGGATATGCACCTAACACATTTCTGGATATACATTCACATACTTCTGGATGTGCACCTAACACATTCCTGGATTGCCAGTTTAAAGTTTCTGGATATTCATTTTGAATGTTTCTGGATATTCATTTGAATGTTTCTGAATATTCATTTGAATGTTTCTGGATATTCATTTCTGGATATTCATTTGATGATTTCTGGATATACATTTGAAGGTTTCTGGATACTCATTTTTTGGAAAAACACGTTTCTCCATAACTTATGGAGAAACGCGTTTCTCCGAAAACCTACTCGCCAAATAAATAACTAATTAAATAAAGAGTAGGTCTGCTGAGAAACGCGTTTCTCCATAACTATGGAGAAACGCGTTTTTAATAGCCAGAAGCTATACGTTTGATAACCAGAAGAAAAATTCTGGATATCAGTCTCAAAGGCTTCTGGATATCCAGAAGCTTTGGAACGGATATCGAGAAGCCTTTGGGCGGATATCCAGAAAAAATAGATTTGAAGCCAAATCCAAAGCCAAGACCAGAAATTGCTTATTGAAGGTTTCTGGATATCCAGAAACCTTCAAATGTATATCCAGAAAACATCAAATGAATATCCAGAAACATTTTGAAAGTTTTTGGATATCATTTTGAAGGTTTCTGGATATCACTTTCATAAGCTTCTGGATATCCTTTCAAAGGGTTCTGGATATCCAGAACCTTTGAGACTGATATCCAGAAGTAACCATGGGACAAGGTCATGGCCAATACAAAAAATTTTTGAATATCCTTTCAAAAGGTTCTGGATACCCGTAACCCGTTTCTCCATAACTTATGGAGAAACGCATTTCTCCCTAAATTTTACGTTAAATAAATAAGAAACACACGAAAATATCTCAGCCTTTAAAATGGATGAAATCATATTTCAAAGACGAAAACTGGTACTCCCTCCGTCCCGATAGAACCTGGACTGTTACTGTTTGCCCGAAAATTAAAAAAAAAGCTAGTGAAGAAAATGTTGTGAGCATAAAAAATAAGGTTGGAGAGAGAAAGTGGGATAGGAAATAATGATTTAATTGGTGTTATAAATATAAAAGTAAAGTAGGAGAGAGTTTAGTGGGTGAAATAGTAAAGATTTTTTGTCATTTTAGGAAATGTGCAATTTGTAATGGGACGCCCAATGAAAAAAGTGTGCATATTATAACGGGGCGGAGGAAGTATTTGTTTGTGAAAAAAAAATAGTTTAAAAAAATCTTATTTATAAAAAAAAACAATTAACTTAAGAAAATTGAAAACGACAACTACTGCAATAAGAGAGTCGATTTCCACTCAACAAAGTCTATAAAATTCCGGTTAATTGCAATTCAATCATCTTCCTTTCATACACTTTGAGAACAAAATATGAAAAAATATAAACACTACTCCCTCCGTTCGGGACCAAGGGTCCTCAGAAGGGGGTTGGATTTCACGCTTCTTAGATTTTTTTTAAAAAAATAAATAAAAGTTAAATGTGGAATAAGGAATAGTAGTTAATAATTGTTTTTTTTGTAAATATATTAATTTTATAAGGGTATAATTAATGATTTTTATATAATATGGGATAAAAAATAGTAGTTAATGATTGATTTTTTAATAGGAGAGAGAATGGGTGGGAGGAATAGTAAGTTAATAATTAATTTTTTTTTGTAAATATGTTAACTTTATAAGGGTATAATGAATGATTTTTTTGTAAGTATATTAAATTATAAGAGTATAAATATATTAAAAAACTTGTCATTTATAAAAAGGCACTCTTAATTTGGGATGAACAAAAAAAAAAGTAGAACTCTTGATCTAAAACGGAGGAGGAAGTATTATTTAGTCAAACTTAGTGTGCGGTGATTTTATCCGTATGATGACTATTATGAAGAATAAAATGCATCTACACTGTACTTTTAAATATATGCACTTGTTATACACAAAATACAATTTAAAACTCGTTTCTGTTTTTAATAGGCATTGCATTTGACATTTTTTTTTGAGTAGGTCTGCTGAGAAACGCGTTTCTTCATAACTATGGAGAAACGTGTTTTTAATAGCCAGAAGCTATATGTTTGATAATCAGAAAAAAATTTCTGGATATCAGTCTCAAAGGGTTCTGGATATCCAGAAGCTTTGGAACGGATATCCAGAAGCCTTTGGGCGGATATCCAGAAAAAATAGATTTGAAGCCAAATCCAAGGCCCAGGGCCGGCCCAAGGGGTGGGTCAGAATGGGCGATCGCTTAGGGCCCACGCTAGCTAGGGGCACAAATTTTATGTCCAGTATATTGTATAACACTTGTATTTTTATACTAATATTAAATATTAGTTCAAAATAATTTAATAAGTAATGTGTTGATTTGATGATAAATGTGTTGATTTGATTGTAAATGAGCAATAACTAAATAGCTAAATAGGAGATAAGTTTGAGCTCGAATAATTGAGGCCCCAATTCTAAGTTATCTTTACAAGTCTTATAAATTTATTTTTATTTGTATTTTATCTCTAAACTATAAGATTAAATTTTAAGTATTCATATTATTCTATATATAATATTTTCTATCTCTTAACATACTATATAATATACAGTAAATAGTGGAGTATGTGTTGTAAGTATGAAAAGTAAAGTAATAAAAAAAAAGTTGGGTAGTAAATACTAATTGGATTGTTGTTGTGAGTATGACAAGTAAGTTTGAATAAATAATTACTATCAAGTTTTCATTTTTAAATTATAACAATTGTTTGAGAAATTCAAAAGAGAAAGAAGTAACATTTATTATGAAACGGGAAGTATGTTTAAAAGGTTCAAAATCTTAAGATCTAATATATTTATTTTGAATCATAATTTTATTTATATATAACTCATAGAAAATCATAATTTTCTTTTAATCTATTTATAGATTATTGATTATGGTTTTATAACCTTGCATTTGTTGTTATCTACAATTCAATTCAATGCATTTATATTTATATTTATCTATAAATTTATTAATTATAAGTTTAAATTTTAGTTTTACATAACATCTCTCTTGGTTCCCTTTAACTGGATCAAATAAAATAAATAAATTTGTCATACATAATCTCTGTTTCATATTTATTGTTTTCATCTATTTACAGTACTTCTTTTTTAATTTCATCTTGCGTAATCGATAAATATCTTTCAAATTTGAAGAAATAAAGTATTTTTTCTAAAATTCCATTGTAATTTTTTTTATCTATAACATTACCATATCAATTATAAATATTTTCATATTTAATTTACACACATATTCTCAATTTGTAAATGTTAGTTTAACTTTTTTTCTTATTGATTAAAGCGAGAAAAAAATATAACGAATAATTAAATAGAATAAAGTTATAAAAATTTGAACAACTAAAGAACATATACTCCCTCCGTCCCGTTCGAAAAGTCCCAAAACCAACCTCGCACGCAAATTAAGGAAAATGATGTAGGAAAGAGAAAAAGTTTAAATGTTGTGAGTATGAAAAATTAAATAGGAAAGAGAATGAGTGGGAGGAATAGTTAGGAGAGAGAATGTTGTGAGTGTAAAAGTAAAGTAGGAGAGAGAATGAGTGGGTGAAATAGTAATAAAAACTTTTCTTTTTGGGAAAGTGTCTTTTTAAATGGGACACCCAAAAAGAAAATTTGTGACTTTTCGGGCGGGACGGAGGAAGTATACATTATCAAATTATACTATAATACTATTTTTAATGATTTATAGATATATGTGTACCTATATAAAGTCATTAGGGCCCATTATTTAGTTTCGCCCCGGGCCTACGAAATGCTAGGAACGGCCCTGCCAAGGCCAAGACCAAAAATTGCTTATTGAAGGTTTCTGGATATCCAGAAACCTTCAAATGTATATCCAGAAACCATCAAATGAATATCCAGAAACATTTTGAAAATTTCTGGATATTCATTTTGAAGGTTTCTGGATATCACTTTCATAAGCTTTTGGATATCCAGAAGCCTTGGCCTGCATTGTCGCGCGACAAGTCGGGCCCCGTTTCTCCATAAGTTACGGAGAAACGCGTTTCCCCCCAGATTTTGTGTTTTTTTTTTCTTTTTGGGTATAAGCACTTGAGTTGTTAAGTATTTTAAAAAATTGACATTTTTTTTTTCTTTTTGGGTAAAAGCATTTGTGTTGTTAAGTATTTTAAAAATGCGCTTTACTTATTTATGTGTATATTTTTTTATGATAAAATTATGCTATAACTATTTGAAAAAAAATTGAGTAGCTAGGACAGACGAATGAACTCAGAATTATTTTGTGTGAGCGTTGGTGTGATAGCATCGATACTAACCAAAATACAAAAGCAGCGGAATAATTAAACAAAACACGAAATAAAAACAAAATTTTCACTTATATATAGCAACTTGTTGTAGAAAACAAAAACTTCTCTTTTAGGTTGTATTTCTCAAAATTTATATTAAAATATTAATAGTAATTTTGTAATGATTAACGAAAGAGTAAAAAAATAGATAGATAAAAGAAAAAGAAATAGAAAGTGAAGGCGATAGAAGATGCCTAATTTGATAGGTCAATTGACATTTTAAATCCTAGTACTTTTCTTTGGCTTCGATTTTAACTCGCGTTTTTATAGCAGTTTTAACCTCTGTACTTCAAATACGCAAATATTTTTTACCGATACAGTAACTCCGTCCAAAAATGTTAAAAAACTTAACAAAACCTAACAAAATCTAACGAAACCATGTTTCTTATTAAAAAATGCTTTTCCTTGTACTCCTCGTTTAAACACCATTAAATCCCCCTCCTTTCACTTACCCATTCCTTATCGAAAATCCATTTCAATTTCACCCTTCTCAAATCCACCACCACTTTAACTCATCAATTTCTATACCTGACTTTTTGATGTAGCACAAAATATTATATATTTTTATAACTTTTATATTTTATTAGTATTTTCGAAATTAAATTTAGTAAGATAATTATAGGAGGTTTTACAGTAGATTTAGACTTGATTTATTAGTTTTAGACTCCTAATAGATTACCTTATAGGTTATACATTATTTTAGCACTTTATTTCTTGTTTTCCAAGTTTTATGAGTGCTATAAAATAGCCCTAAAGTTGTAATTCGAAAATCACACTTCTTTAAAAAAAAATTAGATCACTTTTGCATCTTTGTGGGTTTACTTCCTGAAGCCTTTGGCTCGTTCAAACCCTAATTCCTGGATTGGGTTAGGTCAATAATCTCTTCGGTAGATTATTGTTATCTTTTGTTGATATTCCGCTGCGTCAATTGATATCAGAGCAGGTAAAATCCTGGGAAGATGGCGATTATCGGAGGTAATAACAACGACACATATGATGTTATTCTTGCAATAAATAATCGACTGGCTGGTGCGCGATGACAGGAAACAAATTTCCTAAAGTTGGAGGAAATAGAATTGGACGAAGCAGACCGACATGATCGACGTTTGTGGGAATATAAGTTAAGGGGATATCTGAATCGAGCAGCTGCAGAACGATCAGCTAGGCAGCGACATAGGATGGAAGCCAAATTTTATGCTGTTATACTGAGAAAATTCAGAGGTTGGAAGCACGAAGATCTGCAGAATATGAACGTGCTATTGAAGAACGTCAATGTATTGTTGTAGAATCAAAAGAATAGTGTCAACCATAGGCAACGGGAAGAAGCTTGCAGAGTACCGTAGGACACGTGGAAAATCCACTCCAACGTGATCCGCCGGCTAAACGAATGAATTCTGATTCAAACGATGACGCTGTTGTTGCAGTTGGATCTGTGGATCAGGACCAAGAAATTCAGAATCAAGGTTTCAAAGGAGGGGAGGTTAGTAAAAAATTTCTTTCCGTGTTTGGGGATTCAGCTCTAAAAGAAACAATTTAAGAGATAAAGAATTGAGCGTTGTTGAAGATAAGAAGGATGGTGAAGATGGAACGGATCTATACAAGATGATTATGAAAAAATCAAATCTAGTACGTGGAAGATTTCTTGACTACGTTGTCGAAGATGTTCCATATTCGATTCCAATAAAGCAAGAAGGGATAATTCTTTATTCGGGAAAAAATATTTTACACCAAAGTGTGCTAAAAAGAAGAATTTACTACAAATATATTTTCAAGTGGAACGGTAAAAAAAATTATCCTCCGTCAAATTGCGTGAAAAACTTTGATTTATTCAAAGTATCTTTTTAGGTGGGACGAAACTTTTCAGACCCCAGTTGTGAACTCGGGGACGAATTCTTTTCGAGCAGAGGAGAATGATGTAGCACGAAATATTATATATTTTCATAACTTTTATGATTTTATTAGTATTTTCGGAATTAAATTTAGTAGGATAATTATAGAAGATTTTAGAGTAGATTTAGACATGATTTATTAGTTTTAGACTGCTAATAGGTTACTTTATAGGTTAGACATTATTTTAGGACTTTATTTCTTGTTTTCCAAGTTTTATGTGTGCTATAAAATAGCCGTAAAGTTATAATCCGAAAATCACACTTCTTTTAAAAAAAATTAGATTGTTTTTGCATCTTTGTGGGTTTAATCCCTGAAGCCTTCGACTTGTTCAAACCCTAATTCCTGGATTGGGTTAGGTCAATAATCTTTTCGGTAGATTATTGTTATCTTTTGTTGATATTCCGCTGCGTCACTTTTTGGAGGGAATAAAATTTTAAGAAAAAATCAAACCTTCCATGAAAGTTGAACACTTGATTTTCAATCATTCAATGGAAAGAATTTCAAAGCTTTGAAAATGTGGTAGCCACTCTAGTTACCTATAATCGCTTATAAGGATCAAATTTTGTTACCGAACTGATAGATATGCAGTAGCGGATCTACACCAATAGCATTGGTGATGCCTACTCTTAATTTAAAAAAAAAACGCAAAACTAAAATTCATTACATTTAAATATAAAAATATAATAGACTTTAATATGTCAACATTATATAAAATAAACACAATTTACATATGATGCTTCCTAGGATTCATGTTTTGAAAATAAGCTAAAATCTCATCATCACTAATAGTCATTGATGCGGACATAATTGCGGACTTATTTATACCTTGTTTTAGGGTTTGAAAGACAGTTTTTGACGTTTTATGAATTGATTCATTCTCTTTCAATTTTCTCGAGCGAAAATTGTTGATTGATTGTTGAATTTCTCAAGCGAAATTCATCGATTAATTTTTATCCAAGTCTTCCGCTACGTCAGTTGGTATCAGATTCCGGTTCATTCCTAGGGATTGGAGACGATGCCGCCGAAGGGGCATAAGCGAACCACTGTGGGAGGAGTCTTTGATCGTGAGGATGATGTGCTTCAGGAGCGAATCGCACAGATCTTAGAACCTCGCATGGACCAAATCATGGAGGCTTTGACCGAGCGGATGGCCGACATGTTTGAATGTGTACAGCAGCGAGCTCCACGGACTGGTGGACAGCAGCAGTGACAGCAGGATTGGGAGGTGGACGATGATGGGGAGGCTGGCGAATTTTATGAGGAGATTCCCCAGGTCCGTCGTCGACAACCTAGGGTTCCAATCGAAGATGACAATCGACGCTGGGAAGCGGGTATGAGAACAGAAATCCAAGAATTTCATGGTGGGTTACAGGCCGAGGAATTCCTGGACTGGCTTGCAACAGTGGAGGAAGTTTTTGAGTTTAAGGGGGTGCCGGAGGATCGAAGGTTACCGTTAATAGCCACACGGTTGAGAGGCAGGGCATCGGCGTGGTGGCAGCAGTTGAAGCTTTCTCGTGTGCGGCTTGGTAAATCTAAGATTGTGACTTGGGACAAGATGAAGAAGCAGATGAGGGCTGCTTTTCTACCGTATAACTATCAGCGGACGTTTTACCAGAGGTTGCAGAACCTGAGACAGGGGCAGAAATTGGTAGACGATTACACCACAGAATTCTATCAGTTGATGGCGCGGAATGAGATTCAGGAGACTGACGATCAGATGGTGGCTAGATATATTGGGGGTCTGCGTCTTACGCTGCAGGACACCCTCAACATGTTTGATATCGGGACTGTTTCGGAGGCACATCAGCGGGCTCTAGCAGTGGAGAAGCAGTCAAGACGTTTCATTGGCAGCAGTGGCGGGGTTTCGAGTGGTGCAGTTTCTGGGGGAACACCATCTTCTACAGCTAACAAACCACCAACTGTTGGGCAACCATCTCGTGCAACAACCAATAATACTCGGTGTTTCATTTGTGGGGAAACCGGTCATCGACAAATTGATTGCAAGAAGAACGGCAAAAGGGGGCTCTTTAATGAGACGACATATGAGGAAGAGGGGGATTTCGAACTTCCAGAAAATCCCACATTCGATGAGGCTGGTCATGGCGAGGGAGAGTATGTAGAGGGAGATGTTGGGGTTTCCTTGGTGGTTCGGAGGTCATGTCTGACTCCGCGTGTGACAACCGAGACGGAGTGGCTGCGTAATAACATTTTTCAGTCTACATGTACCATTCTGGGCAAGGTGTGTCATTTTGTGGTTGACTCGGGTAGCTGTGAGAATATTGTTGCAGAGGAAGCAGTACAGAAGCTGAACATTCCAATCGAGAAGCATCCCAAACCGTACAAACTGGCTTGGCTCAAGAAAGGGGGTGAGGTAACTGTCTCCAAACGTGCTCTTCTCTCTAAGGATCTCAAACATCACAGCCATATTTGTGACAGTGTCTATTTTCTCTTCACTGGTGTTATACTGTTACCTTGTTTTTACTTGTGACCGTATAAAACTAGTGAAGAGTAAAACATGCACTGTCACAAACATGGCTGTTATGTTTGAGATCCTTAGAGAAGGAGGAACGATGGCTGAAAAAATTCTTATTAAACAGAAAATCCTTTGCTCAAACAGTCGAGAACTTGTTTGCTCTGTCTTTCTTGGTCTAAGATGAGATAGGGTTTTGATAGTTGTGGATGAGAACGACTCTCATCTTGTTTATAAATGTTAATTTAATTCATCATTGTAAAATTATATATTTTACAACAAAGAATTAATATTTAAAATTATTCACAATATTAATAATTTAAAAAATATGATAGATGTGTGTGTTAATTCATTATTGTAAAATTATGCATTTTACGGTAATGAATAAAAATTAATGTTACGACGTGACGTTGTGACGGTTGAAACACAAAAGCTTAGAAACCCGTTTAAGAATCTTTAACTTATCATGTTGAGGTCAACATGTAGTCATCGATTCTTAAATTGTCCGTGTGGATAGTCTTGAAATGCACGATTATATGATTTTGTAAATATCATCATTGTCTATTAATAGTAATAGTTAACATATATAGTTAAATAATACAATTAATAGTAATAGTTAATTATATAGTAACTATTATCGTTAACTAATACAATTAATAGTAATAGTTAATTATATAGTAACTATTATCATTAACTAATACTATTAATAGTAATAGTTAAAATATATAGTAACTATTATAGTTAACTAATACAATTAATTGCAATAGTTGAAACTCACATTGCTCAAAATCTCCCACTTTGTAAGGTTTAAAGAAACTTATATGAAAGAAAAGAAAAAGCATAGTACCTCGTAATTAAATTCTCACATCCACCTAAACCGACTACATTTTCTTGCAATTTGAGCCCTTTCTTCCTCTTAAAGTCTGAAGCCATGACGATTTGCAAGTTTGATGGTAAAATCGGTAGTGATTATGAATTTTGGGTAGGGTTAGAGTATGAAAGTTGGGGTAGAAATTACTTGGAGAGAGACGCTGGGAAAGAGAAGCCGGTGTGAATTAGGGTTAGGGTTTGATATCAAACCCTAACCCTAATTCACACCGGCTTCTCTTTCCCAGCGTCTCTCTCCAAGCAATTCCTAACCCAGCTTTCATAATCGAGTTTACCCAAAATTCATAATCACTACCCAATTCTAAATCTAATGGACATGAATTGTCCTTTCATCCTAGGGAATGATATACTTTACAACAAAGAATTAAATATTAAAATTTAAAATTATTTAAAATATTAATAATTAAAAAAATGTGTTAGATATGTTCGATAGAAGCCAACCCCAATTCTAAACCTAAATGAAGTGTCTTGTTACTTTTAAGTTTGTAATCCAAATTTAGGGAATTGTAATGCGTTAATTACATCTAAACTGTTAATGTATTATGAAATGCAGGAGTTAATTATGTCTGGAGAAGATCGTAGTTGGATGGATAATCGTAGTAACCCCGGTAGAAGGGGTGTCAGACCTCAATTCTTAGAAGGTTTAGAACATTTCGTGGAGTTTGCTAGAGCGCATCCCCAGTGCATGCGTGATGATAAGATTAGGTGTCCTTGTAAAAAGTGTAAGAATAGAAAATATCTGACTGTTGAATGGGTAAAGAAACATGTTTTGGAGGCAGGGTTTGTTGATGGTTACAAGGTATGGGTAGCGCACGGGGAGCGTTATGTGGTTGAAACAAGTGTTCGCAATCATCCTACTGTATCACGTGGTCCGCCAAGGGAACCTGAACATTTGATTGATGAAGAGGAGTCTTCTGTCGGTTTGGATGATATGGTTCGAAATGCGGCTGGCCCAGAGTTTGATTGGAACCCTAATCCAACAGAGGCACCAAATCCCGTTGCAAAGAAGTTTATGGATTTAATGGACTCTGCAAATGAGAAAATTCATCCTAGTGCAAAGGCTACAATGTTAGAGCAAGTGACTGAGCTTCTAACTATCAAGGTTGATACAAATATGAGCCAGCATACTTACGATCGTATCATGTCATGGGGACAACGGATGCTACCCGAAGAAAATAATATGGTTCACAATTTTTATGAGACGAAAAAGTTGGTGGGGCAGATCGGTCTTGGGTATGTTAAAATTGATGCTTGCAAGAATCAGTGCATGCTTTTTTATAAGGAAAATGAGGGCCTCGATTAATGTTCAATATGTGGACTTAGTAGGTATAAGCCACCACGCCGTGGTAGTGCCAAGCACAAGAAAAACGTGCCTCGGGCGCAGTTGCATTATATGCCGCTAATTCCCAGGTTGCAACGAATTTATGCATTGAAAGAAAGCTCAGAAGCCATGCGTTGGCACAAAGAGTGTCCTCGTGAAGAGGGTGTGATGACTCATCCTTCTGACGGTGAAGCATGGAAACATTTTGATGCCACTTACCCTGATTTTGCTGCGGATCCTAGATACATAAGGCTGGGGATATGTACAGATGGGTTTTCTCCATTTGGACCAGGGGCAAAATCTTATTCATGTTGGCCTGTTATAGTCACAGTGTATAATCTTCCCCCGTGGTTATGTATGACTGATCCTTATATGTATTTGAGTTTGTTCATTCCCGGGCCTTCGAATCCAGGCAATAACATTGATGTGTATCTTCGACCTCTGATGGATGAACTCAAACAACTGTGGAATGATGGTGTCCAGACATGGGATGCTTTCAAGTTGCAAAATTTTAACATGAGGGCTGCAGTGAGGTGGACAATTAATGACTTTCCTTCTTATGGTATGATATCGCGATGGAGCACACATGGGAGATTGGCCTGTCCGTATTGTATGGAAAATACAGATGCATTCACACTTCAGCATTACAAGAAGCATTGTTGGTTTGATTGCCACAGACGGTTTCTTCCTAGTGACCATCCATTTCGTAAACAGAAGAATGCTTTTACCAAAAATAGAGTTGAGCATTGGGGCCCCCCTCCTTGTCTGTCTGAGTGGCGAGGATATTTTTGAGCCGGTGTCTGATGTCGGGTGGGGAAAGATGTTTTCAAAGGATAGACTAGACGGATTTGGTAAAGACCATAACTGGATTAAAAAGAGTATATTTTGGGAGTTACCTTATTGGAAGACGAACTTGATAAGACATAACCTTGATGTCATGCATATTGAAAAAAATGTGTTTGACAATATTTTCAATACAGTGATGGGTTTTAAGGCCTCAACGAAGGACACAGACAAGGGTCGGCTAGACCTTGAAGCAATTTGCAATCGTAAAGATCTCAACATTGTTAAAGTTAATGGAAAAGATTTCAAACCAGTTGCTCCCTTTGTTATGTCAAGAGAGGATAAGCAACGTGTTCTGCAGTGGTTGAAAGATTTGAAACTTCCTGATGGGTATGCATCTAATATTGGCAACTGTGTGAATGTGGAAGAAGGGACGGTATATGGGTTGAAAAGTCATGATTGTCACGTATTATTGGATAGGTTGCTACCCATTGCATTTAGGGACATTCTTCCTAATGAAATATGGGTTGCCCTAACAGAATTGAGTGAATTCTTCAGAGCATTGACTTCCAGCACTCTTCGTGTTGAGGATATGAGAAGACTCGAAGAGAGCATTGTGGTGACAATATGCAAGCTTGAAAAGATATTTCTGTCATCTTTTTTTGATTCAATGGAGCATTTACCAATTCACCTAGCTTATGAAGCTAGAGTTGGAGGACCTGTTCAGTACAGATGGATATATCCATTTGAACGATTTTTGGGGAGTTTGAAAAAGAAAATGAGCAATAGAGCAAAAGTTGAGGCATCTATGTCTGAATCAGTGATTGTCGATGAAATTGTGTCGTTTGTTTCAACATATTTTCACCCCGACATTGAGACAAGGTTCACTAAAGTGGGACGCAATTATGATGGGGGAGTCACTGATCCTGATGGAAAAATTTCAGTTTTTTCTTCTCCTGGTCGATTCCTTGGCAATAGAAAGTGCACGCGCATGCTAAGCAAAAAAGAATTAGACGCGGCTAAACTCTATATTCTTCTTAACTGTGCTGAGGTCAAGGACTACTTGAAGTAAGCATTCTTCATTTGTTATTAAGTAATGTTAATCCTAATAACTTTAATACGAACTAAGCAACTTTATGTTCTCCTTGAATGCAGTATGTTCGAAGAACAGGCTAGAGACATTGCGCCTGAATTGATTTCAATAAGGACAGACAACGAATTTCCCTCCTGGTTTAATAATTATGTAAATGACAATTCATTAATTCAATGTTTTTTATAGAATTTGAAGTATGAGTTTTTTACTATCTATGTGTTTTTATTTAGATTTTGAACAACCGTGGAGATGCAAAAGCAGCGAGATTACAAACATTAGCACACGGTCCGTCCTTAAGAGTGAATGTATATAAGGGATATTTTGTCAATGGCTACGTATTCCACACCGAAGAATATGGCCAAACGAAATCAACTTGGAATAGCGGGGTCAATCTCAAAGGAAATCTCGATTATTATGGCGTATTGAAAGAAGTTATTGAATTGGAGTACTTTTTTGGAAATTATGTAGTTCTTTTCAATTGTGAGTGGCGGGACGCTGAGCGAGGCATTACAAAACATGGCACTTTTGATCTCGTTGACTTAAAGCATTCTTCTAGGCATAATGGTGATGATATGTTCATTCTTGAATCTCAAGCACAACAGGTGTATATGACTCCCTACCCCCGTCGACGAAGAGAGTCTAGCGGATGGTGGGCCATATGGAAAACCAAACCAAGAAGCACTTTTGATATACCATTGCGTGCAAAAACGTCTACTTCAAATATTGATTCATCATTAAATGATTGTTATCAGGAAGAGGAAATGCCTATACCTCCGATTATTTCCTTGAATGATAATGTCGAGGATGAAGCATTAATGGCCGAAAACACCCGTCCACTAAGGGAGGAAGTCACTTTCAATGAAATCGAGTATGACAATGTGGAGAATGAGGAGGGAGAAGGGTATATATCTGGGTCCGATGATGAAGATGGGGAAAAGACGACGACGAGGAAACTAGTGAAGAAGAAATTGAATTTTGTAATGATAGTGATCAAGATTGTAGTGAATGAATCAGTTTAGTTTTAATTCAGATAATGTTTTGTATATAATGTTTACATTTTATATCACTTATCACTGTCCAATTTTTCTGCAATTAATAGAATCATTTTTTTCATCTCTACTATGCTTTTCAATTTTACTAGGTTACTCTTACATGCTATGTAATATTACATCTATCTCATGATTTGGACAATAAATGCTTCCTACTATTTAAATGCAAACATAGTGTATATTGGCTGCAAACATCTTACTCCATAATTTGCTTGGACATGTAGTCATTATTTTGAATGCTTCATACTATTTAAATTTTGTACTACTTGACTCATTTTCTGTCTACATATATAATATACTAGTTAAATATGTCGGGTCGAGGTGGCAATCGTTCAAAGAGAGGGAAGGTTGCGAGTTTTTTCCATCGTCTTGTTTCACCAAGGACGGGAGGGAGGGGCTCTACTTCTGGTTCTGGGCGTAGTGATGATGATTTGAGCAGTCCAGGTATTGATAGCTCTAGTGTTCCTGTTAGTGAACCATCCGGGCGGGTTAATTTGGACACAATTATTAATGAGGAAGGAAAAATGGAAATATCTATCTCTCCCAGTGGCCAGTAAGTATTATTTAACTGTAAATGTCATATATATAATGTTTACATTTTATTATTGTCTTTTTATTTGTATTTATATTGATATATTGTTTTTCAATTAATATCTTAATAGGTTTATACATGGTGGTTGTCGAGACCCTGCTCGATGGTTTGGGGATTTATTCAGTGGGTATACTTTTGAGGAATTTTATCCCACCCCAAAGTCAATATCAAAAGATGTGTACGATATCTGGTATAGCCAGTTTCGGATAAAATTACTTAATTCTCTTTCCTTTGTAAAGTTTGTAGACTAGTCCCCTATTCATCTTTATGTTCTAATTTACGCTTAATAATTAATTAGCAACAACTATTTTACTTCCTGTTTATTTAACTACTTTTACTATTTTTATAGCACATATATTCTTGCCCCGGATTCTACGACGTACAAATAGAGAAGGCTTTCAAGCAACTAGTTGCTAAGCGGTACGCTGGCAAAGTGTATGATATGAAAAAAAAAGTGGCTAAGGGATGGTTTGCCTCCAGCTAATTTCTCGAATAGTGCGTGGGAGCAGTGGGAAGCCTATTGGAATAGTGAAAAATTTCAAAAAAATTCAGAAATTGCAAAAAATAATAGGAACTCACAAGAGGGGCGGGGGAGTGTGCACACTGGAGGATCGATTAACTTCAGCGAGACTTGGTCCTGAATGGTAAACTTACTTAATTTATTATCCGTTTGTAAATTAAGCAATACTCTATTTGATTCATATATTGTTATTATTTGATGAAATTTTGAAGTTTTAATTTTTTTATATGTTAAGCGAAAGAAACACGGAGATGATGAGGCTGATGTAGCTGCTGTGTTTATGGCTACACATATTGCGGAGGCTCCTGATGGCTCAGGGCCACAATGGGTTAACCCTTATTACCAGACCCTTTATATAAGTGTTATTAGTATTTTCTATTAGTAAATTATAAATTATTTAGTTAAAGAAATATT
Source organism: Adenophora triphylla var. japonica (assembly GCA_022495995.1). NCBI lineage: Eukaryota > Viridiplantae > Streptophyta > Magnoliopsida > Asterales > Campanulaceae > Adenophora > Adenophora triphylla. Next base: position 40,677 of record JAFEMH010004217.1, on the reverse strand, counting down.
ATTTTCTACCATAGTGTATAATGTTTTTTTTTTCAGGAAAAGTATGATAGGCGGGCTCGTGACGGGGCTATTGAAGAAGGAAGTATGGAGCCTGAGAGCACCGAGCAGCCCGCCTTTCGTGAAAAGCTTTGTGCGGCCATTGTCCTCCGAGACAAGCAACCAAAGGGAGACCGCTTGCCTGGATTCGGAGGACATGGTGCTGGGTATTTTAACATGCCATTCCGCAGCCCTACTACGCAGTACTTTTCATCTTCTTCCTCCGGCAGTCAGGATCAAGAGGCGTTTGATGATCAGGTTCAGAGAGAGGTTCAGAGGCAAGTGGAGCAGATGCAGAGCCAGATGCAGAGCCAGATGCAGGCTGAGGTGCAGACCTAGGTGCAGGCCCAGGTGCAGGCTAAGGTGTAGAGCATATTGGAGGAACAGTTTGAGCAGCACATGCAACAATACTTGGCTACCATGAATTTGCAACCACAGCAACCTAATAACGGTAATGCTTCTGACTCATCAGATGGTCAATTCCTTAGGCGAAGTGACGGTGGCGGTAGCGATAGCGGTAGCGGCAGCGCTCGTGGTCGTGGTCGATAAACATTCATTTTATTTGGCATGTAATAAACAAACATATTTTTTTCCTTTCCCTTTCCCTTCCCTTTTCCCCAAGCGAAACAGTTCCCTTTCCCCTTTTCCCCTTTCCCTTTCCCTTTTCCCATTTCGCTTTTGATTGTTAGATACAGTTTCTTTCCCTTTATTTGATGTTCAAACAAAACACTTTCCCTTTCCCCTTTTCCCCTTTCCCCTTTCCCTTTCCCCTTACCCATTTCCCTTTCCCCTTACCCATTTCATGTTTCGCTTGATTTGAATGGTTGTTTCAAGCGAAACAGGTAGTTTGTGTTTTTTGTATGTTGGGATTTGTTTAAAACAGGTTTGACAGGTTTACAGGTGGTTTAATAATAAAACAACATTTTTTAAAAAAAATCTGGACAGATTACCGACGAAAATTTCTGTCGGTAAAAAAAATAAAAATATAATAAAACTCATTACCGACGGAAATATCCGTCGGCAAATAATAAAAAAATAAAAAAATAAAACTCATTACCGACGGAAATATCGGTCGATAAATAATAAAAAAATAAAAAAATAAAACTCATTATCGACGGAAATATCCGTCGGTATATGGTTTAGATTACCGACGGGCATTTCCGCCGGTAAAATTTAAGGTTTCCGACGGATATAACCGTCGGTAATGAGTTTTATTATTTTATTATTTTAATATTTACCGACGGAAATTTCCGTCGGTAACCTCCGGCAATGGCTCCTGCAAATCGGCCGGCATACCTCATTGCCGACGGACGATTTCCGGCGGAATTTTTGGTTTACCGACGGACAATCCGCCGAAATTACCGACGGACCAATTCCGTCGGTATTATCAACCAATTATTACCGACGGAATCCGACGGACAAAATCCGTCGGTAATCACCAATTACCGACGGAAATGGGAAATTTCCGTCGGTAAAAGGCCTGTTTCTAGTAGTGTAACTTTCTTGCTTTAAACTTAATTTCCATTTTTTTTTTGAACTTGTTTCAAAATTAATGTCCATTTTTTTCCGAAGTTATTTACTAATGATAAAGTTATTTACTAATGATATCATTAGAGATATCCATGTACAGATGCAATTAATAGACATATAATGGTTTCATTAAGGACTACTAAATCAAGTGTTAGAAAGATGAGTAACATTACTGCTACGATCTTAGCCCCAAAAATATTGGCTATTGATTTGTTGTTATTATTAATAGAATAGTGTCTTGTGTGAGAGAACCCAAGTCTTTCTTTCTGGTTAACCGGTATCCAAAGTCCTAAAGGCTTTTTATATGACAGGTTTTTGGTTCGAAACCCACAAGCTCCATAGGCAAGTTATATTACCTAACACACTTCAAGTGTCAATCTTATAACAGATTAAGACATTTATTAATAAACAATCTATTTTATTCAAATGTCTTGTGTGAGAGAGTGTTAGTGTTAAATTTTAACACTATGTTTTTTATTATCTATTTTGCTTTTATTCACCGAACATTAATTTTAATGTATAGTTTCTTGTGAGTTAAATGGTTTTGTTGTAGGAAAGTTACTAGTGAAGGAGACCAAGTCAAAGAGTAAAGGAAGATGAAGATGTTGAAGTTGAAGTTGCTACATCTTAAGAATAAGGGTGAAAGTGGAAGTTACAAGTAAATAACTCATTTACTTGTAAAAAATTTAAGAGAAAGAAAGTAGTTGAGAGTTTTTCTCTACCTATTCTCGAAGGCATGAATGTACAAGATCAAGAAGCATGAAAAGCATATAAGTTATGCATAAGTCGTTAAAAGAGAGAACTGATCTTCCTACAATCAAGGAACTTGGAGCTAAAGTTGTGGGAAGCGAATTTTTCAACCAACCAACCAACCAAGGAGGATTTCATGATACAAGGAGTAGGCACCAAGTTTTGGACGTATATATAAGTGCATGAGTTGATTCATTGTCATTTACACAACCTACAAGTGAAAATATGCACTTAGCAAGAATACACACGCAAGTGTTATCTCGGATATTACCCAACACCTCGTCCAATAGCAGCATATGAGCAGTTGAAATAGTGTATTCTAGGGAACCTCTCTCCAAAAGGAACATAAATTTTCTTTCTTATAGGGACATTCAGATCAAGGAAAAACTGAATTTATAAACTTCTATTATTATAAGTGTACATTAAAACATGATATTCTTAAAGGTCAAAAGTTATTTATGGACAAAATTAATTAAAAAATGAATGCTTATTTAAGGTTGAAGGGACATTTATATAAATTACTAGAAATAAGTAACAACTTCTTAGCATTTATATATATATATATATATATATATATATATATATATATATATATATATATATATATATATATATATATATATATATATATATATATATATATATATATATGCAGTGGCGAGGCTACACCCCCTTTCAATTTTGAAATGTGTCAATTGTAGTACTATAAATTTTTTTTAAAATGACATTTTACTACTAAAAATTATGAATTTGTATGTTTTGACCCCCTTAATTTTGAGAAAATTTAACACTAAATAAATATTTTGACCCCCTTATATATTAAATTCAAATATCTTAATCATAATGTTATGCTAAAAAAAAAAAGAAACTTGATCCCTTATAAAAAAATCTTGAATTTGCCACTGTATATATCAATTTTCAGCTGTATATTAAAGTTGATGAATAAGAAATAATATTTAGTAATTATTAAAATAAGCACTTGAGTTGTAAGCAAAAGAAGATTACTTAAGCTGTGGACTTTGCAAGTGTAGACACGAACCGGCATCTCCTTATAGCACGAGGTAGAAACTTTGACATTATAAAGCTGAAGAAATCCAATCAATTAGTACTCCACCACTAGAAATACCGCAAAATTTGACACTTTTGAAAGGTGTCCAAATTTTTTGGCACTTTTTATTGTTTTTTATTTGTAATAAAAAATCAAAATTAACATATCTCTGGATTTGAATGCATGCTCTTACGAATTTAAAACGAGTTTTCTAACACGTTGATAGAGAAATTCTTTTATCGAAATCGAAAAGCTTATATGGGCTCGTGTGAGTAGAAAGTTTGATCGAACCAAGCCTCAGCAATTTCAGAATCTCCCTGTCCCTAATTGCCCTATTTCTTTTCTGGGGAAGAAAAAAATTAAGAAATCCACATATAGTGATAAAAAGATAATTATTGTTAACCAAGGAAAATAATCTTGGTAAAGACAAGATATACTTGGCCAGAAAAGCCGTGTGTAATTTTTTTTTTTAAGTACGGCTTTTCTCGATAAAAGTTTTTTTTATACTAGTCTCCTAGAAACCTCCTTTAGCTCAACTGAAGGTTCGGAAGAAACAGCAAAATCATTTTTTGTAGTTATTAAAATACATGAGCTTATATTAATATACTGCAAAACGTATATTAGCTTGACAAATCTTGTACTCTCTCCGAAATGATTATATGTATGTTAGAACCCATTTGTCCCACATCAATTTGAAGAAAATAATTGATCGTATATATAAAATTGAATAACCTCACTCATTAACAAGACATTTTAAGGGATGATGACACAATTCTAATAACGTGTTTTGTTAGTTTGGTTAATATTCTTAATTTTTCTGTATCTTAAACAATATCTGTAACAAACATACATATGTACCCCTTTTATCTTTCTTTAATCTAGAATTATAACATATAAATACAATATTTAAAAATATCATGTTGTAAGTCGTATTTATGGTGTTAATTAACCCTACCACTTAACTAGTTGAAACTCTCAACTTATTAGTTACAACATCGAATTATTAATAAATGGCAAATTAGAGATTTAAACTTGTAAACTGGATATTAAAAAGCTTAAATTTTTTATTGGTAAGAAAAATTCCCCTTTTTATAAGATTTTGTTCTAATTACCAAACCATATGCAAACACCTACAAACTATAAGAAAGATGGCTTCTTAAACAAATGATGCAAACAAATTAACCAAGTCCATATAGAAGATAAATAGAAGTAGTTATTGTAAAAACTATGGCAATGAATGATATTTCCATTGAACAACTGAGATATATACAAAATTTGTGACTGTTCTAATTCTAAGAGACATACAAAAAAACAACAATACATTAACCTAAGCTATGAACTGAAGTGGAACAGCATCAGTCGAATGTCTGTTGATTCTTTACGCGAGGCGGTCGCCTGGCCAAGGATGAGGCGTGCGCCTGGGCCACAGCTTTGACATGATCTTGGTGAGGCTGGCGCATGACACTGGGAGAGGCGGCCTCCTGGGAGGCCGTAGCTCCAGCAATGGCGTGGACAGGATGAGGCGGGCGCCTGGCGGATGTTGAGGCGGGCGCCTCATTTGCTTGAGAAGTCTTTTGATTCTTAACACGCCCCCGCAAGATGGACGATCCCTGTGTGAGTCCAATCTTGGAAGTAAGCGATAGGAATCGAACTCGGGAGAGGGGTTTTGTAAGAGCATCTGTGAGCTGGTCTCGTCCTGAAATGTGTTGGATACGCAAGGTTCCAAGGTTAACCTGTTCTCGCACAAAATGAAAAGCTAGGGCGAGATGTTTCATCCGTGAGTGAAAGACCGGATTGGCAGAGTATGTTACTGCACCTAAGTTATCGCAGTAAATGGTCGGAGTTGTAGTGAGATTGACACCAGGTTCAGTCAGGAGGTTTTTAATCCAAATGAGCTCAGCGGTAGTGGCAGTGACAGCTCGAAATTCTGCTTCAGTAGAAGAGCGAGCTAAGGCTCGTTACTTCTTTGAAGAACAAGTAACGGGGTTGCGGCCTAGGTAGACAATGAAGCCGGTGGTGGACATGAAGTCGTCCTTGTCTCCTGCCCAATCCGCATCACATAAGGCATGAAGGATGGGAGGGGTTTGTTTAAAAAGTTGTAGTCCCAAGTGTAAGGTACCGTGTAGATAACGGAGCAATCGTTTGAGGGATACCCAGTGAGCTTCTTGGGGGTGATGAAGGAATTGAGCTAATTTGTTTACGGAAAAGGCAATATCGGGTCGAGTGAGGGAGAGATATTGAAGGCTACCAATAATGGCTCGAAATTCAGATGGGTTGCAGATGGGTGTGCGGGGAAGGGCTGAAAGAGAAAGATAGGTAGCTATGGGGGTGGGAGAGGGTTTGGAGTTGTCCATGTTATGCTTGTGGAGGATATCATTTAAATATTTTGACTGAGAGAGTAAGAGACCATCTGAATTTGGGATGACTTCTACTCCTAGAAAGTATGAGAGTGGACCTAGATGTTTTAGAGAGAAGCGAGTTGAGAGACTTGTGATGAATGTAGAGAAAAGGAGTTTGATGGACCCGTGATGACAAGAAGATAGTTGGAGTTATGAGAGTAAATGAAAAGAGAGGGATTAGACATTGACGAACGAAAGCCAAAGGAGAGAAGAAATTGTTTTAGAGCGGTGTACCAAGCACGAGGTGCTTGTTTTAAACCATAGATTGATTTTGAGAGACGACACACATGAGAGGGAAGAAGAGTGTTCTGAAAGCCTGGGGGTTGGGACATAAAAACTGTCTCGGAGAGATTGCCTTGAAGGAAGGCATTGTTCATGTCGAGTTGGCGAAGGGACCAACCACGGGTGATGGCGAGAGAGAGAACAAGAAATATTGTTACGGGTTTGACTACGGGACTGAATGTGTCAGAGTAGTCAAGACCAGGGCGTTGATGGAAGCCCTTGGAGACAAGACGAGCTTTGTATTTGTGTATAGTGTTTTCGGGGTTGTATTTTATGCGAAACACCCATTTACACCCAACTATGTTTGGAGCTTCATGGGATGGAACAAGTGACCATGTTGTATTACGTATTAGCGCGTCATATTCATCTTGCATGGAGGAATGCCAATGGGGTATAGAGAGAGATTGTTTGGTTGAGGTGAGAAGCGAGGAAGGAGAAGGATGGGTAGCAAGACACGCATATTTGGGGTTGGGTTTACGGATGCCATGGGATAATCTGGTTTCAATGGTTCGAGTGGGTGGTGGGTTAGGAGGTGCTGATGGAGTGTTTGGGTCGACAGTGGGGGTGGTGTTTAGGTTGGTATTTGGTGCGAGTTGAGCCGGAGGAATGGGTTCGGCTGAAGTAGAGGCAGTAGGGTGTGGGTGAGTGTTTGGCTGATGTGGCTCAACTGGTGAGGTGGGAAGTGTTTGGGCATTAGGTACAGTGGGTATGGACTGGAGGATTGGGATGGAGATGGCATACCATTCATCTGGGGAGATTGTAGGAGATATAGTGGGGTTTGAGGTGAGTGTTGAGTAGGGGAATATGGTCTCAACAAATCTAACATGACGAGAGGTGTAGATTTTATTAGTGGTTGGGTCGAGGCAGTGGTACGCACTTTGAGATGAGGAGTATCCAATAAAAATGCTAGGGGTGGATTTTGGTGTAAGTTTGTGAGGAGTGTATGGTTTAAGCCATGGATAGCACAAACACCCAAAGCTACGAAGTTTAGAGTAGTTGAGTGATTTTTGAAACAACTTTAGATAAGGAGAGTCATTTTGTAGGGTGGGGGTGGGGAGTCTATTGATTAGGTAGGCTGCGGTTGTGAGGGCATGAGACCAAAAAATGAGCGGAAGCTTAGCATGGGATAGGAGTGAGAGTGCGGTTTCGACTAAGTGTCGGTGACGACGTTCGGCAAAGCCGTTATGTTCGGGAGTATGTGGTGGAGAGGTTAGATGAGAGATACCATTTTGGAGAAGGGATGGAGTGAGTTTGAGATACTCCCCGCCATTGTCGGAGAAAAATTGAACAATGGGGCGAGAGAAGAATTTTTCTACAAGGGATTTGAAGCGAGCGAATGTGAGGAAGGTGTCAGATTTTTGTTTGAGGGGATAGAGCCACGTATATTTTGTAAAATGATCAACAAAAATCACATAGTATTTGTAATTATCATGAGAGTAAAGTGGAGAGGTCCAAACATCTGAAAACACTAGTTCGAGGGGGGCATTGGTTTGTAAAGACGAAGTAGAAAAGGGGAGTTTGTGACTTTTATTTGTAAGACAAGGATTACAATGGGTAAAGGTTTTATTAAACGGAATGCGTAAAGAAAAGGTTTTATTTAAATGGGAAACAATAGGGGAGGAGGGGTGCCCCAGTCTGTGATGCCATGTTTGAAGAGATGTTGAGGTGGTGCCAATGAGAGCTTGAGGAGCATTGGGGCGCCAAACGTAAACACCATGGTCAATTGTTCCTTGAAGGAGTATTCGTTGGGTTGAGAGTTCCTTAAAAATAAAGGAAGAATGTGAGAATTCTATGGAAGCATGGTTATCTTTGCAGAATTGAGAGACTGAAATAATATTTTTAGATATTTGAGGAACATGTAAAACATTATGAAATTGAAGTGTAGAATGAGAGGTAGGAATGGAAAAAGAACCTATATTTTCGATGGAGAGCGAGGAGCCGTCACCAATGATAACGTCATCACTTCCATCGTAAGGATGATGGAGAGCAAGAGTGGAGAGGTCATTTGTTAAGTGATGAGTTGCACCACTATCCAGAAGCCATGGTACAGAATGAGTTGAGGTAGGGGCTGTCACGGTGTGGGCTTGGGGTTGTGATTGGGAAGAATTTGGGAGATTGGTGCGGTTTGAGGAAGGCGGAGGAGGAAAATTGACGGTAGGGTAATCACGTTTGAACTGTCAACACTGGGATATAACGTGGCCAACATACCTGCAGTATTGGCATTTTCCCTTGAATGGATTGGAGGAAGTATTGGCTCGGTTTTGTGGTGGTGTTGGCAGTATAGGATGGTTTGGGTAAGGACGGGGAGGTGTATGGGAGGAGTGGGCTTTGGTTTGGGCAACATGGGCTGAGATAGGGAAGGAAGATGAAGGAGTTTGTTGTTTGAGAGTAAGCTCATGATGAATGAGCTTCTCATGAAGGGCTTCGAAGCTGATGGGGTCATCACGGGCACGAACGGAATCAACTATGGGTTTGTAGGTGTCATAGTCGAGACCCTTGAGAACGGTGGCAATAATGTCTTCGGGATCTAGAGGTTTTCCCAAAATGGCGAGTTTGTCGGTGCAAGCTTTGATAGCTTGCATGTAGTCCGAGATAGAGAGGGAGGATTTGGTGATAGAAGAAAGATTGTCTTTGAGTTGAAGTATGTGACCTCTAGAGGGATTGGCGTAGTTTGTCTTGAGGATTGTCCAAGCCTCGTTGGAAGTTTTGGCTTGATAAACAAGGGGAGCGACAGAGGTGTCTAAGGTTCCAAGGAGGGCACTAAGAATGAGCCGATCCTGTGTATTCCAGGTTTTGAAAGATGGGTTTGGTGTTTCTTTGCCATCAATTGTGATTATTTTGGTGGGTGTGGGGTGGGTGCCATCTACATATTGCAGAAGATTTAGGCCAAAGAGAAGGGACGTTACTTGGGACGACCAAACTAAGTAGGTGAGGGGTGTTAGGGTTTTGCATTGGGAGAGATTGACCAAGAGGATTGGGCGATTGGGTTCATCGGTGTTAGGGATGGCGTTGGAGGTTTGGCCAGCCATGGCGGGTGAAGAAGATGACAAACTGGGAGAAATGAAGGAAATTGTTTTATTTGATCACAATGGCTCTGATAACATGTAAAAACTATGGCAATGAATGATATTTCCATTGAACAACTGATATATATATACAAAATTTGTGACTGTTCTAATTCTAAGAGACATACAAGAAAACAACAATACATTAACCTAAGCTATGAACTGAAGTGGAACAGCATCAGTCGAATGTCTGTTGGTTCTTTACGCGAGGCGGCCGCCTGGCCAAGGATGAGGCGTGCGCCTGGGCCACAGAGACTTCAGCTTTGACGTGATCTTGGTGAGGCGGGCGCATGACACTGAGAGAGGAGGCCGCCTGGGAGGCCGTAGCTCCAGCAAAGGCGTGGACAGGATGAGGCGGGCGCCTGGCGGATGTTGAGGCGGGCGCCTCATTTGCTTGAGAAGTCTTTTGATTCTTAACAGTTATTGTTAGAGATATAAAAGAGTCTCCTTCTTAGTTTAGTTTAGATATCTTTTCCTAGTCTCTATTTTCCTGTTATAATTCTAGTTATATTAGGACTATGATTAGTTCTCTTATTGTATAAATATGTGACAAGTAAATAATATTGTAAGTCTTTTCTCAAATCTTGTAATTCTTTATGATTAAAAATTATACTCTTTACATGGTATCAGCAGCCTAGATCCAGGAACCCTAATTCTCCAAACCTTCGGCCCTCATGGCTTCTACAGATTCTTCTGTCCTTCTCCCAAACTCTGTCGAGCCTAACAAACCGCTTGTTGCAATGTCCCTCTCTCATATTCTGAAACTCACCTCCACCAACTATATAGCGTGGAAAATTCAGGTTCAGGCCACAATTCTTGGCCATGATTTGTTTGAATACATCGACGGCACTCTTGTTGCTCCTCCTAAGTTTATAACTCCGGCCACACCAACTACACCAGCCACACCCGTAACCCCCACTACCAACACCACCGATGGTACAGAACCCACCAAAAATCCAGCGTACATTACCTGGTTTCGACAAGTTCAACTCCTTCTAGGCGCTCTTGCTGGAACTCTTACTCCATCCCTTGTGCCCCTCTTATCCCAATGCAAAACATCTCATGCGGTTTAGTAAACCCTAGCTAAAACATATGCTTACCCTACTATAGGTCAGCTTAAGCAAATCAAAGATCGACTGAAAAATATCACCAAAGGCCTACGTTCGATTACTGATTACATGCAAGAATTCAAGCTTTGCTCTGATACCATGTAAAGAATATAATTTGTAATCATAAAGAATTACAAGATTTGAGAAATGACTTACAATATTATTTACTTGTCACATATTTATACAATGAGAGAACTAATCATAGTCTTAATATAACTAGAATTATAACAGGAAAATAGAGTCTAGGAAAAGATATCTAAACTAAGAAGGAGACTCTTTCATATCTCTAACAGTTATGAGTGGTGTAGGGACGGAGAACGTTGATGTGAACGTGGATTAGGGTTCGAAACGGGACCATGTGGGCTACTGAGCTGGCGGTGATGGTGGTTGTGATTACTGTTGTCTATGCTCGGCGTTGGAATTATATTTATTTCCGGCAATTTTACTAAGTTATTTCTGCAATTTTGAATCATTTTTTTGGGCTTGATCACCTCGCAGTCGAAAAACCACCATGACTTTTGCTTTGTCCCCTGCGAATGAGAGATATTAATCATACTTTTAGTAGCAAATATAGAAGGGGTTCTTTATTATACTCACAAAAAGACTACCCACTAGTTTAGTTTATAAATGATCTTTTTTTTAATAGGATAACTAGTTTTTATACTTTTAAACCCCTCATTTACAAGTTAATTAAAAACCGGTTCCAATATTATAAAAAATCGGTTTCATGATATAAATTATTTTCCGCAAAAATATAGAAAATTGAGTTTTTTTTTTAAGACTTAATCAAATGGTTTTTTTTTTTTTTAAACAAAACAGTAAGACTTACTCAAATAGATAAGTTTTTCAAGATGTTTTATTACTCCATCCGTCCAAAAATATTTATAGTTTTATGACTTTTCATCCATATTAAGAAAAGCAATCAATACATATCAAATAAACTTACCATTTGAATATTTCAAGTATCTAGTTAATTAAATATTTTTACAATGACAACTAACTAATCAGAAATAATGGAAGTTTCAGCACTTTGAAGTTCAACTCTTATAAAATACTACTAGTATATGCCCGTGTTCAAGGATACATGTTTTTTTTTTTTTTAATTAATTTTTTTTTTAATTTTAATTTTTTTAAGGGCAAAATGGGAAAGGGACAAATGTATGAGGGAAAAATGGGAAATTCACCGCTTGGTACTGTTCATTGTACTGTAGATAGTGGAGGTGTGATTTATACTATAGATTAAGTCATTCATTAATAAAAAACCCAATTTTTTTTTTTGTTTTAAAAGAAGAAATGTCCTACTAATTAAACTTTGGTGGTTCAAAGTCATTCAATTTTTGTTGAAGGGGTAGGTAAGGAAGAAGTTGGTTTCTTCTGTTTATTATTTTTATTTGTTATAAGAATACTTTTTTTTTTTTTTTCATCTGAATAAATGACCATACATTAAAACCAAGTCAAATGGATAAGAATCCTTTTGGTTTCTCATTAATTTATAGGAGTTGCAAGAAATATAATGTTGGACCAACTTGCAAATATATTTTTGTGTAAAAGTTGGAAATGGAGTTGCAAGAAATATAATGTTGGACCAATTTGCAAATATGTATAAAGTAAGGTAACCGAATTGCAAATGATCTATCATTATATACTATATACTTGCAAAACTAAAAATTCATAAAAACGATAATAATATTTACTTAACTTTATCATTAATTAAAAAAATTGGTTTGAATAGAGAGGAGGGTTTGGAGAATTGGAGCTAGTGAAAAGATAATTCCATACACTGTCCGACATATAATGAACTAATTACTTCTGACTTTAAGTGCGGTAAATTTCCATTAGAATTCGTAATATATAAGAAATTGTTACAAATAAAATATATCATCAATAGGATAGAACGATGCTATTATAATTAAAGAACATATTTTCAATAAAACACAATCCCCTTGTTGGCCACTGTAATCAATCATCTGGTGTTTCTGATGGAGCAGTGGAGGTGACGATGGATGTGGACGCGTAGGGATTACAATTGTTTGTTTATGGGCGAGGTGGACGTGGACGTGGATTAGGGTTTTGTATTGGCCCATGACGTGGAGGCGTTGGTGGAAGTACTGGTGGTGGTGGACAAGGATATTTTGTTGGGCGGTGATGTGGTGACAGTGGTGGCTTAGGATCTTTTGTTGGGCCATAACGTCGGGGTGGTGATGGTGGTGGAAATTGTGGTGGACTAGGCTCTTTACCTGAAAAGACAAACATTCAGAAGAAACCAAGAAAAAAATTGTTTCTAAATTCTTAAAATATGGTTAAAAATACATAAGAATTACGAAAAAAAAATACTAAAAACTAAATAATACCTCGATACAATGAGGCCTGATTGTGTTGTGCACGACCAAGTGTAAAAATAATTAGCAGTATCGCTGCTACGAGTATTGGCCCGAAATCGCTCGCCATGGATGGGTTTCGCTTATTTATTGTGTGAAATAACTAAATGGAGATTTGTAAAAGGATTGCTGGCCAACAAGTCTATATAAGAAAGCTGAAAAAGTTTATAATTTGATCTTTCTGAGCGTGGGGCCCAGAAGAGCCGGGGTATTGTAATCACAATACGCGTATTGTGAAGATGTTGGTTTCTGCTGAACAAATTAGCAACAAAAGTCAATATAAAGGGGGAAATTGGACATAATAATAGGTAGAGTCTTATGCAATGAAGTGGACTATTGTATTGTAATCACAATACGCGTTTTTTGACCGACACACTTCTAAACTTACTCTTCTGTCACACAGCTCAAATTATAAAATTTATTATTTTAGATGTCTTACTAAATATTATAAATTCTAAAGATAAAATAGTTTTAATATTGTTAAATTAGTGTAACCCGTTTGTTATATTCACATCAATTATAGTGATGTTTATTGTTGTTTAGAGTCAAATGTTTTTTATTAATAAATAGAGTCAAATGTTTTTTATTAATAAATAAATAACTTAATTTATTATAAAAAAAAACATTAATTTAATGTATATTAAGCTTAGGAGTACGTCTGCTGAGAAACGCGTTTCTCCATAACTATGGATAAACGTGTTTTTAATAGCCAGAAGCTATGCGTTTGATAACCAGAAAAAAATTTCTGGATATCAGTCTCAAAGGATTCTGGATATCCAGAAGCTTTGGAACGGATATCCAGAAGCCTTTGGGCGGATATCCAGAAAAAATAGATTTGAAGCCAAATCCAAGGCCAAGACCAGAAATTGCTTATTGAAGGTTTCTGGATATCCAGAAACCTTCAAATGTATATCCAGAAACCATCAAATGAATATTCAGAAACATTTTGAAAGTTTCTGGATATTCATTTTGAAGGTTTCTGGATATCCAGAAACCTTCAAATGTATATCCAGAAACCATCAAATGAATATCCAGAAACATTTTGAAAGTTTCTGGATATCATTTTGAAGGTTTCTGGATATCACTTTCATAAGCTTCTGGATATCCAGAAGCCTTGGCCTGCATTGTCGCGCGACAAGTCGGGTCCCGTTTCTCCATAAGTTACGGAGAAACGCGTTTCTTCCCAGATTTTGTGTAAGCTTAGAGACTCCTTATCAAGTTTTTAGATTTCCCTTCCAAGTATACGGAAAAAATATTGTTTTCTCACTCCTACCAAACAAAGGGTAAATATTGGATCCAAATCCGTACCTTAGGACTGGAGGACAGTCAAATTTATGTGAAAGAGTACGAAAATACTCTTATATCTTGTTTAAATCATTGTGATTCTGATATCTAAATAATTTTGTATATTGTATATAATTTAGGTTAGAAAATAATTGTTAATATATAATTAGTTGATTAACGGCTAACAATTTGTTTTTAGATGTGTTTTGAATTTTATTAGGTATTGTACTCAATGAAGGAAATGATTCTTGTGTTGATAAGGAAAGAAAAATCCTTTTTAAATAAGGAATGGATTGATCGAGTCCTTGTCAAAGAAGGAGTATTCTCTCTATTTAAAGTGACTGCCTCCTTCACTGTTCACACGGTTTTTGAGAGAGTTATACGGAGCATTAAGAGAGAATTCCTTGAGTGTTTTCTTGTTTCTTAAAGATCAGAGCTTGATTCTTCAAGATTGTTTTCGTGTTTATTAGAACTCTTTTTGATCTTTTCGTAAGATAGTTTCTTTTCATTGTAAGTGTTTACTGTGCAACTTGTTATCAAAACAAGGTTGTAGTTTTTTGAAAAGGTTTCCAGCAAGAATTTCTTGCTGAAGTGTTTAATATTTCGTTGCATTTAATTATGTTTATTTATGTTTATTCTATCAAAGTTGTTTAGACAGTTGTGCTGACACTTGTGTGAACAACTGTACACACAAGTCATCGCACAAGTGCTAACAATCCTAGCTACAATTCTTTCAATTGGTATCAGAGCCTGCTCTCGACTCAACTGAGATCGATTCTTGAAAGTTGTGAGGACCCCGACCCGGAACCTACACGTGTCCCAAGCTGGAGCATCCTCAAACTAACCCAATTTTTCCTAATCTTTTAAAACTTTTATTTAACTTTCAAAATTAAATACAATTATTATAAACATTTAAAAATAAATCTACACCTTTTCACAATGGAGAAATAATTGACCAACTTAGAAAGTAAGAAACTGTTTTAGTTACAAAAAGGCCTCGGTTATAACATAAAATGAAGATTTATAAATACAATTCCGTAATTGAATTATACCAAAGCACACTTTCTATACCAACCTAATCATACCCCGACAATTCTCACAATATAACTTCCAAACTCCTCACCGCCCTTACTTGGCTGGTCCACCTGTCTCGGAATCTAAAAACAGTAAAGGGAGAGGGGTGAGAATAAATCTCAGCAAGCTATTATGAATGCAGCAATATGCCATATAAGATGCAACACATAACAAGTTGCATATAACACGTTGGAAAAGCTGTAAACACCTTACATCACCTTAGTTTACCTTTTCCCGTCTGAACAGTAGTCGTACAACATTGGGTATAATAATACTCCAATCTTATTCCGTGAATGTATATCACTACTAGAAACTGCCCTTTTACCGACGGAAATTTCCGTCGGTAAAAGTCAATTTCCGTCGGTAAAACCTTATTATCGACGGATTTCATCCGTCGGATTCCGTCGGAAATAATTGGTTGGTAATATCGACGGACTATTTCCGTCGAATACCGACGCATGATCCGTCGGTAAAGGTATTTATGTTGTCGGAAATGGTCCGTCGGTAAAGAAAGTCGCCGGCCAATGACCGGCATTGTTGCCGGAGAGATTACCGACGGATATTTCCGTCGGTAATTCTATTAGTAACCGACGGATATTTCCGTCAGTAACAATACTACCATTTTTTTGAAAAATATACCGACGGAAATGTCCGTCGGTAAATTGTTCAGAATTGAAAAAAAAAATCTTAAATATTTAAAAAACCACCTGTAACATGTTTAATCACCAAAATACCAACATTTAATTACAACTCAATTAAACATTCAATAAAAACATGAAAAATCAAATTCAACATTCATCAAATTCTCAAAACCAACATGCACAAAACATCAAGAGCTTTTTTTACATACATATTACAATTATTTTGATATTATTTGTCTACAACCCTTTGTTCACAGAATAACTCCACCTCATATTAGTTTTTCTAAATCTTACCAGTGGTGAGATAGCAAGAAGTACAAGAACCAACAATGTTCATCATTCCAAAAGCAATCATTTCTTTGTTTCCATCAATATGGTAATTCTTGAACATGGCAAAGCTTCTTCTCGCTGCTATTCCTTCCTGTTATAATTAATTCACTAATAACCCACGTTTAACAATATTAGACACATCTACTAAAAGATAAGGTTAGCTACACCCTACAAAATAAACAACTAATGAAACACGTAGCTGATATGCAAACCGATTACACGTCCCCTTATATATATATATGGGAATGTGTATAAATTCATTAATTCTAATAGTAAAAAGTCATTTTTAAAAAAAATTGAAGGTGGGAAATTGACAGTTGCCCAAACTTAAAGGGGTCAAACCACCTTATTTGTTTAACTATTCGCTAGTGATTATTCTTGTAATAAGTTATATGCAAACCGATTACACGTCCCCTTATATATATATGGGGATGTGTATAAATTCATTAATTCTACATGAAAAAAACAATTCGCTAGTGATTATCTCTCTCTCCTATTTTCTCACTCAATCATTACAAAACTAAAAAAAAAAACATGAAAAAAACTACAATTCCAGACACGACCTTATTTATATTCAATGATTAATGTTTTGTACAAGTTAATAAATATGGTTATTAATTCATGCATAGCCTTTTTCTGTGAACATATATATTGATCAAATTTGATAATGGTTATAGCAGATAAATAGACTAAGAGGCTGGATGAAACAACTTGATTTTATTATGTTATATAAACTTTAAACGATGTAGCAACATGCATAATATTTTATTTTGGAGATTTGATTCACAATAGAATTCAGTATATAAACTTACAAGCATGAATTGTTGACGTGCTAGTATGTTGTAGCGTATTACTAAAACTACAATCAAATTTTTTGAATACAAGTATATGACAAGATGGGTAATACTTTAAAGAAAGATAAAATTCTACATGAACTCCACAGTGACAATAGTAGGTGCACCATAAAACTTCGTACATATATTTTGTAAATTACTATGGCTCAATTGTCAATTTCTATGGCTCAATGGTAATATTCAACAAATGGGCACACATGAAAGTAAGAAACCGGAAGAGCAAACTTACTCGAAAAGGTCTCTCGCATCGTTGATATCTTCCCGCAATATGGGACAAGAAGAGAATCCCATAATCGCACAAAGAAAACATAACCGAATATTAATGCCCCAATCGAACTAGAACATTCATATTACGTATTGATGAGAAAAATATAGAGTTTCGGTACTACAAAAGCATTCAAGAATAGAAGTCTCCATGCAGCTACGAGATACATATATAAAGCTCAAAATAAATCGCATACGCTTTTATTTCTTCATAAGTTTTCGCTTCATGCGAGGTGCGAATTCGACCAATCAAAGTCCCCAACCCCAAACACCCGTAATACAAACGGGAACAATTACATGCTACACCAAGAAGTGAGAAAACCTCAATGCATGAATATACTGAAAATTCAAAGCAACCTAAAATATAGTAAAACTTTTAAAGCAACTATAGATTTAGTAAATATCCAAATTTGGCAAGATAAGTAGATTTTAACTAGACACAAGAAAATCAAGGCTCCAAAGACACCACTTTGGTAAAGGCTAAGATGTTGACTTTTTACTACCAAAAGACCCCCTTGATTCTAGGTAAATTTTGCACTAAATTATTATTTTGACCCCCTTTTGTTCTAAATTTGGATACCCTAATCATCATGTTTATTCCTAAAGCAATTTCGATCCTCATCATCAGTCAACTCAGCTTCAGCTGACGCTGTCTCATTTGAAAAGAAATCAACTAATGAACTCTAGACTCTTTACGTCACTAATTTACACCCCAAGACATTTGGACTATCAGATAAGCAAGCAAAATTAAAATGTGACCAAAGCTCTATTGAAAAGAAATCAACTAATGAACTCTAGACTCTTTACGTCACTAATTTACACCCCAAGACATTACTCATATATACACAAATATAATTAAAATGCACAAGATAAATGATGTACGAGTAGACCTCATCAAAATTTGGACAAAGGCAGCTCTTTGACTTTGATTAAAACCCAGTACTCTGAATGATATAGCTACCAGCTAATGGTTTGATCAATATCAAAAGGAACTGATAATAACTTAAGAGGGAATTGGATATTTAATAGAATGTAACATACGCTGGGAAGAAAAAGCCTTGCGTGCTATGTACGAGATTGTAAGCTGATTATGGCTGGCATAAGGAACAAGAAAATGTCAGAGACATGAAATGTACAATGCAGCCATTAAATAAAAAATTATACAAGGAGAAAGTGCCAAGAGGAAACATTAATTACATACTACATTGAAACTGAAAGAAGCAGACAAAGGTTATCCATGGGCTAACTCAAATTTCCATGATTTCTAAGGAACTATCGGATCATAAATTACAATAGACTTTGGACTCTATTAGCCTAATGATGTATAATTGGTGAACAACGATTAGAATCATGATAATGAAATTCAAATGATTACCAAAAATAGTCTTTGCTACTAACCAATTTGTCCAAGCCAATAGGATAATAAATTCTCTGTCTAATTGATGCATTAACAACAAAACATTTCACTGAATACTCACTCCGTCTCAGTTCTTTTGGCCACGAGACAAAAGGACTTGGTTCATAATAAATGCTCTGTCTAATTTATGGTTTTCCATGTATAACCTTACTTTAATTATCTTTTGTGAAGGTATATGTATGAAAAATATTTAATTTAAGTAGGGATGTAATGGTCAATTGAATCATTAATTTGCCTTGGGTTCCCAAGTGGCCAAAAAAAAAGAAGCGAAAAAAAAGAAAATGGGGCAAATGTAAGTGAGACGGAGTGAGTATAGCTGAAAATAAGAGCTAAACTTAGAAAGAGAGAAATAAGAAAGGACGGCGGACATACCGACAAGGCAATTGTTGCAGGAAAATTAAAGGGACATATACCAGCACAAACACCAAG
The DNA here is from genome assembly GCA_022495995.1 of Adenophora triphylla var. japonica. NCBI lineage: Eukaryota > Viridiplantae > Streptophyta > Magnoliopsida > Asterales > Campanulaceae > Adenophora > Adenophora triphylla. The sequence continues at coordinate 21,787 of JAFEMH010004217.1, read as the reverse complement.
AGGTTCTCTACTGCAATATGTATCAATCCCACAGGATGCATTAGGGACAAATTCTCCCATTTGTAGCATTGCCATACCACAAGCTTGCTCAACCACATCTTCAAAAGGAAACCATTAAAATAAGGAGAAAATCCAAGTTACCTAGATTTAAAGACAAATTTCTTCTTGGCAGGACAAGAGAGAGAAAGAAAAACAATTGGTATATGTGCTAGACATTACCTAAGCCACGAAGAACATCATCTTTAGCCCCATTCAAAGTCTTTAGAGCAGTCGCTGTTCAAGCACAAATTGTTGAAAATCTGCAGATACAACAACTATAAGCAACGGGACAAAACAATAATGTTAGTTATTAAAATGAGGATGATGACAAAATTAGAATCCAATTATGAAGGATTCGTATGTTAATCACCACCAGATGGAACATTAATCGGAATTTATCAAACGAGTGCCTCCATTATTATGCCAGGATTTGTTTAATCAAGATGAAAAATTAAACCCTAGAGGAACGAGAAATATTTATAAATAGGCACGGTAAGTCTCGACCAACAACAACAAGCGCAAATCGAATTCCATCAACGTAAACGGTAATCAATAGCGGGAAGAGAGGTTAACAACAACAATTAGGGCAACGTAAACCGAGAGAGAGAGAGAGCGAGAGAGAGAGAGAGAGCGAGAGAGCGAGAGAGCGAGAGAGAGAGAGAGATTACCGAGTGAACGGCGGAAGGCGACGTGAACGGCGGAAGGCGACGAGAACGGCGAAAGGCGATGAACTGAGCTACGGCGGCGAATGGCGATGAACTGAGCAATTTCTCTCATTTCTCTGAAGTAAGCGTAAATGGCGTTGAAAGGGGGTAGGGTTTTAATTTATACTTCACTCTACCGACGGACTATTTCGCCTGTAATACCGACGGACCCTCTCCGTCTGTAATAACGACGGAATTTAGAGTATTACCGACGGACCTAAATGAAAATTTAAAAAAAAAATCCCGGTTAAATTCCGTCGGTAACCAATGCTCGTCCGTCAGTAATACCGACGGACGTGGTCCGTCGGTAAATGGCCTGTTTCTAGTAGTGTATCCACCAGAATCAATATCATATAACAAACAGAGAGTAATAAATACCCCCAAACAATCGAGATAGTTATTGTCATAACTCATCTCCAGTGAACTGCTTAGGCATTATTCACAAACAAATCGTACAACTGAGATAGTTATCGTCATAACTCATCCCTTATGAACTGCTTAGGCAATATTCATAAACCCCGAACAACCGAGATAGTTATTGTCATAACTCATCTCACGTGAGCGCTTAGGCATATTCACCAGAAACGACCCCCTAACAACCGAGATAGTTATTGACATAACTCATCTCCTGTGAACTGCTTAAAGCAATATTCACCAGAAACAACCCTCCAACCACCGGTATACCGAAGTCCAGTACATATCATAAACTTGCAATATAAATCCACAAAGGGGATAAGCAACATAGCAACATGGTAATATATACTCATATTTAACAATTATCATAGTGCAACATTTATTCAACACACTATGCATAATATAAACAGTGTATATGAACTCAATGTAAGGCAAGGAAATATCATCAATCCATCCTACAAGGTCATTATACAATAAAACAAGGCCTCTATGAAGGTTCAAGCTCAATTTACAAAGTGGGGGTCACAATCTATAAGTGACCAAACAATGTTGCTAACAAATTCCGGTTATGATTTACAGTTAAACTTCCTGGGGTATTGGGCGACCGTCCATACCTCTTGGGCGACCGCCCAAGAGGCTTTACAAGGCACTCTAAATTCTGGACACATGGGCGGCCGCTCACGCCCCCTTGGGCGACCGCCCAAGTGCCGGATCCATGAATTCCCAGGTTTCCCAAATTGTAATCTCTTACCATTTTCTTTCACTTCCCAAGTTTTCCTTCTACTCTACATTAAAAATCAACAAGAAGATTTCCTAGCTTCACCAAGTTTACCCTAAATCATGCAACCCCAAAATAAAGAATTCTAAGTCATTTATCATTCTACATTTTACCCATTTTATACCCTCTAAATCATCTTCCAAGAACATTATCCTCAACCAAATTCATTTACCCATTTTCTAACTCATGTAAGGTTCTAAAGCATGTAACACCCATTAATATAACAAGAACAACATTTATAATTTATGATCATTCATAAGAAGGAAAGTCATAACAATTCATATACTAAGCCATGTAACCCAAAAAATGATTAAATCTTATATCATTTACCCTTTGAATCACTACCCATTTCACTATCACTTTCCAAGTATAAATTTCATAATTTAATTAACCCATTTGCTTACCTTCTTGACCCATTTTCCTAACCAACCACAACATTCTATTTCCTTACCAAATTTCTCAACATCCAAGAAAGTTTCTAAGGCCTCAAATAACCATTATAACAATAATAACAACATCAATAGTTTATGAACATTTAAAGAAAGGAAGTCATAATAACTCACTTTAAAATGGGAGATGGATCATGGATTTCTTTAGCTTGATGAACTCCTCTTGGTCTCCCGATTCCAAAAGTGCTCTCGGATCTAAAAATGGTGAAGGATTGATCTTGGTAGGAGCCTTGAAAGGTGAAGCTTCAACAATGGAGTTCCATGGATTTGAGAGAGAATATCAAGGAGGAGAAGAAGGGAGGTGGAGTATGTAAATGGTAAAGGAGGAAGGGGGGGGCCGGATATGGAGGGGATTTGGGGAGGGTTTTAGGGAGTTGTCCCCCACTCCAAATATTCCCTACCAAAAACTCTTTCATCAATTTAAATTAATTCTCTCAACCCATAACATTTTATTTGTCCATTTTATTACCACTCCATTCTATTACTTTATTTATTTCTAATTATTATTTTTCCTTTAGAACACTATTTATTTTCTTATCATTTTATCCTAATATAAGAAATTTAAAGATATAAAATAAACACATAAGGTTGATATTAATATTAAAAGTATATAATGTTATACTAAAATTGTGTCTAGGGTTAGAATTCGTTACACTCACTCCCTTAAAGAAAATTCGTCCCGAATTTTTTTTAAAAAACTTACCTAAAAGTTCAATCCGCCTCGGTTACTTATGCATACCTCAGACTCCAATTCCATATAGTTTCTTCAATGCTGTGATTCTTTTCCACGATTTCTAATTCCATTAATGAGACGATATTACATTAAAACTTCAAATACTCTATAAGCTTCTCCAAACCAGTCTATAAGTCAAATCACCAACCTTTTCTAAAGCTTCAAATGGATTAACGAATCTTGGCACCAATTTACCTTAGGCCTTGCTTCTCCAAACTCACCCCAACAAATTAGAGATCGATTTTTTCTCCCCAAACTATGCCTCATACGGTTTTATCTCAATGCTAGAATGATAACTGTTATTATACGTATCCAACCATTGGTAACCTTATGTCCTATCGACTACTAAATCTATTGTATATGCCCGTAGCATATCATCAACCACAAGTAATGATTCTTCAAATTTTTACAAGGTTAAACTTAATAGCATTCCTACCTTCCCAAAATGACCTTCCCGAACGATGTCTATCCAATCCATTTAACACTATGGGTTTTATACAATCGAATTATCCACTAACATATGTGAGGACTTTATTAATAACATCTCATCAAGCTATATATATATAACGAGTAGAAAATACAATTCAACTTTCTATAACAGAACAACATACCCTTCTTTACTTTCAATGTAACTCAATCACAAAATCTATAGTGATAATACTCTCAAGTTCAACCTAGAACTCTAAATATTTTAATAAATCTTCTAACGTCAACATTCTATTGTCACCATTCAATGTTCCAATTATGTTCAGGACTAGTGACAAATCAATATTCAAATTGAAGTGTTGGCCGCCCACAACGGAGCCGATCCAACTCCAAAACAAAACCGAGTCTATTGTGATCGACACAATAATAACCCCACATTTATCAATTCATTTCTCGGACCAAAACTTGAATACAATTAATCATTATAGGGAAACTAAGTTGCAATTTCTACTTGCTTCTGAACAATTTATATCTTTAGGATACCAAGTCTTTCTAAAAGTTACAACATCTTTCAAAAAATTCCAAAGGATAATATAAAAAGAGATTCAAAGAGACCCGAATGGTTTATTTATTTAAAACCGGCCCATACCAGTTTTAATTAACTAAACCACTCACAATTTAAGAAATTTCAAAAGATTGATAAGCTAACAAAATAACTCGAGTGATTTAATTATCTACAACCGTCCCATACCAGTGGTAGATAGTTAAATTACTCACAGATTTTAATTTACACGAAAATGGGTTACTGACCTTATTAAATCAACTATCCCCGAAGGGCACAATTGCTCATACCGAAGTTCAATATACAATCCAAAGTTTTAAAGCACATTTAAAACAATTCTAACATAATACTCTTGTTTAACTTCTATTTATAGTGTAGCCACCACTCATAATATTTTTACTTAGTTGAATTCCTTATAAGAAAACACAATCTCGTAATACTTATTACTATCTCCGATAAATACACTAAACATTCATTAAGGTTATAAACTTGGCAAAGCATCCTCAATTCAATAATTCTTCAAGTTGAATATTCAACACCTTTACTTAATGTGAGTCATCTATTCCCTACCTTTGATATTGGTATTGTACTTAGCAACAACATATTGTAAACATCTAGTTCCCAATCAAATACCATAATTTCTAAATAAGAAAATATAATTGGAACTCTCATAGATCAATCATTCCCAAATTTCAATTAAACATTACGGTATAATCTAACTTAACTCTCAATAACCATCAACAAACTCAAAATCCGTATAACGTCAATATCTTTCAAGCATCACACTAATCCCTCATATGATTCACGTAACTAAGTCGACTTATAGTATATAATCATCCTAAAGTATCCTGTCTTCCAGTAAGATTCATCCTCATTTTCTCAACTAATGATAATCAATTCTCAAAACGAACCATATACATATATTACCAATTTCTGAAGTTGATCCTTTAAATCACCAATAACTGTATCTATTATACTTCTTCGTATTTACCCTATTTACCTCTCCATAACTAATACACAATCCACAAATCAAAACGGTCATACTATATATAAATGTTGTCTTAAGTATATCCTTAAAGCAAATTTTCACTGTAATTGTAACACTCCGAAAAATTCAACTAATAACCATTGAGTATCCTACTAGTTTCTAAAATCAGTCATACAAATCGTCAACAAGTGCTAACGAATACTTATTCTTCACAGTTACCTATTTAAGATCTCTATAACCTTATAATTAACCACCAAGTATCATCTTTTCTAAATATAGTAACAATTTACCCTTATGGAGATTCACTACGCTCATTATCTTCTTTACCAAATAATTTTCCCAAAATGAATCATCAATTCTGTCATCCCAATTAGTGTCCTCTATCTAGGAATCCGAATACTAAAATAGTACCTTAAATCAACTCAAAGCTTCAATATCCTGGTATGATACCTGATGAAAACCCATTTTTGAAACTCACTTGAAAAACACCACTTAGTCAACTTATAGGGTGATATCACTTACAAAATATCTGATTTCCTATTCAAATTAGTAGCAAAAATTCAATCAATCTCTCCTTAGAAAATAAACTTATAGCACATAAGGCAAAGACATATTAGTTCTATAAGATCTCGTACTCGCGATATTTTATAACTCATATAATCCCACTTAGACTATCACTTCCAATACTAGTCTCATATATCTTGTCTCTACCACGAGACACCAATGAATAACTAATCATGCAATTATACCACCATAAACCACTCTTAATTAGGCCATATACCTAACCTCAACTAAGAGTTCACAATTTCATTTACCACCGGTATATGAGATAATTCAAGTGTATTTAAATCAAATATAACACACAACCCAAATAACCTTCACATTCCTTAGGCCATACTTTCGACATTTACGCATATATGACATAATATCAATTAATAATTTATCCGCCTCAATTACACACGGAGGCAATCAAACATAGATAAGGAGACTCGCTTCTTGCGACAGTCCTCCCAAATCACAATCACCATGATAAACAAGAATGATTCAAGGTACTCTCCCGTAGGAGTAGAACCTCCAACACATAAGGCAACTTTTAGGCCTATTATGCAAATAAAAGATGAAATGTAATGCCACATGAGAACGAATGAACAGGGATTTATAAAAGTATGAACCCTAACTCCTGAGACAGGTAAAATACCTCAAATGATGGTGGAGGAATCTATCTTTCCATAACTCACCTTTCCTTGATTCCTTGGATGGTCAATATCATTTTCCGTCTTTGAACAAATTCTGTGTTAAACTCTCGACGTAAGTTATCGCACACTCTCACTCAGCTAGACTCTACCCGAGAACTCTAACCGAGCTCTGATACCAACTGTGAGGACCCCGACCCGGAACCTACACGTGTCCCAAGCTGGAGCATCCTCAAACTAACCCAATTTTTCCTAATCTTTTAAAACTTTTATTTAACTTTCAAAATTAAATACAATTATTATAACCATTTAAAAATAAATCTACACCTTTTCACAATGGAGAAATAATTGACCAACTTAGAAAGTAAGAAACTGTTTTAGTTACAAAAAGGCCTCGGTTATAACATAAAATGAAGATTTATAAATACAATTCCGTAATTGAATTATACCAAAGCACACTTTCTATACCAACCTAATCATACCCCGACAATTCTCACAATATAACTTCCAAACTCCTCACCGCCCTTACTTGGCTGGTCCACCTGTCTCGGAATCTAAAAACAGTAAAGGGAGAGGGGTGAGAATAAATCTCAGCAAGCTATTATGAATGCAGCAATATGCCATATAAGATGCAACACATAACAAGTTGCATATAACACGTTGGAAAAGCTGTAAACACCTTACATTACCTTAGTTTACCTTTTCCCGTCTGAACAGTAGTCGTACAACATTGGGTATAATAATACTCCAATCTTATTCCGTGAATGTATATCCACCAGAATCAATATCATATAACAAACAGAGAGTAATAAATACCCCCAAACAATCGAGATAGTTATTGTCATAACTCATCTCCAGTGAACTGCTTAGGCATTATTCACAAACAAATCGTACAACTGAGATAGTTATCGTCATAACTCATCCCTTATGAACTGCTTAGGCAATATTCATAAACCCCCGAACAACCGAGATAGTTATTGTCATAACTCATCTCCTGTGAACTGCTTAGGCATATTCACCAGAAACGACCCCCTAACAACCGAGATAGTTATTGACATAACTCATCTCATGTGAACTGCTTAAAGCAATATTCACCAGAAACAACCCTCCAACCACCGGTATACCGAAGTCCAGTACATATCATAAACTTGCAATATAAATCCACAAAGGGGATAAGCAACATAGCAACATGGTAATATATACTCATATTTAACAATTATCATAGTGCAACATTTATTCAACACACTATGCATAATATAAACAGTGTATATGAACTCAATGTAAGGCAAGGAAATATCATCAATCCATCCTACAAGGTCATTATACAATAAAACAAGGCCTCTATGAAGGTTCAAGCTCAATTTACTAAGTGGGGGTCACAATCTATAAGTGACCAAACAATGTTGCTAACAAATTCCGGTTATGATTTACAGTTAAACTTCCTGGGGTATTGGGCGACCGTCCATACCTCTTGGGCGACCGCCCAAGAGGCTTTACAAGGCACTCTAAATTCTGGACACATGGGCGGCCGCTCACGCCCCCTTGGGCGACCGCCCAAGTGCCGGATCCATGAATTCCCAGGTTTCCCAAATTGTAATCTCTTACCATTTTCTTTCACTTCCCAAGTTTTTCTTCTACTCTACATTAAAAATCAACAAGAAGATTTCCTTGCTTCACCAAGTTTACCCTAAATCATGCAACCCCAAAATAAAGAATTCTAAGTCATTTATCATTCTACATTTTACCCATTTTATACCCTCTAAATCATCTTCCAAGAACATTATCCTCAACCAAATTCATTTACCCATTTTCTAACTCATGTAAGGTTCTAAAGCATGTAACACCCATTAATATAACAAGAACAACATTTATAATTTATGATCATTCATAAGAAGGAAAGTCATAACAATTCATATACTAAGCCATGTAACCCAAAAATGATTAAATCTTATATCATTTACCCTTTGAATCACTACCCATTTCACTATCACTTTCCAAGTATAAATTTCATAATTTAATTAACCCATTTGCTTACCTTCTTGACCCATTTTCCTAACCAACCACAATATTCTATTTCCTTACCAAATTTCTCAACATCCAAGAAAGTTTCTAAGGCCTCAAATAACCATTATAACAATAATAACAACATCAATAGTTTATGAACATTTAAAGAAAGGAAGTCATAATAACTCACTTTAAAATGGGAGATGGATCATGGATTTCTTTAGCTTGATGAACTCCTCTTGGTCTCCCGATTCCAAAAGTGCTCTCGGATCTAAAAATGGTGAAGGATTGATCTTGGTAGGAGCCTTGGAAGGTGAAGCTTCAACAGTGGAGTTCCATGGATTTGAGAGAGAATATCAAGGAGGAGAAGAAGGGAGGTGGAGTATGTAAATGGTAAAGGAGGAAGGGGGGGCGGATATGGAGGGGATTTGGGGAGGGTTTTAGGGGAGTTGTCCCCCACTCCAAATATTCCCTACCAAAAACTCTTTCATCAATTTAAATTAATTCTCTCAACCCATAACATTTTATTTGTCCATTTTATTACCACTCCATTCTATTACTTTATTTATTTCTAATTATTATTTTTCCTTTAGAACACTATTTATTTCCTTATCATTTTATCCTAATATAAGAAATTTAAAGATATAAAATAAACACATAAGGTTGATATTAATATTAAAAGTATATAATGTTATACTAAAATTGTGTCTAGGGTTAGGGTCGTTACAGAAAGTAGCCATTATGGACTGTCATCATAGCCATAACAAACCGCCTACCCTAAATGGTTCAAACTATACCATTTGGAAGGCCAAAATGATTATGCACATTAAGTATCTTGATCATCGTGCTTGGGTTAGTCATATGTGTGGCTATACTCCTCCCATGATTGAAATTTCTCCATCTACTTCTGAAGGTGAGGAAAAGAGGGAGAAAATTTATGGTCCTAAGCCTATAGAAACTTGGAACAACGAGGAAATTGCATTAGCAAACTTTAATGCCAAGGCCATGGGAGCAATCTCTGACCACGTGGATCTTCATATTTTTAGATTATTTTCTAATCAAACTGTTGCCAAAGTTGCTTGGGACATTCTCCAACTCCACTGTGAAGGCCCGGCTAGTGTGAAACAAACTAAGCTAAGGACATTAATGACAAAGTTTGAAACTTTAAGAATGGGAGAAAATGAAACTATAAAAGAGTACTCGGTCAAAATCTTGGATATCTCAAACGAGTCATTTGCCTTGGGTGAATCTATATCCAACGCAAGACTTGTGAGTAAAGTACTAAGAACTCTCCCTGAAAAGTTTAACATAAAAATTTCTGTTATTGAAGAAACCCAAGACGTCCAAACTGTAGGACTTGATGAAGTATTAGGAATTTTAACTAATTTTGAATTAAAACTTGGGGTACAAGAGTCAAGCAAAGCAAATTCAATTGCTCTTGTAAGTGCTCTCAAAGTATCTCAGGATCTAGTTCAACTGTCCAAAGATATTGATGAGTCAAACTTGGGAGATGATGGGTGTGCCTTGATTACTCAAAAATTCAACAGTATGTTGAAAAATAAACGATTTACTAAGTTTCCTAACTCGACACCCTCTATTCCTTCCACGATTGAACCATCCAAAAAGGGGAATGTTGCAAAGAAACCTGCATCTGAAGGAAAAAGGTCCATTGATTCAATTGAATGCATGGCTTGCAAAGGCTACGACCATTACGCAAATGAGTGTGCTAACACCCTTAAAAACCTTGGAATGAGTTTTTCAGCGACTTTGAGTGATTCTGATGATGATGAGCAGACTGCAAATATGTCTATATGGCATCCATCTCAGATCACATTGTCTGATAGTGATTAAGATGTGGAAGATGTGCAATATTCTGATCGCATCAACTTACCACACAACTGACTACACAACTTAGAACAATGTGTATACTTGCTTGAATTCTTCGACTGCTCACTACCAGAAACAGGTGTTCTAGCGACGGAATCAACAGCGACGGAATCATTCCGTCGCTATTTAGCGGCGGAAATTATGCTTTAGCGACGGAATTAATTTGGCGCCAAATTTACAGCCTTGAGAATTCAATTCAATGGCCCGAATTTGTCGCTAACGAATATTCGACGAATATTCGTTTTTAGCGTAACGGAATTTCAGCGGCGGAATTTAATTCCGTCGCTAAATAAATTATCAGCGACGGAATAATTCCGTCGCTGATAATTTATTTATTTTTCAAAAATTAGATTATCAGCGACGGAATAATTCCGTCGCTGATAATTTATTTATTTTTATTTTTTTTAATTTATCAGCGACGGAATAATTCCGTCGCTGATAATCTAATTTATTTATTTTTTATTTTTTTATCTATCAGCGACGAAATTATTCCGTCGCTGATAATTTATTTTTTAAAAAAAAAATTAGATTATCAGCGACGGAATAATTTTGTCGCTGATTTTTTTTTTAATTTTTCTTCTATTTACTTTCATTTGTTTAGTTTTTTTTCTATCTCTTTTTCTATAATTGTTTCTAAAAACAACACTAATTAACAAATGCTAAAATATTATTTTCTAGTCAATAAAAAATTTAAAAAAAATTAAAAAATAAATATAGGGTAGTCCGTCCCTCTTTTGACTTTTCTTCTATATACTTTCATTTGTTTAGTTTTTTTCCTATATCTTTTTCTATAATTTTTTCTAAAAAAAAACAACTAATTAACAAAAGCTAAAATATTATTTTCTAGTCAATAAAAAAATTAAAAAATAAATGTAGGGTAGTCCGTCCCTCTTTTGACTTTTCTTCTATATACTTTCATTTGTTTAGTTTTTTTCCTATCTCTTTTTATATTATTTTTTCTAAAAAAATCACTAATTAACAAAGGCTAAAATATTATTTTCTAGTCAATAAAAAATTTAAAAAAAATTAAAAAATAAAGATAAGGTAGTCCGTCCCTCTTTTGACTTTTCTTCTATATACTTTCATTTGTTTAGTTTTTTTTCTATCTCTTTTTCTATAACTTTTTCTAAAAAAAACCACTAATTAACAAAGGCTAAAATATTGTTTTTTAGTAAATAAAAAATTAAAAAAAATTAAAAAATAAATATAGGGTAGTCCGTCCCTCTTTTGATTTTTCTTCTATATACTTTCATTTGTTTAGTTTTTTTTTCTATCTCTTTTCCTATAATTTTTTTTTAAAAAAACCACTAATTAACAAAGGCTAAAATATTATTTTCTAGAATGTAAAAAAAAATTAAAAAAATAATAAACGAGGTAGCCGTATACCATTTTCACAAGATCGGGACACATTCCTTAAAACCTTAAATAATGGCACATATTTGTAACTCAATTTCCATTTGGATTTTGAGGAAAGTCATAAAGATGAAAAACACTTTAAATGTCATTTAGAATGTAGAAAAAAAATTAAAAAAAAATAAACGAGGTATCCGTATACCATTTTCACAAGATCGGGACTCATTCCTTAAAACCCTAAATAATGGCACATATTTGTAACTCAATTTCCATTTGAATTTTGAGGAAAGTCATAAAGATGAAAAACAATTTAAATGTCATTTAGAATGTAGAAAAAAATTAAAAAAAAATAAACGAGGTAGCCGTATACCATTTACACAAGATCGGGACACATTCCTTAAAACCCTAAATAATGGCACATATTTGTAACTCAATTTCCATTTGGATTTTGAGGAAATTCATAGAGATGAAAAACACTTTAAATGTCATTTAGAATGTAGAAAAAAATTAAAAAAAATAAACGAGGTAGCCGTATACCATTTTCACAAGATCGGGAAACATTCCTTAAAACCCTAAATAATGGCACATATTTGTAACTCAATTTCCATTTGGATTTTGAGGAAATTCATAAAGATTAAAAACACTTTAAATGTCATTTATTATGTAGAAAAAAATTAAAAAAAATAAACGAGGTAGCCGTATACCATTTTCACAAGATTGGGACACATTCCTTAAAACCCTAAATAATGGCACATATTTGTAACTCAATTTCCATTTGGATTTTGAGGAAATTCATAGAGATGAAAAACAATTTTAAATGTCATCTAGAATATAGAAAAAAAAATTAAAAAAAAATAAACGAGGTAGCCGTATACCATTTTCACAAGATCAGGACACATTCCTTAAAACCCTAAATAATGGCACATATTTGTAACTCAATTTCCATTTGGATTTTGATGAAATTCATAAAGATGAAAAACAATTTAAATGTCATTTAGAATGTAGAAAAAAATTAAAAAAAAAAATAAACGAGGTAGCCGTATACCATTTTCACAAGATCGGGACACATAAAACCCTAAAAACCCTAAATAATGACACATATTTGTAACTCAATTTCCATTTGGATTTTGAGGAAATTCATAAAGATGAAAAACACTTTAAATGTCATTTATAATGTAGAAAAAAATTAAAAAAATAAACGAGGTAGCCGTATACCATTTTCACAAGATCGGGACATATTCCTTAAAACCCTAAATAATGGCACATATTTGTAACTCAATTTCCATTTGGATTTTGAGGAAATTCATAGAGATGAAAAACACTTTAAATGTCATTTAGTATGTAGAAAAAAATTAAAAAAAAATAAACGAGGTAGCCGTATACCATTTTCACAAGATCGGGACACATTCCTTAAAACCCTAAATAATGGCACATATTTGTAACTCAATTTCCATTTGAATTTTGAGGAAATTCATAAAATGAAAAACACTTTAAATGTCATTTAGAATTTATAAAAAAAATAAAAAAAAATAAACGAGGTAGCCGTATACCATTTTCACAAGATCGGGACACATTCCTTAAAACCCTAAATAATGGCACATATTTGTAACTCAATTTCCATTTGGATTTTGAGGAAATTCATAAAGATGAAAAACACTTTAAATGTCATTTAGAATGTAGAAAAAAATTTTAAAAAAATAAACGAGGTAGCTGTATACCATTTTCACAAGATCGGGACACATAAAACCCTAAATAATGACACATATTTGTAACTCAATTTCCATTTGGATTTTGAGGAAATTCATAGAGATGAAAAACACTTTAAATGTCATTTAAAATGTAGAAAAAAATTAAAAAAAAATAAAAGAGGTAGCCGTATACCTTTTTGACAAGATCGGGACACATAAATTCATAAAAATCCTAAATAATGACACATATTTGTAACTCAATTTCCATTTGGATTTTGAGGAAATTCATAAAGATGAAAAACACTTTAAATGTCATTTAGAATGTAGAAAAAAATTAAAAAAAAATAAACGAGGTAGCCGTATACCATTTTCACAAGATCGGGACACATTCCTTAAAACCCTAAATAATGGCACATATTTGTAACTCAATTTCCATTTGGATTTTGAGGAAATTCATAAAGATGAAAACACTTTAAATGTCATTTAGAATGTAGAAAAAAATTAAAAAAAATAAACAATGTAGCCGTATACCATTTTCACAAGATCGGGACACATAAAACCCTAAAAACCCTAAATAAAGATCGGGACACATAAAACCCTAAAAACCCTAAATAATGGCACATATTTGTAACTCAATTTCCATTTGGATTTTGAGGAAAGTCATAAAGATGAAAAACACTTTAAATGTCATTTAGAATGTAGAAAAAAATTAAAAAAAAATAAACAAGGTAGCCGTATACCAAAAAGCATGACACCCTTTTGACTTTTCTTCTATAACTTTTTTTCTATCTTCTTTTCTATATACTTTCATTTGTTTAGTTTTTTTCTATCTTTTTCTATAACTTTTTCTAAAAAACCACTAATTAACAAAGGCTAAAATATTATTTTCTAGTCAATAAAAAATTAAAAAAAATTAAAAAATAAATATAGGATAGTCCGTCCCTTTTTTTTTCCTTAATCTCCGCGCAAACAGTAACTGTGAAGTAACTATGTGGACAGAGGGAGTATATTATTATTATGGTATATTATTATTTAATTATTATTATTATATAATATTATTTTATATTTTAAATTATTTTTGATATTACTATTATTATGATCATTAAACAAGGAAAATCTTAGCCATTAAATATATCAAAAACAATAAAATCCACTGGTCCAAATCCATTTTGCAAAAGCATACACCTTTTTTTAATTGGCTTACAAATTTTCACATGGATTGATCTCTAATCATCGGACCATTAATCTTAAACATCCAACGGTCCAAATCCATTTTGCAAAAGCATGATACCCTCTTTTTTAATTGGCTTACAACTTTTCACGTGGATTGATCCCCTAATCAATCTGAACCATTAATCTTAAACATCCAATGGTCTAAATTCATCAAAACAAAACCATTTCACAAACCATTTCACATTGTTAAATTCTCTTTATCTTCCAATTTATTACTCAACACACACACACACTCACACACACTCACACGACACACACACTCACACTTTCTCTCTCTCACACTCTCTTTCTCTCTCTACGTACCAAATCCCCACCCCTAAGATCCGGCCACTCCACCAGGATCACGGCCACCCTTCCTTCCTTCCCCACGACATCCCCGCCTTCTCTCCATCTCTCGACTCCGCCTCCACCTCCATCTCCGCCTCCATCTCGACTCCGCCTCCGCCTCCACCTCCATCTCCATCTCCGCCTCTTCCTCCACCCCGCCTCCATCTCCATCTCCGCCTCTTCCTCGCCTCTTCTTCACCATCTTTGTCGCCTCCACCTCCATCTACTGTCTCCGCCTCCACCTCCATCTCCGCCTTAGCTCTTCCTACACCCCGCCTCCATCTCCATCGATCTCCTCCTCTTTCTCCATCTCCATCTCCACCTCTTCCTCGCCCCTCTTCTCAAAAAATTACCCCAAACCCGCCGTCCCTCGATCCGCCCCCCTTTACTTTCGAATTGAAAGTGGGTTTTGGTACTGATTTTTGAAGATGAATTTTGAAGTTTGAGAGTTGTAGTTGAAGTGGGTTTTGACATTTTTGATTTTTTTAAATTTGGATGGTGGTAGTGGTAATTTGCAAATATTTGATATTTATTTTTTTCTTTGAAAGATTTGTAATTAATTTTAAAAAGATTGTAATAGATGTATTTTGACATTATTAATTGACGTATCTTGTTGTTTGTAATTGATGTATTTTGATATTTTTCTATAGATGTATTTTTTTTAATTTATTAGTTTTTAAAAATATTATAATTGAATTTTTTATTTTTTTTAATAAAATTATTTCAGTGACGGAAATTTCTGTCGGTAATTTTAATTTAATTTAATTAAATATTTAATTCACCAGCGAAATATTCCGTCGCTGAAATAAAAATTAAATAGAAATAAATTAAATCAACGACGGAATATTCCGTCATTTGAAATAAAAATTAAATTAAAATAAATTAAATCGCGACGGAATATTCGCTGAATTTAATTTATTTTAATTAATTTTTATTCCTGCGACGAAATATTCTGTCGCTGAAATTAATTTAATTTAATTAATTTTTATTTCAGCGACGGAAATTTCCGTCGCTGAATATAAAAATTAAATTAATTTTTTTTTCAGCGGCGGAAATTTCCATCGCTGAAATAAAAATTAATTAAATCAAATTAATTTCAGCGGCGGAATATTTTGTAGGCGATGTCGATAAATCAGCGACGGAATTAATTCCGTCGGTAAAATCAAAATATACCTGTGAAATTTGAGCCGTCAGAGACTGCGACGGCAGTAGCGGACCAGCGACGGAATTTTTCCGTCGTTTAATTTAGCGACGGAAATTTGGATTTAGCGACGGAAATTTCCCTTGCTAAAACTGTTTTTGGAGTGGCTGGTGAAACTAGCAATGATCCAGAAGAAGAGAGTGCTACCTATGAGGAGTTGCACAATACCTATATTGAACTCCATACTGACTAATTGCAGAAAATCTCAAACTAAAATCTAAGGTTGAAAGCTTGTCAGAAGAAAGTGATTCTCAAAAGGACTCCATAACCAAGTTAGAAGTCTTACTCACAAAGAAAGATATGGAATGTGAAAAATATAAAAACAAATCTTGATAAAGAAATAGAAACTCTAACAAAGTGAACACGGGTAAAGTTAAGTTGGAAGAAGTTTTGAAAATGGAAAACCAAGAAAAATTAGGAATTGGCTATGGAGATACTTTTTTTGTGAAAGAATGAGAAAGCACTTCAAAAATTAAAACTACCTCTTGCTAAACTGAATTCTGATGTAAGCGAGACAATACAGAAAGAGGAGGTTTGTATGTCATCATTGCTTTGCTCTTGATCATATTCGACCATATTGTTACAAATTAAAAACGGGAACTTGATTTTGGAAATATGCATGGACACGGGCGACAGAGATGTGTGCACTGTGAGAACACACAACCTGTACACATTCCAAAGCTGGGACAAAAGCATGCAGGTAAGGAAGGAAACCATGAAGTGTCGGGAAACCATAAATTTATTAGGTATAAATTTATTTATGTAATTGTTACAATACGAACATATAAATAAATTGTCATTTCATCAAATATATTTAATATCTTAAAATTTATTATCATTTTTTTCTTTTGAAGTGAGTACTATATATGTCATAGTAAAAATGATTTTTTGAATGATGTTAGTATTTTTAGCTCATACTAGAAAATATTTCGGAATTCGTCACTTTGCCGTTAATTATCATTTCCAAATATACGAACAATCAAGGTAGGTTTTAATCTCGAAATTCGTCCCCGCTTCGCTGCGGTTTAGGACAGTACGGCTTGAGGATACAACACTTTGGAACAAGTTCCTACAGAAGAACGTGTTCCTGGCGAATATACTAAAGGCTTTCGAGGAAAGATAGAAGGGAAAGAGAAGATGAAAATGTTGTGTATACTGGAACACAATCTGAAATGGTTTATATAGGGCTAAGTTTTGAAAAGAGCTTCGATTTGATATGCTTTGTGCGTTCCGTGGTTCATCCGAATCAAAAGTTATGCTCATTTTAGTGCACACACATAAATTTCACTAAAGCTCTATTTTTTCAATAAACACCTTTATCTTTCATCTTTTACCACACAAGTTCCAACAATACCCCACATTTTCTATTCAAACTCTAACAATACCCCACATTTGAATAGAAAATAAGATAATAAAAGGAACTTATTTTTCTATCTTTAAGAAAACTAAATATGATATGCATCAGAAAATGTGTCTTATGGACTTGAACCTTTCGTAGTGAGTATTTATCGGACTTACTTTGTGGATAGTGACTAGTAGTCTTGAACTAGCCACATTTTTGTAGTAACTCGAGACAATAAATATCACACATATCATATTTATGCATTTTTCTATTCTTACAGTTGTGTTCATTTCGGTCTTGAACAAATCCTTTTTTCATGAGAATTTTAGAAAACTTAGCCATCTCAGTTTTCAAAGATGCGACCCCACATCAATCTCGTATAGGTAATACTAATCAAGAATAGTCTGTGCTATTCCACCTTAAAGCTACTAGCATTATTAAGAATATTTTATTCAGCCCTTAACCATCAACGGACAACACACTTTAATTTCATCATAGGAATGAGCATAAGTGTGTTGTATGCTCCTTGAGTCTTCCTCAATTAGTTTGCCTATTGAACCTAGACCATGGGATCTCCAATGTTGCTAGGTTAGGTTGCCACCAAGTAATGACTCATTGTATTGGATTTAAGCCCATTCCCCTCGATGTAAATACTACTTGCTCTGTGTTAAGGCCTTTTGTCAAAGGATCTGCTATATTTTCCTTTGACTTTACATAATCAATGGAAATTATTCCATTCTTCAGCAAGTCTCGTATTGTTTTGTGACGACGCCTTATATGCCTTGATTTGCCATTATATATTTGGTTCTTTGCTCTCGTTAGAGCAAAAATGCCAGTACCCTTATCACAAATGTTTTGCAAATGGTCAGAATGGCGCGCCCAGTCCACAATGGAATACCCTCTAGGAAATTTTTAAGCCATTCCGCTGTCTTGACGGCTTTTATCTAAGTGCTACAAATTAATTGCTTCTATAGTCGAGTGTCGTGTCATTCACGAGCTTTGCTTAGATGATTTTTAAGAATATTGCTACACCTCCAAGTGTAAACGACATAACTTGACTTTGTAGATTTACTTTCGATGATTATTGGAAATCCAATTTGCATGCCCAATATCGCTTCCAAAACTTGGGAGGATGCTTTGCATATAATGCAATCCATAGTTCATTGTATGTTTCGAGATATCACGACCACTCTTACTAGTGCAAACCAATGATGCTTGTCCAGGATTATGCGAGTATACGGCTAAGCCTACTCACGTCAGTATATGCTAAATCCGGTCTTGTTTACGAGTTCGGCTTATATACATCGAAGCTTCCAGAACTTGGTATATTTTAAACGAATACAACTTTTCTCCTTGAGTTCTTCTTAAGTTGGCTTTAGAAGGATCCAAATGGAGTAACAACTTAGGTCTATCCATCCATAATGCTCCAAATTTTCTTAGGACTTTTCTCAACATAATGAGATTGAGTAAGTATGTAATCCATCAGAATTCGCTTTGAATTCTGATGCCAAGAATTATATCATTTACTCCCATATCTTACTGCATATCAAATGAGGGAAGTGCAAGATTTTCTTGGTTTGATTAATTACATCTTTACTTGTTCCCATTCCATTAGCATATCATCCACATATAAACATAAAATGACATATCATTGCTTATATTTTTAATATAAACACATTTATCACATTCATTTATATGGAAACCATTTGATAAAAGTTACTATTATCAAATTTTTCGTGCCATTGTTTTTGGAGCTTGTTTAAGGCCGTAAAGTGATTTAATCAATTTACAAAACCTTATTTTCTTGACAACTTTAACTACATAACCTTCAAGCTGGTGCATATAAATTTCTTCATCTAATTCGCCCATTTAAGAATACGGTTTTAACATCCATTTTGGTGTATTTTCAAATTATGCTTGTTTGCTATAGCAATTAACGTTCTTATGGACGTAATTCTAGTAACTTAGAGTGAATAAGTATCAAAGAAGAGTACACCTTCCTTTTGTGATACCCCTTTGCTACCCTAATATTCGAGCCTTATATTTTTCTATGGTACCATCGGAGTCTTAACTTTTTCTTAAAAATCCATTTATGGCCTATTGGTTTATGCCCGAGGTAAATCAACCAATTTCCATGTAATCATTTTATAAAATGGATTCTATTTCACTTTGGACATGACCTCTTTCCAATAAGGTGCTTCAGATGATTCCATAAACGGCCTTATATGTTTGAGGTTCATCTTACATAGAAAAGGTCATATAATCAATTCCAAAATCTTTGGCTATCCTTCCACGTTTACTCCGTCTCGGTTCAATATTTTCTTCTTGAACCTTGCGTAGAAGAAGTCGTTTCCATTTCATACGCTTTGAGATAATGTATCGTTATACATTCTTTCACTTTGTATAATTTTCTTTATCTATATAAGGAAAAATATAATCAAAAGTCTGCGCCTCTGCGAGATTCTATGATTGAGTTTTTGTGCATATTTTCTACCTTAGACTCATAAACCGAAACTTATATGTTGCCTTATTCTCGTGGGGCTAAGATATATGCAATGTATAGTTTTTGGTCCAAGTTTAGTCCTTTTTGGTAAAGGAATCGGAACTTTGGCTAGGCAAACCCCACATTTTCATCCTTTTAAAAGTAGGCATTTTTTCCTTTAAACAATTCATAAGGAGAATGTTTACTTTTCTTATGAGAATCTATTCGGCATCATATTTATTTATGTCTGAGGCGTCTCTCCATAAATTATGTGGTGCCCACGAGTGATTAACATTGCATTTATCATATTTTGATGTTCTATTCTTTCTTTGAAACGACTCCATTTTGTTGTGGAGTATCTTGAGAATTTGTTGTCTCATGCGCAATTCCATGAGTTGTACAAAATTACTTAAGGTCTTTGGATTCATATTCTCCTCCTCTGTCAGGAGCCTTAGAGTTTTAATTCTCTTTTCACGTTGATTCTCAACTTCCATTTATATTTCTTAAACATATTAGAAACCTCATCCTTAGTATATATTAAATATACATAACGAAATTTTAATGCGAGTCATCAATAAATGATATGTAATAGTTCTTTCCTTCACGTGTAAGGTGTTGCTTTGTAATCACATAAATCACTTTATGAATTAATCCAAGTAAACTATTGGATTTTTCAGCAGTTATGAGGATGACTTGCAAACTTAGATTCTACACAAATCTGCTTTACTTTGATAATTTGTTCATTGAAAACTTAGGTAAGCATGCACCTAAATTACTCATTCTTTTCAAAGAATAAAAATTAACATGTCCTAATACGGAATGCCATAAATTAGGAAGGACTCAAGCCATTGTACATAGAATGCGCTTTATTATTAATAATAGATCCACCGTCATTCACGGTTACAGCACTTAGCTTGAAGAGCCCTTCATAAAGGTAACCATGACATACGTCCCACCCTTGGTGAGAACAAACTTATTGATTCAAGAAACAAGTTTGAATCCATATATTTAAATACTTGGACCGAAACCAAGTTCTTACGAATACTAGGTACATCTGACACATTACTAAGTACAAGTTCCTTCCGGAAGTGAGTTTCGATTCACCTTCCCCTTTCCCTCCACTTTTGCATTAGAAGCATTCCCCGTGAACGGAGATTCGGCATCTTTGATTAGCAGTGAGGAAGAGAACATCTCCTTTGAAGAAGCGAGATATGTTAGGTAGCCAGTATCCACCACCAATCAACGCGTTTTACCACCAAGTTGGCTTCAATCACACTGATAAAGGTGTTCTGCGAGAATGTGCAAGGTTGGCACGGTTTGAATTTCCCGGATCGGGATCCGCCTGCTCCTCCAGCGTGAGTTTTCACGTAGCGTGCAATCCTTTGCTTTGTGCCCACGATTTCCCACACACCCGGCAACTTTCGATGTGCTTTTTGAAGCCAATTTAGATTGTTAGAACCAATCTACTATTCTATAATTAGAAATATCAATAACATTAATTATAATAATATTTAAATCAAAAAAATCCAGATTATAAAACAAATAAAAACACGAAAACGCTTCTAGGGTCTTCAAAGTGAGGCACAGCAGCGGTGTCCTAGAATCGAAATTCGTCCCCGCTTACGAGTGCGAGTTTAGGGCGTGCGACTTGAGGATCACGACACTTTGGAACAAGTTCTCTGAGGAAGATCTTGTTCACAGCCAGATATACTTGAAATACTTTCGAGAAAGATAGAAAGGAAAGAGAAGATGAAAATGTTGTATCTTGGAACACAATACGAAATGGTTTATATAGGACTAAGTTTTTTTGAAAAGAGCTTCGATTTGATATGTTGTGCGTTAAGGTGGTTCATCAGAATCCAAAGTTATGTTCATTTTAGCGCTTACTTAGTAATAAATTTCGCTAAAAGCTCTATTTTTCAATAAACGCCTTTATCTTTCTTAACTTTTACCACCTGAGGATTCCAACATATTTTACCCTTTT